>RDPX01000213.1:471925-485439 GCA_003991215.1 Morbakka virulenta
TTTATTTGTTTATTTGGGGGGGGGGGGGGAGCTATGGAATTTGTTGTAGAACCAACTGTACTTAAGTCCAACAAATAGTGATTTACTAGAGATTTTACAATTTTTCTAAAAATAATGTCAACAAGGCTCTGAATTTCGAAAATTTCAGTAGCATTCAGGTTTTCTGGTACTCTAACTTATAAAATTAAGTTTTGTACATTTACTGATACTGAAATACTAAGTGGGAAGCTCAAGATAAGATACTGGCAGAACTTACATGTGGATTAGTAGATAAAAACTGGTAGAGAAAGAGAGACATTCTCTGAAGAAGTACATGAAATAATTAAAGAAAAGAAGACACTGTAGATGCAATGGCAAAAGCCTTGATATATAGTTGATAGAGAACAATATACCCAGGTAAAGAATGAAGCTAAAAAACAAGTGGCAAGTGCAAAGGTTAATGCATGGCTGAAATGGTGCTTAGGCTTAAAAACAGATGGAAGGTAAAAACAAAATGTTCAGAATTGCCAAAGGAATGAATACCTGATGAAGCTTCAAGAAATGGGATTGGTATGAGGAGGCTGTCTGGACGTGTGGTGTTAAGGAGTTGGGTGTGGTGCTAAACAAAAAGTTGGCTTTTTTCTTATCAAACAGAGTGCAGTTTTCAAATCAACCAAGCTCCATCGTGAAATATAATATACATAAAATCACATTAAGTTGACAATCACAGAAAAATAGGTAAACTTGACAAATGAGTAATTGCAATCAGTTTAAAACTGAAATTGATCAACAACCAGCAGTAAAGCCAAACCACCATAACACATCTGCTTTAGCAACTGCTTTAGCAAAGCCAATAACCCAACTATGCAATCTCTCAATCCTGCTATCCACATTTCCTGATGCCTGTAAACATGCAAAACTAACACCAATTTTTAAAAAAGGATCAAAAAGTGATCCCAAAAATTATAGGCCTATTTCTCTGCTTCCACAGCTCTCTAAAATTGTTGAAAAGATTATTCATGGCCAAGTACAAAAGTACCTTGATGATAACAATATATTATATAAATACCAATCTGGCTTTCGTCCATACCACTCAACAGACACTTGCTTATCCTATCTGAGTGATAGGATTCAACAGGGATTTGAAAATGATATGCTTACAGGCATGGTTCTGATTGACCTCNATACTGAAATACTAAGTGGGAAGCTCAAGATAAGATACTGGCAGAACTTACATGTGGATTAGTAGATAAAAACTGGTAGAGAAAGAGAGACATTCTCTGAAGAAGTACATGAAATAATTAAAGAAAAGAAGACACTGTAGATGCAATGGCAAAAGCCTTGATATATAGTTGATAGAGAACAATATACCCAGGTAAAGAATGAAGCTAAAAAACAAGTGGCAAGTGCAAAGGTTAATGCATGGCTGAAATGGTGCTTAGGCTTAAAAACAGATGGAAGGTAAAAACAAAATGTTCAGAATTGCCAAAGGAATGAATACCTGATGAAGCTTCAAGAAATGGGATTGGTATGAGGAGGCTGTCTGGACGTGTGGTGTTAAGGAGTTGGGTGTGGTGCTAAACAAAAAGTTGGCTTTTTTCTTATCAAACAGAGTGCAGTTTTCAAATCAACCAAGCTCCATCGTGAAATATAATATACATAAAATCACATTAAGTTGACAATCACAGAAAAATAGGTAAACTTGACAAATGAGTAATTGCAATCAGTTTAAAACTGAAATTGATCAACAACCAGCAGTAAAGCCAAACCACCATAACACATCATCATCATCATCATCATCATCAACATCATATTCGGTTAAACATCTGGCATGTGTTGGATGCTTTCTTGAAATCGACTTCCAAATTATCCTATCCTTCAACAAACACATGTGCCAGTAAAATGCTTGCTATGTATTCCTACTGTTTTTCATCACCAGTACAGTATGAATGGAATTTCATTCTTGAAAAAGTTATTTGCAATATTTGCATTTAAACTGGAATAAACTCTCTTATTAAACCCTCTGACACTTCTCCAAACTCTGACATTGAATACTGCTGTAATGCTTCCTAATATCACAAAAATACATCACTTAAGTTGTTGTAGTGAAAGTTAAAAAAGCAATAAAAAAGTTTGTTCCATGCAAAATATAAACCTTACAATACGTTTTGCAAGAAAAGTAATTTGGTTTTTGCATTATACATTTAGTTATACTGTAGCAAAATGTTCCCATAAAGGTCTCTCTTGCATCAAGTCAAATTGAAAAAAAAAAATGGTCAATTAAGAAACTAACCATTCTTGTTATACTGAGTCCATCAAAGTATTTAAAGATGGTATATGCTGGTGATTCAATGTACCACTGTGCATTTTATCCATGAGACTAATTATTTTGAAAATTTGCTTTTTATCAATTTGTACATATCAATGAAAGTGGAAGGTGCTGTTATGAAAGGGAGACCAAAGAAAACATGGGAGGAAGTGATCATATTGGATTTGAAGCAAATAGGTGTCACCAAAGATCTAGTAAAGGATAGACTGGCCTGGAAATCCATTTTATTGAACTGTCCAACACATGCCAGCATGTACAATGGATGTAAAACCATAATGATAATGATGATAATGATAATGATGATGATGATCAATGAAAAAAACAAACAGAGTCTTGCTGGGCTTCTGGAGAAATACTTAAAAAGTCCTATGAATCATATTCACTGGTAAATGTTATTGTACCATATAACTATTATGTATATAAAGATTATATCAGTTTAAGTTGGAGCTTCAGCTTCTGACTGCGCCCCTAAATTGATTGGATCTTCAATACATACATATTCCTTTAAGGTACAGCAAATCAAACTTTTACAGGTTAAAGTATAACAGCTTGTTCTTCTTAACAAGTATGTAATATGATGTAGCTCCTCAATGTTGTATACATGTTATTATCTCCGACCTGTCTAGTCCACCAGTCTATACCATCATATTTTTTGAAAAGTAAATGTCATGGTGGCAATTGTTTCTATCTTTTCAACATTGTCAAAATTTGTGAAACAAAGATCTGTAACTCCTTCAGGCACATTGTATACAACATATACAGGAACTGCAACAAGAAGTAAGTTCAAATTGTTCCAAACTGAATATAATCTAGAAAACCAAACTATTTACCAGTGCATCCTAATAACAACAAATGTACTGAATAGGTAGGGCAATGTATCAACTGGAAAATATCAAATAAAATGAGTTGCAAAGTAAAAAAATTGAAAAAATGTGATGCATTTTACAAAATTCTGTTACCTGTTCACATGGTCGAATTGTTTTCACCAGTTTATACTTGCAATTACACAATTCACATCTTCTTGATCTATGCCTCAGCCAAGCAAGAAGGCAACTCTGGTGGACAAATCTAACTGAGCCAGAGCACTTACATAGTGCTAACAGTGGTTCATCTTCTGCACCGCTGTAGCAAATACGACATATTTGCTGGTTGGAAGCACTTTCATCTGTTTGTGTGCCTGTGTCTTGTTCTATCTCATTACCTTCCATTCTTAATCTATATCTGTTTAAAGGATAAAAAATTCTAAAATGAAAATTTCTCCTTTGTACAGATACATATATCCATACAATTAATCAAAAAAAATTACAACAAATAATGCAACTGAGTGTGCTAAGAGGCTTTAAGGAAAATGTAGATATGTAGATCAAATCATCTAGAGTGATTCCCCAAGAATAAAGTCCAAATATATCTAGGCCAAATAAAAGTATGACTTTCAAAACTTAATTTTAGTTATTATTCTTACTTGTAGATGAATACTATATATATATATATATATATATATATATATATATATATATATATATATATAAAACATTGCACTGTAACCAAGAGATTCTGGGTTTGATTCTCTGAGCAGGCAAGGCAAAAAGAATTTGGAACTTTACAAAAGAAAAGGCCATTGGTTGGAGTCCGGCCAAGAAATTTATCTTTTGATAGTATACAGATTACACAGTGGATTGTGTGTGGAAAATATCTGGAGCAATTTGTGTGAGAAGAGTACCATCAAAGATAAATGGCAAGATCCACAAGAAACTGCTAGCATTGTTCTTTGCAATATCAAATGTTAAATATGTCCTTTATTTATCTCTTTAGATACTAATTATTGAGGTTGGAATGCATGGAACATATCATTGGTAACAACAAACAAAGGAGAGCAATAGTATACTTGGGGTTTCTACCTTTACCATAGACAATACCACTTAAAGCCAGTGCCATTATGGTTAAGAAACATAGAAGATGTAAAGCAATATCTGCATGCCATTATATGTACAGATGAAAAAAATGTAAAGCCAAGAAAAATTTAGTTTACGTAAGACATAAAAACATTAAAGTCATATAATAGAGGAAAGCACTCAGAGCACAAGGCATTCCATAATCTAGACAGCCAAAGAAAGAAATCACATTGGTAGAAAGTTTTATTACAATGAAGTGGGGGAGGAGGCACAACAACTGGATAGGGATGAAGATGATGAAAGAAACATGTCACAAGAGATGCAACAAAGAATGGGTGGGGGTGATGGAGCACCTGTTCAGGTATGACAACAGTACTTTAATCCCTATTAAGTTGATTTTATTTCTTTTCATATATTTTTTTTATTTGAAAGAAAATTGATTAAAATTCAAACAATTATTAAATATTAATAAAAATGTGAATTTTTGTGGTACTCTTATGCCAAGTTTTTGAACCAGGTATGATTTGACAGGTGGTATGACACTGCTACAAAAAATGTACATTTTAACAGATGTTTGATATATCTTTAACTTTTAATTAAACTCTGTAGATTTTTTCTACCATTAACATGTGCTCACTCCCCTAAACAATTTGGAATAACAGGGAGTATTTCACAATCACACACACATACACACACACATATATATATACATATATATGCATATATACACATATATATGCATATGCATATATATATATATATATATACATATAAACATACAAAAGGCAAGATCAATGTACAGGTGCAACACTGACACTATACCAGAGAGACTAAGTTTACCATTAAGGGATTTCTTAGCTTCTTAGTTGTACATCTGTATTTCTTCAACTGAGGGTAGGTAAAGTCAAGCCTTGGTTACAGTGCAACTTCACAAATAAATAAGCAACACCTCCTTAAAATATTAAATATAAACAAACCACAGCAACACTTCTATTATACCTCAATAATATCATAATCTAATCCAATAAAAAGTTAAACCACTGACAAAACTGTGTACAAAAAAATTATTAAAAATCCATGTATAATAATGATGAATTTTTAAAAACCTTACTGGTATGTTACAACAGGTGTAAAGGTATTGGATCTGTCAGCTATCATACTGAACATTTGATATTAGACTGGTTGCTGTCAAATATTATCTGCTTCTTATGTGCAGGGGTTGTACTCTATTATTTCATCCAAGCAAATGGGTAAGAAGAAAGGTATTATACAAAGTATAACTTTATACTAGAAATTGTTGTACAACTGATTTTAAAAAACAATTAGTGCTAGGCTGAGAGAGTACAAGTCTGTTTTAACGTTAGGTATGTACTGTATTGACCGTTTTTGATAACTACAAGATATGCCCTATTAAACTTCTTCAGTCCTATTTCCAGGCTTGAGGCATCTTGTTACTTCTCAATCGTGTCTTGGGTCTATTTGCCTTTTATTTCTCTCTTTCGTTGGCAAGTTAAGCTTCTTAATTGCAAAATAGGCAATGGTAACCTGTGTCAAAGATGTGGCTACGATCCACTGTCCGTGGTGGATAACATTAAGTTAAGTTATAGCTCAAAGGGATACAAAGCCAACTGACCCTGTCTTAATCTGAACTTTCTTCAACGAAAACAAATGTCACTGTACTCGTTCTTTACTGTCTACATCAAATAAAAAACAGTGTTGACTGCACACACGACTCCATCTATGTTCTGTAATAGGCGGAATGAAATAAAATTGCTGAATTCTCTTATAAGAAGGTCACATTTCAAACACAATTCGTATCTTCGGGTGTTGGTTGGAATTCCCATTAATCTGTTTATCTAAATACTTCAGATAAGCAAACACTGAACGATCGTTTGGGCCCATAATCATACAATTTCAACTAGAGGTTTCCATATGCCTAAGAATTCAACATAACACTTTGTTAAATACATTTCTTCCAAATATATTGTTATAAAAGAACGACATGTTTCTGTCTTCAATTTAATAAACAAATTTTACATTTGAAATCATCCATGCTTTTTTAACAACATTACACAGAACCTCAACCTTACCGTGCAAAAGCTGTGTGTTACTTAACGACGTTTTACTAACTTACCCTCCATAACCTGCTTAACATTGAATAAATAATTCCAAGAAACAAAAGTCTCCTCCCAATGCTAATTACCTGTAAAAACTCTACTTGCCTACTGAAACCGTTAACCAAGAGGAGAACAGCGGCTAAACACGTTCAGAAAATTCCAATCCAACCCCGTTGATTCAAAAAATTATTAGTTTAGTTCTCTTTCTGTGCGATATAAAATGACAAAAATTCCTAAACCACCTTTCTTCACATCTTTAATGTCACCGAATATTTCTTCCAACAAAAACAGAAATTCAAAACCTGACATGGTCACGTGGTCAAGTGGTACCACCTGGAAAAAAAACACGAATGACAGAAAAAAGAGAACAGTAAGTTAAGAAAATTAGGCTGAGGGGAAATCAAAAAAGAAATTAAAAATTTGTTCTTCGAAATTAAAAAAGAAATTAAAAATTTGTTCTTCGAAATTAAAAAAGAAATTAAAAATTCGTTCTTCGAAATTAAAAAAGAAATTAAAAATTTGTTCTTCGAAATTAAAAAAGAAATTAAAAATTTGTTCTTCGCTCCGCCCACTAACAAATTTCATGACAACGCCTTTTTAAAATGAGGTTCAGAGTTTACTCAAAAAACTGAATTTGGACCCGGTTTAATGCTCGAAGGTATTGGAAAATTCAACCTGAATATCACGGCCTTTTTGAAATTCCTTGATTTTATGGACTCAGTGGAAGCCATTGATGTAGGATATATATCATGTCATGAGTGGATTCACTACAAGAGATACCTGCAGCTGTGGGTCAGTGCAAACGNAAAAAAGAAAATTAAAAATTTGTTCTTCGAAATTAAAAAAGAAATTAAAAATTTGTTCTTCGCTCCGCCCACTAACAAATTTCATGACAACGCCTTTTTAAAATGAGGTTCAGAGTTTACTCCAAAAACTGAATTTGGACCCGGTTTAATGCTCGAAGGTATTGGAAAATTCAACCTGAATATCACGGCCTTTTTGAAATTCCTTGATTTTATGGACTCAGTGGAAACCATTGATGTAGGATATATATCATGTCATGAGTGGATTCACTACAAGAGATACCTGCAGCTGTGGGTCAGTGCAAACGATGCCCAACCTTCTCAACTGCCCCGTTGCACCAGGCTGTCACATACCTGATCTGGCGCTCCTCTCAGAGGAGGCTTTGGATTGTGCAAGTTTCTGAAGTAAAAGAGTCCAGCAGAACAACAACAAGAAGAAGAATGTCATGAGTTGTAAACTTTTTCTGAGGTGGGTTTTGAAAGATATTTCTCCCATCGTCAGGCCCTGACGATGGGAAACAACTCATGATATGATATATGTCCTACATCAATCAGGGTCTCTCAACCTCTTGAGTCAAAGTGGATGTTGACCAGGACTTTCTATACGTTTTCTATTATTAATAATTTAGGATCAAATCTTGTCCTGTTTTAGATAGCACTAGAATACTGTGTTTTCTATTATCATAAATTTGATAAAGATGAATGTGTTGTGAAAGTGGATCTCATTTTTATTTATGAGAAAAAAAATTGCATTATGGTTAATGTTATGATTCAACACGACGTATTCTGATAGCTGATTGAGAATTAACTATTTTATTCAAGCGTCCTGCGTCATGTGACATCACTTACAATAAAATATCAAACGTGTGAAAGAAACACTTGTTGGAATCATGTTGAATCATGTTGTCAAGAGAAGCAGTACAAGCCCTTGTAGGACTGGAGCAAATCAACTCAAGGATGCTAGTTGCTAAATTCAGGACATCCAAGAAGAGAATCACAGTCAAAACCATAATGTGTTATGCCCCAATAAATGATGCAGACGTAGAGGTCAAGGAGGAATTCTATGACAGGCTTCAGACAGTGGCATATAGTGTGCATGAGAGAGAGAGAGAGAGAGAGAGAGAGAGAGAGAGAGAGAGAGAGAGAGAGAGAGAGAGAGAGACACACACACACACACACACACACACACACACACACACACACACACACACACACACACACACACACACACACACACACACACACACACACACACACACACACACACACACACACACACACACACACACACACACACACACACACACACACACACACACACACACACACACACACACACACACACACACACACACACACACACACACACACACACACACACACACACACACACACACACACACACACACACACACACACACACACACACACACACACACACACACACACACACACACACACACACACACACACACACACACACACACACACACACACACACACACACACACACACACACACACACACACACACACACACACACACACACACACACACACACACACACACACACACACACACACACACACACACACACACACACACACACACACACACACACACACACACACACACACACACACACACACACACACACACACACACACACACACACACACACACACACACACACACACACACACACACACACACACACACACACACACACACACACACACACACACACACACACACACACACACACACACACACACACACACACACACACACACACACACACACACACACACACACACACACACACACACACACACACACACACACACACACACACACACACACACACACACACACACACACACACACACACACACACACACACACACACACACACACACACACACACACACACACACACACACACACACACACACACACACACACACACACACACACACACACACACACACACACACACACACACACACACACACACACACACACACACACACACACACACACACACACACACACACACACACACACACACACACACACACACACACACACACACACACACACACACACACACACACACACACACACACACACACACACACACACACACACACACACACACACACACACACACACACACACACACACACACACACACACACACACACACACACACACACACACACACACACACACACACACACACACACACACACACACACACACACACACACACACACACACACACACACACACACACACACACACACACACACACACACACACACACACACACACACACACACACACACACACACACACACACACACACACACACACACACACACACACACACACACACACACACACACACACACACACACACACACACACACACACACACACACACACACACACACACACACACACACACACACACACACACACACACACACACACACACACACACACACACACACACACACACACACACACACACACACACACACACACACACACACACACACACACACACACACACACACACACACACACACACACACACACACACACACACACACACACACACACACACACACACACACACACACACACACACACACACACACACACACACACACACACACACACACACACACACACACACACACACACACACACACACACACACACACACACACACACACACACACACACACACACACACACACACACACACACACACACACACACACACACACACACACACACACACACACACACACACACACACACACACACACACACACACACACACACACACACACACACACACACACACACACACACACACACACACACACACACACACACACACACACACACACACACACACACACACACACACACACACACACACACACACACACACACACACACACACACACACACACACACACACACACACACACACACACACACACACACACACACACACACACACACACACACACACACACACACACACACACACACACACACACACACACACACACACACACACACACACACACACACACACACACACACACACACACACACACACACACACACACACACACACACACACACACACACACACACACACACACACACACACACACACACACACACACACACACACACACACACACACACACACACACACACACACACACACACACACACACACACACACACACACACACACACACACACACACACACACACACACACACACACACACACACACACACACACACACACACACACACACNGAAGTGAAACAGAGTGTTAGACAGGACAAGAGGGCTTTTATTGACGACTTGGTAACCAGAGCAGAGATAGCAACAGGCCAGAGAAATATGAGGGAGTTATATGACATCACCAGAATCCTAGCAGAAAATAGGAGGGCCCCAGAGAAGCCAATAAATGATAACAATGGTGTCACTATAACAACATTGGAAGGACAGACGGACCGATGGAAAGAACACTTCAGTGAGCTGCTGAACAGACCAGCACCCGAAGGGAGACCAAATATCTCTCCGGCGGAAGAAATGTTGCAAATAAAAAAGGGCATCATGTCACTGGAGAACGGCAAATCAGCAGGAGCATATGGGGTTCCAGCTGAAGCACTGAAGGCAGATGTGGACACTTCAGCAGACATGCTGCAGCAGCTGTTTGAACACATGTGGGAAGAAGAAGAAGTACTTTAAGACTGAGAAGAGGGATATATAGTGAAGTTACCAAAGAAGGGATACCTGCGTCAATTTAAGAATTACAGAGGAATAATGTTGGTATCTGTTCGAGGGAAGGTCGTCAACAGAGTTCTACTACATAGAATGAAAACGGCTGTCAACAATTGGCTCAGAGATAAGCAGGCAGGTTTTAGGAAAGAAAGGTCTTTCACTGACCAGATCGCCACTCTAAGGATCATCATAGAGCAGTCTCTTAAGTGGAGAAGTTCACTTTATGTGAACTCTACAGAATTCGAAAAGGCTTTTGATAGTTTAGACAGACAGACACTATGGGGGTTGATGGCGCATTATGGGATTCCATAGAAGTACATAGCTATCATAAGGAACACCTACGAGAGTATGGCAAGCCAGGTCCTTCATAGAGGTACTACAACAGAGAAATTTAGCATCAAGACTGAAGTTAGACAGGGGCGTCTCCTTTCCCCATTCCTCTTCCTTTTGGCAGTTGACTGGATAATGAAGGAGTCAACAAAGAATAATAGGAATGGAATTGAGTGAAACCTTTGGCGTCAGATAGACGACCGAGATTTTGCAGATGACATTGCTCTACTATCACATAGGCATCAACAGATGCAAGACAAGACTTCAACCTTGGAAGCCAATGCATCAAAAGTTGAACTGAGAATAAACAAGGACAAGACAAAGGTCATGAGAATAAATGCAAAGAAGGATGACAGCAAAAGGTTAACAAGCGGGGATATAGAAGAGGTTAGGTCATTTATTTATCTGGAAAGCATAGTAGATGAAACCGGCGGGGTCCAACAAGACATCAAGACAAGAATAGCCAAGGTAAGGACAGCGTTCAGCCTCCTCAATAAAGTGTGGCTGTCAAAGGAGATAGCTACTAAAACAAAACTCCGGATCTTCAACTCAAATGTAAAACCTGTACTGATGTATGGAGCTGAAAGTTGGCGCCCTACAAAGGTGACAGACAGACAAATCCAGTCATTCATCAACAGATGTCTCCGATGGATCGTGAAACTTTGGTGGCTAAACTGTATTGGCAATCAAGACCTATAGGAAAAAACATGTCAGCTTACTCCACCACTACAGATAAGGAAAAGGAAATGGACATGGATCGGGAGCACCCTTAGGAAAGCCGAAGGCAACATTACTCAGCAAGCCTTGCGATGGAACCCTCAAGGTAGATGGAAAAAAGGAAGACCTAGAGCCACCTGGCGTAGAAGTCTAGAACAGGAGATGAAAGACAGCGGACATAGTTGGCACACCATCATGACCGCAGCCTAGGACAGACGTAGACGGAGGGAGGTTGATAGCGACCTATGCTCCATGCTGGAGTGAACAGGTGTAAGTCAAGTAAGTCAAGAGGAACCATTTCACCTTGAAAAGCCTTCTTTTAGCATCTACTCAAGTTAGCCTGGACACTTCTATTTTCGGAAAGGTAGTGGGTAAAACCTTTTCAAAACCACCTGTATAGCTACCATATAATTCTGAAATTAAAGACATTTCTTATCAAAAAGCAACAATAAATAACTAGAATTGTCCTTGAAAGAGCATAATTGTAAAGAGGAGGCAAGTTGCACGAGTGTTTATTAGTCCTACGAATAATAATACTTGATGATGATGCAGTGGAACCCATGTTCCCTCTACGGGAACATTTCTAAAATTAAGTTATGCGACAAACATCACCGCCACAACAAAACTGATTAGTTACCACTGCTAACTAACAGTTACTCTTAAATGTAAAATAATTAATTTATCTGAAATGTTTAAGAAATAATCTTTACATGTATAAGAAGTTTAATAAAGTATTTTTTGGCTTTTTTAAAGAAAAACAATTTTTAGTGGATTTTGAGAGCACAATTAATTAACCCTACACAAAAAATTGTATTAGTGTAGGCATTGGTGCACATGAAAGTACATTGGAACTTATTGAAGACACAACTCATAAAAAGAGTATGGACTCCTGTACTTGGTACAGCAACCGTAAAAAGGCCGTTAATGACCTGAGTTAAATAATCGTTAAAGGATTAAGATCAAGATTATAAAAGGAAATAGATAGACCACGGAGCTAAAAAGTGATGAAAAACTAAAACCTAATCAAAACAAAACAAAACAAAAATCCACTCCAAAACAAATAAATGCATTTTAAAAATGAAAGGGCTGTCATCTAAATTGTTCGAAGATAAAATTGGTAAGAAGAAGGATAAGAAAAACCAAATTATTTTGCCGTGAGATTAAAAGGAGCCAACTTGAACATTCACATACACACAAGTTGAGTTAAAAATTATTTCCTTCAGCAAAATGCCATTTTTGTTGAAAGGCTAAAGAGCAAAACTAAAATCCCGTTTCCTTCTTCTGAGTAACTTTGAATCTCACCCTCTGTTTGGTATTGATTTATTTTGGTAATCAGTAAAAGTGGAGTATGCCTCTTTGAAACAAACACTCCTAAAATAAACATTTTTGCTATTTTAAATCAATTCTAAGTTTAAAAAACAAAATTTCTGGGAAGGTGTTGAGTCATATCAGATGCCTATTTTCATTATTCCTTTCAAAAAAGACATCTTTTCTGCCTCGCCCTTTCTTCCCCCCACCCC
>RDPX01000213.1:488123-515623 GCA_003991215.1 Morbakka virulenta
TTTTTGAAAAAGACTTGATTTGATTCTAATAGTAAAATAATTCATTTAGCAGATATCTTGAATTGATAGACAAACACTTGAAAAACCTCTGAAATACTTATCCCATTAATTTCAAAACATTCCAATGACAAATCCTTTTGATTCATACTATTTGCCCAAAATCAAATAATAGACCTATTATATTTTTGACTTTTAAGTTTGAGTGGTTACTTATAGAGCTTAATCTACTAAAAGAATACTGAAAAACTTTTAAATATTGTTCACATTATTGTTAATCGCTATGTTCCCACAGTGACCAACCACTTAACAAAAAGAAACAAACAGTTACTACTGATCATAAATGAGTCATATCACCAATTTACATAAACTTTCACAAGAAAACAAATCAAGAATAGATTTTTGTTTCAATTCACTTACTTTCCTTTTGTAATTTTACAAAAAGTTATTTTTGCTTTCCCTGAGACCAGTAAATAGATATTTTCAGGCATGTACTTTGAGAAATAATCTAGTAATAGGAATATGCATCTGATGTTTTCCATAAAAATATTCCTTTCCTTTATTCCGCCCCGGAATGGGGGAAAGGAATATTTTGCACCAAGAGAAGCAGTGACTATGTAGCTAGTACATCTTTTAGTAAAAAAGAATTCCAGGATTTAATTACATAAACCAACAAAACGTTGAATTCTCACAAAAAGAGACCACTCAAATAGACATACGCTCATCAAATTCCTTCCTGCTCTATTGAAATAAGTTACTCACAGCTGCAGAAAAGTCATTCGGTCGTCAAATTCCCTACTGCTTCACAGTTTGCTGATAACATTCTTCATTACTACTCAGTAGTTAATCAGAAAATCCGGTAAGCAATTACTACGTAACTAAAAAGCATTGAAAAGTTTGGTCAAGAAATTCCCCTAAATAAACCTGGTCAAGAAATTCATAACTACTTCCCAAAACTCCCAGAGAAAATTTCTTATTAATCCACAAAATCCCTTACAATATTTGGCTTTGAAATTCTTCACTGTTCTACACCAGTCACTTGGAAAGTCAGGTCATGAAGTTCCTTATTGCTCCGCAGAAGTCGCATAAAAAGTCCAGTCAGCAATTTTTTTCTCCTTTACTAAAATCCCGTAGGAATTCCAGTCAGTTAATTCCTCGCTACTCCGCAAAAGAACTAAAAAGTCCGGTCAACAAATATCCTAGTACCCCACAGTAAAAACTAAGCAAGTCCGGTCCAAAAATTTATCACTTTTCCAGAGAAAGTGTCGAGGGCACTTAGCAAGTCTCCTTCAGATAACCCTCACTTCCTTACAGAGAACATTTAAAAAGTCCAGTCAAGTCTCTTCAACTCCTTGCTATTGCAGAAGGATCATTTTGATAGTACGGACATCAAATTCTTCTCTGATAAAAAATAGTCAATTAGAGTGCTGGGTCTAGAATTTTTTCTAAAATATGTTATTTTTGGTCACAAATTCCTCTCTAATTCACAGGTCAATAAGAAAGACCAGTTTAGAAATTTCCTACCAGTCGACAAAACTCACTTAAAAAGTTCGGTCAAGTAATTCCTTCTTGTAAACTTCGCTACGACCCCTAATGATATGATCAATAAATGTTGTACTATTTAACCAAAATCCCTTGGAATATTCGGCCTAGAAATAGTAGCCAATTGTTCTGTTCTGGGATTTCTCTCTTACCATCTTACTTTGTTATTGGACTTCGGCTGAAGTGGCGACAGGTACCTCCGTCTGTCCGGCCTTCACTATTCTCTCTGAAAACTTGAGCCAATTATTTCTGTTCTGGGCTAGTTATCGGACTGTTTCCAGATCTTCTAATGTTCGTAGTTTGGGAATTGAGCATTTGCAGTATGTATTGTCACATACTGGAGGTATTGTTTTGGTATGCAATTGATCAAAATCTCTTGCCAGGGTGGTTGAAACAGTTGTGCGTTTCTTGCCTCTGAAGTTCCTGCCCTTTGGATTTATCTTGGAGAAATAAAACTGCATGGCCAGATATGCTGGTATGTCTCGATCACGTCTAAGGATGTGACAAAATAGCCTCCATCCAACTCTCATGATAGTAATTGAGACAGGGATCTCTTTTCATTTCTTGTATAAATTACTATTTGATATCCTGATTAGATAATGGATACCTAATATTCTGTTCAACTGTCGATGATGGTGTAAATCTAGAGCTTCTTCTTCTTCTTAATGTTTTGTGAGACCCCAAGTTCCGCAGTTGTATGACAGGATGGAATTTATAAGACTCCTATATAAGTTGATTTTTGTACTCTGTTTGATCTTGTCGTTTCTTATCCAGATGGCATTCAACTTTGAGAGGGCAGCTGTTGACAATGTTTTTCCCCCCTCCACATCTTTGTCATCTCCAATGAGTGAACCAACACCCCCGGCACCGCGCCAACCCCCACCCTCTTTATCACTTTTACTTTCCACATATGTGTATTCTGTTTTATAAGTGTTCACATTCAATTGATGAGGCTTGAGTTTTTTAAAAATTTTATTTACATCTCTGTGTTGTCTCATACTTCACTTCCGTTGGTAGAAATTCGTGTTCAGGCTGTAGTCGAACATCACGTAAAGAATTCTCCAGATAAATTATTAAAAGAACAGGACTGAGACCATCTCCCTGAGGGGTTCCTGTGTTGGCTATAAAGGAGTGTTGTTGGGAAGTTCCATTAATATCCATATTTACAGTGTTACTGAGTAGAAACTTTATCATTCTCAGCTCAACTTCTTCTGTGACATCGTTGAGTATGTCTAAGAATGTTTTGCGGTTGATGGTGTCAAAAGCCACTGACGTATCAATATCTGTGATATGAATTTGAAGATCTTGAGTAACACTACATTTGGCTGATAGGCAAATATGAGACCATACAACATCTGATGTACTTCTATTTTGTTGGAATCCACTCTGGCCAGAAGAAATATATTGCATCATGTCAGGTGTTATTCTATTCAGTGATAGGAGTTACAATGTCTTCCTGATAGTGTTTAGCAATGTGATGGGTCGTACGTTTTCCACTGAGCCTTTAGGTTTTCCTGGTTTTGGAGGTGTGATCATATCTCCCATGTTAATATCTATGTTCTCATGTGTCTCAAAGTTTTTGTTGAAACACTCTGTGATGGTGTTTGATAATATATCAGAGCCATATTTATAGAGTTTGCCAGGGATAGCATCAGGACCTGAAGCTCTGTTGTTATCAAGTCTTCTAAGGCTTTTCTTAACTTCATTCACTTGAATGGGATTTTTTGAGGTCCAGCATTCCCATCAAAAGGTTCAATTTCTTGAGCATCCTTATCAACAAATTTATTTTCGAAGAATTGAGATGTTATTTTCAAACCTTCATCTGGTTGAGTAACAAACTTCCCTTCACTGTTGTGGACTTTGATGTTTTCTAGAGGTTTTCTATGCAACATTTGTGTTGCTTTGAACATCTTAGCTGCACCATTTGTGTTGTTTATTATTGCAACTTGTTCATCGAGTTCTTTGTTTCTATGATCTTGTACTTTGGTTGAAATTGACTCCAGATGAGAAACTAGCAAACAGCATCTCAAACCAACAAACATTGCAGGAAAAATGGGATGCACTGAAAAAGTCTATCAAAGAAGCTGCAATTTCTCTCTCTGAGCTTTTAAATCCCTTAGAATATTCCACCAAGAAATTTCTTACTGCAAGACAGCAGACAATTAGAATATCCAGTAGAGAAATTTCTGACTTCTTTGATAAAATATCTTAAAATTTTCCATCAAGAAATCCCGCACTACTCTTTTAAAGTCATTTAGAATATCCCGTCAAGAAATTTCTAACTACTTTGTCAAAAATAAGTTGGGCCAATTGTTTAGTATATTTCTTACTACTTCATCAAAATTCCTTAGAAATAATAATAATAATAATAATAATAATAATTTGTCCTGGGTATTGACATTAAACTGCATCCGGTTGTGGAGTTTCGACGTGGGCGAATGAGGTTACCCTTTGCCACAACAACCTCCAGGTCACCCTTAGGCAAGGTGTAGCACCTGTTAGCTTACTCTGAGACCTTGAAATACCGGGTTGACGTCCGGCGGAGTTAAGTCTGTCCCTTTATTTCTTTTTTCCGGCCAGGACGAGGTCGTAAACCTTGGTTGGCAATCGTCCTATGAGAAGGAAAACTCAGAACAATAAACCAACCGCAGTTGTAAATACCAGGTTGACGTCTGGCGGGATGTAAACGTGTCTCATGGCCAGGATTGGGTCTTCAGCTTTGACTAGCAGCTCTCCTAGAGATGGTGTCTCGATAAAAATACTGGTGGTTGTGACACCTTATCACCACTAACCTCTTATGAGTGCAATGAATAATATAAATATTACAAATAACGACGTAAATGGGACTGGAGATTATTGTGAAGGTCCCTCGTCCGGCAGGGGAAGGGTCGAGGCTTCCCAGGTCGTTATCCAGCGAAATCCTCGTACCAATGTCCGAACTAAATGGAGTAAGGAAGTGAATAAAGTTGTTATTGAGTGTTTTTATAGGAGTAGACCTTTTGATGGCGATGGAAAGCCAATACGAGGCTATAGGCAACGATTGATGAAGGAATGGAGAGAGCGGGGTGTATTTGAGGTAACTGAACAAAGGCTGTGTGATCAAGCACGAGCTATTAGAACAAATAAGTGGCTTTCTGACTTAGAGTTGGAGAGTATTCAAAGAATGATAAGTTCAACTAGTGATGATGGAAACAACAATATGGAAACTGTTCAGGAACCACAAACAAGAAATGATGGATTACGTGTGGCAGACGTCCTGAGTGAAGAAAATAACGATTTAGGTAATATGAGTGTAAATTTCGAAGGATTGGAAGAGGAAGAGCTAGTGATTATTACTAACCTTAATGAAATCATGATTCAAGGCCGAAATACTGACGGGATCTCCTTTAAAAAGATTGACATGAAAACATTGAACAGGGTGACGGGAAAGGTTAATAAAGTAATTGATTTGATCGAAACAAGCAATATAACAGAGACAAATAATCTAATTAAAGCAGCTGCTGTGTGGGTAGCAGATGAATTGGGTCTTAAGAAGTTTAAACCAGGGAAAAAGAAAGACCCATGGTGGAAAAGACGTCTTGAAGGGGATATAAAGCAGCTTAGAAAGGATATAAGTTTGCTTGAGAGAGTAAAGAAAGGAGTACTGGGATTTCAGAAAGAAGCCAAAGGAAAATGTCTCATGGAAAAGTATAGGGTTAAGAAGAAAGGATTGACAACGGTGATCGAAGAGCTGAAGCAACGGATTCTTGCAAAATCTGCAAAGATAAATCGTTACAACCAGAGAATAGATCAGTACAGATTGAATAGATTGTTCAAGGTTGATCAAAAGAAGGTCTATAATGAACTAAATGGAAATGCAGGAGGTAGTAATGACACACCGAATGCTGAGGAAAGCAAAACTTTTTGGAGCAACATATGGAGCGTGAAAAAAGAACATAACAAAGAAGCTGAATGGCTAAATGAGTTGAAAGAAGAGACTGCAGCAGTAGAACAAAATAATGTGGTTATAACTGCAGAGAAAATCAAGAATCAATGTAGAAAGATACCTAACTGGAAAGCACCTGGCCAGGATGGAGTTCAGGGCTTTTGGATAAAGAGGTTTGATGCGATGCATGAAAGAATAGCCACACAGCTGAATGATATGCTCAATGGTAGAAAGACAATTCCACCATGGATGACCTACGGAAGGACAGTTTTGTGCCAAAAAGACCCAGCAAAAGGAAATGCTGTTGATAACTTCAGGCCAATAACTTGTCTTCCGATAATGTGGAAACTTTTAACTGGAATCATTGCAGATGACATGTATAAGTTCATGGAAAGAGAAAATCTGCTCCCAGAAGAACAGAAGGGATGCAGGAGGAAGAGCAAAGGAACTAAAGATCAATTACTGATCGACAAAACCATACTTAGAGATTGTAAGAGGAGGAAGACTAATCTGGCTATGGCGTGGATAGATTATAGGAAAGCCTATGACCTTGTCCCCCATAGCTGGATTCTTGAGTGTTTGAACATGTTGGGTATTGCTGACAACATCAGGGCCTTCATTGAAAAAAGTATGGAAAAATGGAAACTTTTGTTGACCTCAAATGGTTCAAACCTTTGTGAAGTCGAGGTGAATAGAGGGATATTCCAGGGAGATAGCCTTTCACCGCTTATTTTTGTAATCTGCATGATTCCACTCTCCGTGTTACTACGAAAATTGAGTGCATCTTATGAATGGGGAAAAAAAGAATTCAAACTTAACCATCTGCTCTTCATGGATGACCTTAAACTGTTTGGAAAGAATGATGATCAAATAGACAGTTTAGTGAATACTGTTTATTTTTTCAGCAAAGACATAGGGATGGAATTTGGGTTAAAGAAATGTGGGGTGATCATAATGAAAAGAGGAAAACTAGCTAGATTTGATGGAATTCACTTACCTAATGGAGAAGTGATGAGGCACGTAGATGAAAATGGGTACATGTACCTTGGGGTCTTGGAGTTGGACCAGATAAAAGAAAAGGAAATGAAGTCAAAAGTAATCACAGAATATAAGAGGAGATTGAGGTTAATTCTTAAATCAAGTCTAAATGGAAGAAATAAGATTCAAGCAATTAATACTTGGGCTGTTGCCCTTTTAAGATATGGAGCAGGAATTATTGCCTGGAAGGTGGACGAGTTGAGGAAGATTGACAGGACGACAAGGAAGATATTGACCATGTATGGGGCTTTTCATCCAAAAGGAGATATTGACAGACTTTATGTAAAGAGGAAAGAAGGGGTTGGGGGTTTGATCAGTATCGAAAACTGTGTATGGTCAGAAGAAAATAATTTGGGTCTATATATTAGAGAGTCAAATGAGATGCTTTTGAAGGGTGTGAGAAAAGGTGGTGTTATCCAAACAGATAATTTGATGGAAAAGGATGAATTTAAAAGATCAAGTCATAACGAGATTAAAACTAAATGGCACGAGAAGAGAATGTATGGTCAGTTTGTTAGAGAAATGCCTGAGGAAATTGATAAAAAGTTATCTTGGCAATGGATTACTCGAGGAGACATCAAAGTTCAAACAGAAGCAACAATATTTGCCGCACAAGAACAGGCTTTGCGAACAAACTACATTAAAAATAGAATTGATAAAACTTCAGAAAGTCCCTTGTGCAGAATGTGTGGAGAACGAGCGGAGACAGTGCAACATATTGTTTGTGAGTGTAGTAAAATGGCTCAACGTGAATACAAGAGGAGACATGATAACATCGCTAAGCTGATCCATTGGATGTTATGTGGAAAGTATGGTCTCGACAGGAAGGAAAAATGGTACGAACATTGCCCGGAAGGTGTAGTAGAAGATGAAAATGTAAAATTGATTTGGGATATCAATATCCAATGTGATAATTTGATAGAAGCGAGGAGACCAGACATAATATTACTTGAGAAGAAAACGAAAGATGCCATCATTATAGATGTTGCTGTACCTGGTGATTGTAGGGCACATGAAAAAGAGAATGAAAAGGTCGAAAAGTATCAAGATTTAAAAATGGAGCTGAAACGTCTTTGGTCGTTAAGAAAAGTGAAAGTGGTACCAGTAGTTGTTGGTGCCTTAGGCTGTGTGAGCAAAAGATTTAATAGCTGGATGGAAATGTTAGGTCTTGAAGTAAATGTTGGAATTGTGCAAAAAACAGCCTTATTGGGATCAGCGAGGATAATTAGAAAAGTAATGGACATTTGAAAGAACCCTCTTGGCCCTTGGCCACTAGTTGTGGCTCGCTCAAGAGGAAAATACTCGGCAATACGAACAGCCTGTGCGAAAGCTTTAAAACAGATAATAATAATAATAATAATAATAATAATAATAATAATAATAATAATCCTCCTTGAAAACTTTCTGTGCTACTCAACAAAAGTCTTTCAGAATATCCCATCAAGAAATTCCTTACTACTGCAGAGAAGTCATTTAGAAAGACCTGGCAAGAGTTTCTTTACTACTGCAGGAAAATCAATTTCAAAGTTTCGTCCAGAATATCTGAATATTTAACAGCTGTTTTTAAAAGGCCCATTTGAACCTAATACTCAGAGGAAATCTTAACTACTTTCCTCTCACTATCGAATGCCCCGGAAATAATAATGCCTTTTAGGAAACTGTAGATCTTTAAGGAAGAAAATTGTGTGAAACAAATGTATGGAATAGGCACATTAAAGGTATGTATTTATTTCTATTATCATTATCTAATTTTCGCCTTCTTTAGCTGGTGGATACACGATACAAGGAAACGGTGAAAACAGGATGAGGATATCAAAATAAATCACTCACTCATATTCAACAATTTAATAATTCCTCTCTAATCTCAGGAAGGTGTTAACAGATCGATATCTAAATGGTCGATGTCGTTTAATAGAGTTTACTCCGACATTGCTACGATCATTAGGAGATATAAAAAACATGAGCTACCTTAATTGATCGATGAGGGATTCAAAAATATTAAACTCATGCACATAATATTGTTTTTCATTCTTTGCAAATACAGTAAGGACGCAGTTCATCATACCCCTACTTAACTTCAAGAGACACAAGTCTTTCTTACTATGCAATAACCTTAGCTTCCTAATGCTAAATGAAAGCTTAGTAGCTAAACAAACAAGGTATACTTTGAACCTAAATGAAAAATAAACAATAAGTCTAAGGTAAGAAAATAAAGCTGAATGAAAATAAGAAAACTTTTAAAATCAACCTTATTACATCATCGTCTCCATCATCATCATCATCATCATCATCATCATCATCATTCTATCACATTCATCATCACTAAAACAACCACAAACAACAGCAATTCTTCTCAATATGCCTAGTAAGCTCCTAAAAGTTGCTATGATCAAACTTGAAGCCAATTCAAGCTATCATAATTACGATCGTACAAGAGAATTATATCTAATATATTTATTACTGGTATGAGTATTTGCAAGGCACCTTGTTCTCTTATTGTGCGCAATTAACGAGTAAGTTTAAGCTGAGAGAGAGACAGACAGAGGGACAGAGAGACAGACGCAGAGAGAGCAAGTGTGATTAATTTTGTAGTCTTAATTTTTCTCTTTTCTGTTATTTGCAGACAAACAGATGGAAACATCTGTCCGTCTCCGAAATCTTTAGTAAGGTCCTCAAGAAAGTATCACTGGTCCATCTTAGAAATGAAAGACGATGTGTGTTGTCTTCAGTTTGAAGTTTAGGATAGAGAAAAAATACTTCTTGGCTTCATGATTGCATTCCAGTTATAAACTCACCTAAAAACTTTCGCCAAGGGTTTTGACCCTTTTTGGGGGGAAAAACTGTTATTCTCTCTGCTGTTATTATTATCCTTTATTCTTAATATTTTATTAGGAAATAAATTCAGGTTGAGCAGTTATTAGGTTTCGTAATCATCCAATATATCATAATTGAGCAGGTGGCGTCTCTATTAGATCGCGCGTAAGTGATATGGAATAGGCATCAAATATGTTATGCAAAGAAAACTTACTGTAGCTCCTACTTTGTTGTTAAGCCTGATTTTCTTAGAAAAGCTTCAGATTTAAAAAAATACACTCGAAAACAAGCTTATTATACACTTAATATCTGTAAGAAGTATTTCTACATCTTTTTTTGATTAAGCTTTAAGAACTTTGAGGCTCTGTTATTCTTACAATGGTCTTGTCTTTCAATGCCACGATCATGTATTAGTTGCAATGAAGTAGTTTACTTCGCTTTTTTGCTCTTTTATTTTATTTTCAGCTAAATTTGTCTTAACTCAAATTTTGACGAAATTTTGGCTGTTACTTTACAAAGTGTTTTCTACCTTGTTGATGAGAATAAACAGGCGGAGGTTCTTTCATACTATGATTTTCTTTCTTTTAAATCTTCTGTTAACTGTCATCTTCTTTCGCTTTGCTAATCACTGTTTCATTCCTCTCTTTTAAGTCCTACGACAGATTAGTTGTCTTACTAGGAAGGAACAAGATGAAAAAAGAGAGCCTGAGTTTATACTTCGATTCCTTTTTTTCGTTCTTCTTTATCAGTAGGTAGCTCTTCGGTTCAATAGGCATAGATCAGAATAACTGAGGATTACTTAAGCTGAACATATTCTTTTCACTAGAAAAGCAACATAAAATAGTTTCTTTTGTACCAAGAGAATAGAATCAAGGCGTACAATAACGTTCTGTCAAAAAAGAAGTGAGTCAAAATTCCAAGCTAGTATTCAGTGGCCGCGCTAGGTGCAAGAGGCTACACGAAAAGAAGTATTTTAAAGCAGTAAAATATAGGAAAGAGAGTATGATGTTTTGAAAGCAGACATCAATATGACATCTTTCTATGTCTTTGTGATTTTCCAGCTTTGCATTAGCACAGTAAAAGGTAGGGAAATACCTTAGAAATTAAAGTTTTTACACTATGTGATACAAAGACATTTGAAAAAGTCATTTTTTCCACATTCTAGGAGTCTATCCTTTCCAATGCTGTTGAATAATGACACTATTCATATTTAGTAGAAAACAGTTGGTTTTTTAAGTGGTCATTTTTTAAGAAGTTGTTACGTTGTGCTGGCCTTTTAATATTACGTTCGTGCATTAGTTTCAAATAATCATTTTTTCTTAATCTAATTCTCTTTGGCCTTCCAAGGCATCTCAAGGTGAGGCTGGTTTTAGTTTAATTTTTGATAAAATCTAAGGTATATATTCATAATAGATGCTCACTGACACAAATTTGGGTGCTGAGATTGTTCTTAAGTTGTTGATAATTACTGATCAAAATTAGGCTCAGTATTTCTCACAGAATGTAGTCTTACGAAGAAAGGAATGTATATGAATTGCTGATCGGGAAATCCGTGTAGATATTTCAATTTGCTTAAATTAAGCATTTAATCAGTGTCCTTTGAAGTATTGGTATTACAAGACAAATAGTAGTTTTTTGCTTTGTTAGTTATTTAAAAAATATTTTGGCTTTAAGCACCACTTTATGTTCTCTGAGTCACTACTAACTTGAAAGACAAGTAATCTATTGTCCTAGGTAAGCGCTGAGTGTTGACGAGAATAAATTTCTTGGACTTTAGGTAATGAATCACGATAAATTTGAATTACCTCAAGATTCTCTCTACGAATCTCTTTCTTTCTATGAAAAAAATAAATTGCAAGTATATAAATATCTAATACATTTTTTATCAGTAAAAATCAATAGAGTGATTTCACAGATTCCATGAGTCATCCCTAATTCGGTAATACACGCTACCACTTATTAGCTAACGGTTATCATAGTTCAATACCATAAATCAGTAAGACACCGTTATATGGTAACTGTATTTGTTCAATTATTGGATTATATTATCTCCAGGGATTCCTTTTATGTCAAGATAATGAATATTTTGTGGTATATAACTTCCTAAGTCATTCTTTCACCTCAAATAAATCCTGAAGCAATATGTTATACAAAGTTACCTTTTAGACTTACAATATCTCAAATTTTCAGTCCTATTTTGAGTGCAATAGTAGTTAAGTCGACCAATTACCATGCGAAATGTTCGCGGTTCGAACCTCTGGCGCAATGCCTGGAAGTACTGCGCGCTACTGCTTTGTTTGTTATAAGTTCGTTGTTACTGAGTTTGTATATGTTTTTGGAGATGGAATTAAGAGACGGATGCAATCGATAAATTAGAACATAAAAAAGTACAAAGAAACATGCATGTATATTTGGATAGAAGTAACAACAAAATATAGAGCTGTCAGCTTCACGTATTTAAACATCAACCATTTGCATAACATTAAACCTTTTTAAGAACAACCTATAATTTGTAAATGGCTGACAATCATTTAATACGTGAAACCGACAGTTTAATATTTTGTTTTTATTTCTTTTTTGATAAATCTATGAATGCTTTATTTCGAGAACTCTGGTTATATGTACAACGAAAGACACACACATACTAATAATTATTAGTATGTGTGTGTCTTTCGTTGTATATTTCGTTATATATATAATATAACATATAATATATATATATATATATATATACAAACTTATAAGTTTTGTAAAAGTTATTTGTTGATTGTAATCAAAGTATTGCACCTTTCTTTCAGTGGGAATGCCTTCTGAAAAACCCCTCACTCACTGTTCCTTACAGATTTGAGGACAAATTATCATGCAAATTTTGATATACTGGGCAGAACACACTTACAGAAAACTAAATTTTATGAAAACGTTTTGTTAAACTACCATAGATTTGCGATATACTGACATAAGGAGAAGTTGCAGAAAAATATTGAATCATAACTTATGAACGACTTTGATATTGAAAGACAAAGAAATAAATAACCGAATCTGAAAATTAGACAAAGTTAGAGGAAAGAGCTTAAAAAAAAGTTTTTTAGGTCTTATTGTAAACAAAGATTGTAGTAGATATATTGACATGTGTTCAATACTAGTCAACACTAGGTTGTTGATGTGTATTTTATCTTTCAAATTATAACTAACTACATGAGTAGGAAAGGTTTATCATGTCATGAGTCATAAAATTATATACATGTCTAACTTGGCCATGGATGAATTCATTTTCATAAAAAGAGAAACTGTTCTATCTTACTCTTTTGTTTTATCTAAAAGAAGTTTTTATTAATAATGTCTTAGCTGTTATTGTCTTCCTCTGTAAAGAAGAAAGACAGTCATGCGTTAAAAAATATGAATGCACGAAAAGGACCATACAGCAAAGCAAAAGACCCCAAGCATGTCCGAACAAGAATTAAAATCTGTTCTTAATGTAAAAGCAAAATATTAAAACACCGTGAAGAAAATATGGCTCTACGTTTCCTTGCTAAAGAGCAACTCTGTACAACAAAGTTAAAAAGGAGATATAAAATCTAGAAGGTTTATCATGTCATGAGGAAAATTTTTTAGCTACTTCTCCCATCATTGGGTCTTTAAGAAGAAATAACTGGTTTCAAAGGCATACTCTAGCTACATTCAAGCTACTTATATTCACCTCATGTTCTCACATAGCCTTGGAGATGATGGATTTCCCCAATTGTCTTCCCTATGCTTTCCACAAAAGTTTGATCACTGATGTAAGAGCTTTATCATGTCTTGAGTCGTAAGCTTTTTCTCAGCTACATTTCGAGAGATACTTCTCCCATCGTCAGGCTACTTTACTGAAGAATACCATTGCCATATGTTTCTCTAATAATCTTGAAAATTCTGAACTTTATGGACTCATAGGAAGCCATAGATGTAAGAGCTTTATCATGTCATGAGTCGTAAGCTTTTTCTGAGCTACATTTCGAGAGATACTTCTCCCATCGTCAGGCTACTTTACTGAAGAATACCATTGCCATATGTTTCTCTAATAATCTTGAAAATTCTGAACTTTATGGGCTCATAGGAAGCCATAGATGTAAGAGCTTTATCATGTCATGAGTCGTAAGCTTTTTCTGAGCTACATTTCGAGAGATACTTCTCCCATCGTCAGGCTACTTTACTGAAGAATACCATTGCCATATGTTTCTCTAATAATCTTGAAAATTCTGAACTTTATGGACTCATAGGAAGCCATAGATGTAAGAGCTTTATCATGTCATGAGTCGTAAGCTTTTTCTGAGCTACATTTCGAGAGATACTTCTCCCATTGTCAGGCTACCATCGTCAGGTAGGTTATTCAGTACCGAAAAGGACTGAAAATATTTTATTTTATCCATCCATCTGAAACGGTGCAGGAAAATGTGATGGATAAAGGAGCGTATTTCATATTGCTGTAGATATGTAGCTCTGCTATTCAACGAGTTGTTAACTAATTAGTTGTTGCTAAAAAAGAAAATCATTGATATTCGAAGATGATGACAATAAAAACTGTTTGATTTTCTGATCACCCGGCTTGCTTAGTTTGCTGAGTATGAGACTGTATTTCATTCTTGTGGTCGAAGCCCAAGTTAGTAGAATTTTGTTTGTTTGCCTCTTTGTGTGTGTTTGTTTGTGTGTGTGTGTGTGTGTGTATGTGTAAATAAAGCGATATTCTACTTTCTATGTTGTAAAGAAAATATTTCTTTTTATTTTATGAATTCTTGAACTGCTTTAACCTGTTTGGGATTACAAGTAATATGGGATTAAAATTTCAGATATATAGTTATGAAGTTTGCTAGCTGCTAAGAAACATTTGAGCAAGTACCTAGCACTAAGAGGAAGTAAGCTACCTAGCAGGTCAACTAGGTACTAGCAAATATCAAATAAATAACTTACAGAAACAGAATTATTAGTAGGAGGGTCGTACATTCCTAGTTTTACCTGGGTATACCTTGGGTCTGTGTATACTAACTAACCACTAAATTCCCTTATACACAAGTTTACATTGATTACGAGGTAATTTACCCACAATAGATACCTGTTTTTTCTTCCCTTTTTGAGCTAGTATATATGTAAATACGGTATTAACAGATGCAGACTGCTTTTCACAGCTCTTGGCTGTTTGCTAAAAGCTGAAGTAAAATAGTGATATAAATAAGTAAATCACATACACCGTTAATCTATGATTCCTAATGAATAGCAACCAAGACAGATATTGATACACACCAGATGTCACACTGAAGTCGACAGACAAATAAATTAGCTATAACGATAACTTATTTAAGTATTCACCATTTGTAGCTTTGTCTTTTTCTAGCCTGGCCTGAGATTGGTTTCAACGCAAAAATAACATCAGATGTCAACAGAGGAGTTTCATGGAACAAAGTTAGTGGCTGGGTTCCAGTGATACCAACACTTTCTGGTTTCTACATCTTCGATGCCAACTTGATAAGTGGCACAGATGTCTCAATCCCAATTTCTGGTATGTACTTCGTTGCCGTTTCATTGCCATGCAAAGGACTAGAGAGTGGAAGCTACAAAGGAGCATTGGTTATCAATGGAGAAACAGAGAGTGAAAAGCTTGGTCTGTTATCGGAAATTAGTAATACTCCAGGCAACCGCACCCTTTCTTTCTCAGGAGTCATCAGTTTGCGATCTAGTGAATCTATTGCTGTGAGTTTTATGTCAAATTATTTAAGGGTTTGTTAATTCCAGGTTTTCTTAATGTTTAGCAAATGTGGGCTATGTTCGGTTTTTATTAATTTTTCTTTACAGAAACCAATAGTAGATTTAGGTGATAGGTTTAATGGACACACAGATCGATGTATTTCAAATTTTAGATAGCTTCTAGCGGCTTTCCTTTTTCATACGACCTTAGTCCTACTGTTAAACACGGACAGCCACTCGTCTATTTTTCTTTACTCGCTAGTTAATTTCTCTGCTTGCTACTCAATTTTTCTTTAAGTGCTCGTTATTTTTCTTACTTGATCGCTAGTTTTATTATCTGCTAGTCAATTTCCCTTTCTTACTTTCTACAAATCTATGTTCTATCCTGTACCAGAAGGTTGGTGTTCATTTAGCACCGAAATCGTGGAAGACTTGTTTTTAAAGCCATCAATCTAAAATTTTGCAGAAATATGTGTTGCAGCAACCTGAGCGTTTTCATTATTGATTTTAGCTATATGGTTGTGCTAGTTATCATGTAATTAGCAAATTAAGAATTTAAAATTTGATGTTTTCATGTGATAAAAATGGAAACTCTTCACTTTACGATCAGCCTGATGCCTCAATATTTCAGGGTGGTGGTATTGAGCCCCATGCAGGATGGTTGTATTTTATTAAAACCCCCTGTTTTTCAAATACAAAATATAGTTGTAGGAAGTTCGTATAATCCAAGTTATTTTTTCTTTAATATGTAAACGTTGACTGGATAGAGCTTTTAAAAATCTCAGATTCATAAACACTAATTGTAACTCGAAAGTGGTATCATTCAAACAAGTGAAAAATTCTCAGCATCATATTTTTAACATAAGTCGGTTTAAAATTGTAATAATGTAAAAATTGTAAATGTGAGAGAAAGAGGCTTAGATACCTTGGGCTAGTTAATCAGAAACTCCCCCTTTCTCCTTCAAATTAAAACCTTTGAATCATCAAAAGATTAAACGTCACAAGTCTTCATCCAAATATTTAGCAAAGGAGATGAATTGGCAAACCAAGCTTGAAACTGGCTATAAATAACTTTTTATTTTTCATAAATAAAGAAGCTTTTTTAAGCCCAAGTCCAATTTCCCTGGGATCAAAAAATAGGGGCAAGCCGAGTTGTAAAATTTGATGGTAAAAAAGAAATGTCATTTTGGTGTAGTATTTGATGTACCAGTTGATAGTGGAAATTCTTAAAATTATAATTTATAATTTATAAAAATTATATGTTGTCAAATATTGATGGTGCGAGCGAGATAATTTTTTGTAGCACCAAAATATGAAGGGTAAGAACTTGAATGCTTTCTGGACATGTACGATACTGATTATTTGACATAAATGTGGATGCACTCTTAATTAGTAGAAGAACTGTTTTTTCACTTCACTTTCGCTGGAAGACCCGATTCAAAAGAGAAAAGGATATTTCTGACAGTACCTGTATCACTAAGGTTTTGAGACACAAATTAGCATCTTTTTAGGCATTCAGGCATTCAGGCATTCAGACATTCAGGCATTCAGGCATTCAGGCATTCAGGCATTCAGGCATTCAGGCATTCAGGTATTCAGGCATTCAGCCATTCAGCCATTCAGGCATTCAACTGCCATTTCTCTTTTTCGTTTACAAACATTCATGCATTCATGTAATCTTTTCAGGCTTTCAGGAATTGTCACCTTTTAAAAATTTCGCTTTTCAGACATGAATTGCTATTTTTATATCAGAATATAATACTAGCTATGTTTTTGTGTAAAGTTATGTTAATTGTATAGTGTGGTGATTTCAAAAGTGTCTTTTATGATAAACATGTTTTCTCCTTATTCAGATATAACTTTCACTAAGGATAAGAGTGACCATGGGCATTCCAATTTTGTTTGCCTCAAGTTTTTATCAATGTCTTCGTCACAGTTGAATCATATTAAGAGCTTAGTTCTCCATCCATTTCCTATTACTCTTTAAATAATTTGTCCTCAGGACACTGCTCCATTTACTATCAAAGAAGTCAGTAACGAAGAAGTTTTTAAAAAAATACTTTTTTATTACATGGCTCAAAAACTCCAGGGTTTTTTTCTTATAGTTTTAATCATCTTCTTTCCATCTCCTTGGTTATATATCCTATTAAATTACATACATTATTGCTTATTTATTATATTACTTAATACTATATCATTTATTATTTTACAGGCTTGTGAACCTTATAAAAATAAAGAAATCTTTCGAAAATCATCACTTCTGGTCAAAATTATATAATTATGGCGTAAGGGTACATTTAAGGGCAGTTGTAAGGGTTGTTAGTAATAAAGCTATTCCCCCGAGTATTCTTTGTACATATGTGTGAATGTATTTATTTTAAAGGATTCAGATAATCATAAAAAGAGTTTCTGAACACACAAAGTTTTTGATGCGTTTGTGGGCTTTTGTAGAAAGAGTTCTTCTTTAAAAACCAGGCACTTTTTAACGTGGTACCCATTAAGGTTAAATCAATTGGTCCAGCTGTCATAGAGTCTCCGGATCGCTTTTGTATAGAAGTCCGAATCTCGGTCTTCTACAGAATAGTTCACCACAGCCATTCCAATAGGTCAGCATTACCACTGACCTTCGAACTCTTTCTCTGTCTTGGAAAATAGGTAGTGCGACTATACTTTCAGAGTGACAGTCTCTCTTAATGATGCCATCATTCATTCGTGAAACTGCACAACTGCTGATACCTTTATTTTTAGGAATTGCTCACCAGTAATTTTTAATTACATGCAAAGGGAAAAAAAAGATATTGGCATCTAACTCAGACTACAAGCTGTCAAAGAATAGCAATGAACAAGGTTAAAGAGAAAAGTATGTAGTTTGTACCTAAGACTTTAAACTATTAACCACACCTTCTACATACTGCAACATAGCTTCAGCCACGACCTTCAAAGTACTATGCTCAATTCGATTTATTCTTTTATGCGGGATAGTACTGAGATTCTACATATTTTAGAATTTGAGAAACGGCAAAACAAATAAGTAAAAGTATTAAAGAATACAAAATAAAGAAAATATAACAAAAGTAAAACCTTTCACTAAAGTGGCTAACAGCCTTGCTTCAAATATAAATAAAAAAGTAGAAAAAAATCTGTTAATGTTTTTCTACTCATATTATCAAATAAGGTATTAGTATTTTTAATCATGTTATAATCATGTAAAATTTAATTAATGACATTTAATGTTGATAGATGTAAAATTATGTAAGAATATTTGTAATAGAAACAAATTTTTTTTTATATAATAATTATTACAGAAAATTATGTTTTATTGACATTTATCTTTGTTTGGCAAATCAAGGATTCTTTTTTTTTGTTCGTTAGGTGTATACATACTCAGATAGTGATACAGATTGGTCTATTACAAAGGCAACATTTACCTATCACTTTCTTGGAAAATTGGGTTCAACGCCTGGTTTTCATGGTCAGCTCGAAAGCGACCAAATATTGAGTGAAGCTAACAAAAAAGTAGCATTAGAACCTTGGAGAATTACAAGCAGAGCAAAACTTTTCAGAAGTAAAGCTGGTAAATATAATATCATTATTTTTTGAAGTACATGTAAAGAAAATAAGTGGAAATAACAAAAAGTCACACTTTTCAGCGAATTTTGAAACCTTTACAGATTTTTTGGTAGATTACTTTTGTTGTTCAGTAATTTTTGTTTTGTGTGATTTCCAATGAGTTCTGTTATTTGACTAGCATTTTTTTTTCGGCACTAGATAGAAGAATTAGGTGTGATACTGCAAGACATCTTGAAAAAGGAAGAATGAGGGTACACCATTTATCAGTTGTGCAGATTTTATGAGAATTAAGATAGGAAACACAGTGCCCAAGAAAAATTTGAGAGATAAGTAAACAGCTTGAAAGGAAAGTAGACTGCATGGCCAGAATGTTGAAGGAAAATGATAATACCATTAATTTGGAGATAACTTGAAAATGTTTGAGAAAAGGGTATTTGAAACAGATGAAGAAAAGCTCTGATATCCAGTGTTCGAGAACAGGAGCCAAGGACAAATTACCTCAGGTACAAACGAGGAGATAGAAAAGATTCGCCAATTATGTAGAATGTTCGTTGAGAAAGGGAGACTGTGAGGCAACTGACAAACACGTGCAGGCAGCTTAAAGAAAATAAAAGACCAGGCACAATAATCTAGAACTTTATTTACACTGGCAGTATTGTGGAGAAAAAGGTTTGGGACGATCAGGTACCACCATAAGCCCCAAGGTGTACCAGAAAGTCAACAATGCAAACTCACATAGATTATGGGCTTGGTAAACGAAGCCACTTCATGGAGAGTACGCATTACGCAGTCAAAAACCTGATGTAGATTTATCAGACACCCATAGGTGGCTTAATAGTGCTGGTCTTAAATCGAAGACAGAAAGATTTATTATGGCTGCATAAGACCAAAATCTGTTAACCAGAAATTACAACGCAAAATTTTTACGGAATAGTACTGATCCCAAATGTAGATTTTGTGGTGAAAGTGTTGGGACAATTAATCATCTCGCGTCAGGTTGTCAAATTCTGGCTCCAAACGAATATACTAATAGGCACAACCGTATGGGCTGATATATTCATTGGAAAGTCTGCAGCTACTATGATATTAAAACTGTTGAAAAATGGTAAGAACACAAGCACTTATTAGTAATCGACACACCACAAGTAACTTTTCTATGGAATTTCTCAATAAGAACCGATTGAACAATTCAAGCCAACAGGTCAGACATAGTCACAAAGGATAAATTGATGAAGCAGTGCCAAATGATTGATATGGGCGTTCCATCCGACAATAACATCACGGCCAAAGAATTCGAAAAGCTTAGCAAATACAAAGACTAGGAAATCGACGTAAGCCGAATGGGGCCATCCATTTATTGCGTTCGCATGAAATTGGCCATTTTTCGACCCCCTCCCCCTTGTTTGCACATGTTGGCTGGCAAGTACCCCCCGTGCGAACGTACGTTATAAATTTTTGACTGTCACTGGTTGTTGTCATTTCGATAAGTTAAAAATGATGTCATCGATTCTTCTTTTATAAAAGGTCACGTGCTTAAATTCGAAAAGTAAAAAATTGACGCCCGGCTATTGTTGTGAGAAATGAAAACAATTAAAATTAGATACAAACCGAATACAAACGAAAGTAATTCCATATAAACGAACGATAAATGTGTAAAAACAGATAAGAATAATTACACCTGCACACCTGTCTTTCGCTGTCGCTACTTTGTCAAAACTGTAAGCAAAAAAAATTTAAAATGTAAATGTTCTCACCTTGTGATCCCCACTTCCCCTTTTTGCTTTTGTTCGCTTTTCAGGATACCCCCCTCAGTGCGAACGTAATAAATGGATGGTCCCAATGTGGAATATGAAAACGAAGACAATGTCAGTAATCGTAAATTAATTAAAAACGAATTTTTGGTTTTGAATTTGCACAGCTTATTAATTAAAACATTTTTTGCAGCACTTTGTATGCAATGAAATCAATGTAATCACCCAATGTTCATTTCTATTTCAGGTTTTATTTCCAAAACTGGGACTTTCATGGCAATATGCACTGGTCTTCATTTGGTAGCTGCAAATATAATAATAGATGCTGCTGCTGGCACTCATCAGTTTATAGTGGAATTAGATGGAAATAGAACCACGGCAGCAACAGTCAAGACCACAAAACAATCGCGTTTTACCATGAATTCATACATCACACTAGCCATGAAAAGTGAAAGTGTTGTTCGGATTTATCTGACATCAACAGCTAGTAATGTACAGGTAAGTAGATAGTCTGCTTTTGATGTATACATGTATTTGGTGTCATGAATCAAATTGCAAAATTTGCAAGCTGAGCCTTTTTGCAGTCTGGAGTTGTTTAAGGAAATGGATTCGACAAAACGTAATATGTATGGGGTAAAACCCCAAATGACATGGAAGTTTTTGTGCTCTCGTGAATGGCTGACTTCCGTACGCTCTAATCTTGTTATTTTCTGAAAATCTAAGGTATGGAATTTTATCGTGCTTGTTCCATGAAACAACATTGACATCACTATTTTGGACAAGCACAGATCTCATACAACAGCATTCACCTTATTTTCCAGATACAAATTGACACGTCAGCAAATTATGAGGCGAACAACTACACCAATGGGAATGAAAAATACAACCCGAGTATCAAATAGGGCATAGGCTAACATGAGAATAAAAAGTATAAGCAATTAGTGGTAGGAAATGAAGCCATAGCTTAGTGGATTGTTCCGCCGTTAAGTAAGTAATTGGGGTCTTGTTTCAATAGTCTGAGTATCAGGTCACTTGAAAATAGCTTTCATCAATAACTTTTAAGGTATGCATTTCTAGAAGACGTCGAAAGAGGACCCTTGAAATCAATGCTTAGGCGTTCCATTGGTTTAGTGGCTTTTATGAAAGTGCCTGGTTGAGGCCGATAGAACAGAGGCTTAAGTTCTGCACACACTTTGCACTTCGAACATGTTTTCATTACATCGTCAGTCGAGTATGGTAGATTCTTTGATCTGACATAGTGTAACATTCTAGTAACTCCAGGATGACAGAGTGCTTCGTGTATTTCACTGAGGCTCGAGATTGTCATGGATGAGGTGAATGCACGAGTGAGGGAGCCTGGTGCCACATTTTCTTTGCCTGGCATGTGTTCAATTGTGTAGCTAAAGGATGCTAGCTTGAGTCCCCAGCCTTGGATCTTGTTGTTCCTTATCATTATCTTTTAACAGATGATTTTGGTATATTATTTAAAATGTACTGCAGAATTTTTTAAGGACTTTTGTTGATGTTCTTGATCGAGGTCAATGATCATTCTGATAAAAAGGGCGAGAAATAGTCATCACTGAAGAAGGCTGGTCGATCACTTTCATCATTTTTCTTTTTGGGGTGAGGTGGGTGGGGTGGGGGGCTTCTTATATTCAATCTATTAATAAGTTTGCAGATAAAAGTGTTGGTTCTTCGTATCTCGTTAAAAAGGAACTTACTCCTGAGGCCATTTTGTATGTCTATAAATCTACCATGTGTCCATGAATGAAGTAAGAACTGTTAACACATCCACATCTGGACATGTCTTCCTTGATTGTTTTGATCAAGTTCAGAGACTGTTTAATTTGATTGGTCCTAGTCTTGGTTTACACCTTAAAGCTTTGTTCGTCTACAAATGTGGCTTGTTTTCATCTGCTTTTTTAGTATTATCATGGAAAATACTCTGATTAGCATTCCTCTATAAAGAAACGAATTAGTTTCAGGAGATGGAAGAAATTGAGCCGGTACCAACGAAAGAAAGCTTGCAGAACATCCTATGACAATACTCACACAATGATAAAAATAAGCCACATTTGTCGAAGAGGAAAGTTTTAAAGTGCAAACGGAGACTGGGACCAACCAAATTAAAGAGTCTCTGAACTCGATCAAAGTCATCAAAATGAGATGAAGGAGGATATGTTCAGATGTGACAACAGTTCTTATTCCATGCAAGGACAGATGGTAGATGTAATATAAAAATATGAAATGCTTTTCGGAGTGAAGTGCTTTTTAGCGAGAAACGGAAAACCAACCTTTTAAAGATTGGAACAAGCAGCAAATTTTTTATTTTTATGCAAAATCCTCATCAGAACAGTAAAAAAAACTTAAACTAGAAACAGGCTTGTATTTACAACCTAGTTTTGTTAAATACCATTAGGATCTGTAATATACACAATAAAATAATGTTATGTTCGGGAAAAAAATTCAATAAAACAACTTTGAACGACAGAACATTTCTCGACGTTTTAACTCTGCTCTTTGATAAAGGTGATTTTTTCTTTGACTTGGAGAGAGTCTCTTTGAATAAGAGCAAGTTTATGTTGATTGGTGGATTGGTTTTTTGTTCGAGTGTTGGGGCAAATTGATTTAAATTGACCTCCTTGTCGTCATGGCCGTCAACGTCATCCTAATTTTGATTTGATTATCAACTGTGGATTTTGATTTACATAACATAAAGTCAATAATACTATTGACAAAATTCTTCGTTACTTTTTGTGTATCCACTCGATAATGCAAAATGTTTTACGATTCTTGGTTCTTCTTCTGGATGTAGTGCTGAGTGGATCTTTTTGGGTCCTCTGGTCAGACATTGAATCCAAGCCACTCCCCAGCTTCGAGGTGTAAGAGAGTTCAAGCTTATGTATTGAAAAGTGATTTTACTTTATTGATTTAGACAATCAACAAGTTCTCAAAAATTAAAAGTAAATTGAGATAAAAATGATCTTCCTAAGAATAGTGATAGATGAGCAAGCGTTTGTTATTTCGCCCGAATTTTCGGAATGCAGCAATAGAAAGATTTAAATACAGCTTACCTTCTGCTGAGACATTATCTAGAGCAATACCATATTTTTTGCAGATCTTGATCACAACCCCCCCCCCCCCCGCGCACGCCCCTAATATCGCCATTTTAGCTACGATTCAAGATAGCAACTACCTATAACTTTATCTATTTCCATCTGTAGGTCAAAGTTCAGAGTTCATGGTCCATGGCTTTTATGGGGGACACAAATGTTAATTTTAGAGAATTTTCAAATCAGATTGCCCAAGACGTCAGTGGCAGTGGCTTCCAATGGAAAACAATTGATGGCTTGCTTTCCAATAGCAAAATAAATGGACAGTTCTATCAGCCAAACAATCTAAATCTTTTTGAAAGAAGGCGATTTGTCGGTACAAGCAGGACCGATTTATATTACGTTATGATAAATTTGGAGATAGAAGGAAACTCAGAGGAGATTGAAGTTATGACAGCTGTGAACGCTCCAGAGAAGGATCAATTTGGGGGTGAAGGAATTTATGGCATTTTGACTAAAAGTGCAAATCAGTCTGCATCGTTGTCATTGGCAGGTACGTGCAATATATTTTTTGCTGCTGATGCCCATGTAAGCAACTTTAAAATCGTAATTTGCTTTTTAAAATCCTAATTTGCAATAGATTTCATTCCAGTATGTGCCATTACTTCATATAGCATTGCAGTGCCTGAAATATAAGCTCTAAATAAGGGGGTCCCCAATAATATATCTAGATCTTTTTGACTCTAACAGGACACAAAATTGCCTCTGAACCAGAACACTTATTTGAAACAACCTAAAAATTTCTGAAATCAGAAAACAGCCTGGCTTAGTCTTAGTTGCTTTGCTGTCTTTTTTAAGCTATACTTTTACGTACGCAGATTCAAAGTTTTGTAGATTTTTCTCTTCTCTTCAATTTACTTTTAACTCCCTGCACATTATAAAATTTTAAACTGGAATTATTTTTAATTTTTTAAAGGTATATTTCATTTGAAAATAAATCAACACATAAGTTTGCTGGTGAAAGCCTCTGATGGAAAAACCTTTAACGTCAAAAAGCATTCAACAGTTAGCATTGTTAGGACGAGGTACATTCTCTCTGGATTTACTGCTCGGATTTCACAAGATGTTCCTGTTCAGAAAACTGGTTGGGGAGAACTCAAAACTCCATGGGCAGATGATGCATCTTCAAGAGGAATGTATACTTTTGGAAAAGATTTTAATACATTAAATGGCAAATTTACAGCATCTCATACAGGAGTGCACGTTGTTGCAGCATTGATTACGTTCAAAAATGCTGATTCATCAATTATTGCAATTAACGTGGCAATTAATGGCCAATATGGTGAAACAAATGGACTTTATGCGACAAATGGTGCCCCTTCCAGTCTTAACACTCTGCATGTATATGGTTCGCTTTTTTTAAGGGCTGGACAATTTGTGTCAATATATTACTACTCAGCAACAGATTCAGATTATCAAATTGCGATAGATAGTTCATTTTCTGTAACATACATAGGTCCAGCTTGGGCAATTCATGGTTTTCATGCCATCTTGAATAAAACATTAGAATTTAATAGCGCAGGATCCAAATTTGTATTAAAAGATAATTGGGTGACGCAGAAGTCAAATACAAAAAGTTTGTTTAATAATGACGATAGTCTTTCGTTGGGGAAGTACAAATCCTCAGAAGATGCAATTTATTTAGTATCTGCCAATATACATGTTTATAATATAAGTCAAACAGCATCAAGTGACTATACGCTGTATATAGTAGTTAATGATGATTTAAAAAATGACTTATTAACTGCAATACAACCAACTTTTCCAACTAGTACATTTGGTCGGGACTTTGCCACCATTTCAATAACAGCCCCAGTTAGAATCAAGGCATCACAACATGTCTCCCTCTATTTCTTGTCTGCTACTGACACATATTATAGATTAGGAGAAGGAAGTGACTTTTCAGTTACAAAGTGGAGTTTATCGAACAGTCCAAGGACATTTGGATTCCTAGCAGCAACATTTTCGACTATTTCTGTTTCAAACAAGAAAAATATTGCTGTAGGCTTAAATACTCCCAAAACGGACGAAGGAGAAGGAACAGGGTTATTTTATTTAGGGCCAAAATTTTTAGACCCTAATATAAATATACCTGATTACCGTACACCAGAAGCCGGTATTTATTTTATTACTGGAAGTTTTTCAATAGGCAACGGTGCTGCTCGATTTTCTTTAGAAGCACAGATTGATACAATCACGATTCCCCTCAAAAGTGTACAGCAATCCCCAAAAGGTATAAAACACTCCCTATCGGTTTCGGCAGCTTTGTATGCAACAGCAGGACAAAGAATACGTATTGCTGTGAAAGGCAACTTGGATGACTACAATGTCTTGGCTGGTTCTTATTTTGGTTTAATTATGCTACAACGCGATGAAACAAACCCTGGGTTTTCTTCAGACAAAACAAATCTTACATATGGAATAACTCAAGAAAGAAAAAGTATTAAAGAATGGGGTGGAACATCAAAACCTGGACTGCATGTTAGGTGAGTATAATGGTGTATTTTTTGTACGAATTTTTGTAGTTTTTGTGTATTCCAAAATTCAGTAGATATTTTTAAAATTCAATGCAACAGAAAGCTGAGCCGGTACAAATTCTGTAGCCAAGTTCATGCACTTGGATTAACCTAACAATGATGCCTGCAGCAATACTTGTGCTTGTGATGTATCTCATTTTCTTAAATAAGCTTATTTGAAAATCAAACTTTAAATAGGGAAGATGTTGTTATCTATTTGTATATTTACGCAATGACGTACTGTCTTCATCTGCCATTATAAATATGAAACAACAGCGCGCTCGGACAAACAATAAAGACAGTTTTGAGTAGGACAGAGCACAGAACGGGTTGGCGAAGGAAAGAAATTATTATCAAGAAAAACACCTTCTGGTGTCTTTTTCATTGTATGTAATAGATGTTTTTTCGAGGGAAGCACTGATTCCAAAATAAACAGAAAAAGTAACGAAAAGAAGAATAAATGCCATACTCAGTGCTTTCCTTTAGCATACACAGAAAGGTAGGAAGTAGAAATTAAAGCATTTATTGTAATAAGTGTTCTTAGGGGGTGCGTATTCAAGGAAAGCGCTTAATCTAGGCTGGGTACTTAATCAAGGAAATTTGGTATATCGATTTTGGATTTCAAAGAAATTCTGCTTTATTATTCTATAACGTTTTAAGTTTAAGAAGTTGTTTTGTTTTCACTATGATTTCGTTAGGCAGGTCGATTTTTACTTCATGTATTTTGCTAAATGTTTTACCAAATGCTGATCGTGCAGAAGCCTCGGGTCTGTACTTAGAAACCCAAGTCAGTCAGAACTCACTGGTACCCGAGTTGCTTCAAGATAAGTAGGTTTTTTTGTTGTATTTTTTTGTTTTTAGCGCCATCTTCTCAGACGGTGCCCTTCACAGGGACTTGGATTAGGCAGTGAGGAATTTCTTCACCGAATGCCCTTTCTGATGCCAACCAATGCCTTTTTCTTTTTTGAAGTTCCAAAGTCCCCCTCTCGGGGAATCGAACCGGGAACATATATATATCTATATATATATATATTTAATTATATATTTATATTTATATATATTTATTTATGTTTATATATATATATTTATATTTTTATATATATACATTCATATATACAACATAATTCAATAGCCAATATTACTGGTAAAAATACAGGCATTTGTGGTGATGATGAATTTGTTAGCTGTAAAGAAGTATTTGTAATTTAACTATGTCTAAACTAAAACTTACACCCCATTACTTGATTTTATTACTTCCCAAAATCAAAATTTCCTCAGCTACAAAAAAAATTCTAGCCAACCATCAGATTCAAGCAAAGGAAATCGGTCCCCATTGTTTGTATTTTCACAGGTTTTTCAGAAAACTCTGTTGTTTTTTTATCTTTGTTTGTCTCTACTATTTGTTTGTCTCTGATCTTTGCTTACTTTTATTTGAATGGCCTGTTGGTTTCATTATGTTAGTAGAAAGGGTGTTGTACTGCTATCCCACTTGGATGCCTTACCCCCAACCTTCACCGTG
>RDPX01000213.1:520623-550528 GCA_003991215.1 Morbakka virulenta
TATAACTGTGTAATATTTGCACACGGAAAACAAGTGTTGTTCCTGATGTTTCGCAAAAAAAAGGCAGTATTTATGATTTTATAAATTTCAATCCACCAGCGATGACGCAAGCATTCCTGTTAAAATTCCATTCTTTCAATTACTACGTCAAACCTGCATTGCATTGTCAAGTGCAGTATCTGCATAATCTCTCTTCCAATCATCATTTCGTCGTGCTCGTTTTAGTGCTTTGCTATTTTCAGTGCAAATCAATAAATTTACAAGCAGTGCTATTTTCACTGTTTTAAAGCAAGAGTACTTTGGAACTTTATCAGGAACTCAATCACTAATTTTGTTTTGAAATGGAAACAAACTCATATTATTATTGTACTCTATAAATAGCAAATTATTTAGTACCTTTATAAAGATAATCTAATGAACTTGCATATTTGGGTAAGGATATCTTTACACAGCTCCACCCTGGTAGCTATCTTTTACCTCCTCATCCCTAAAATGTTTTGCTTCCACACAAAAGAAAGCCTTTTTTACGACAGCTACCTCTTTTCTCAAACAACTAGAATTTTCTGATTCCCTTTCAACTAATTGTATTTATCTCTTCTATAACCTGAAATATTTTACGATTAAAATCAAAGAGTTTGTTTCTTGCAAAATTTTTCTTTCTTCATCTTAAATGTGAATACTGACAATCCTTTTGCTAGACAAACCTTCCACTTTATTTTCTCATCCTTTGCCCAAGGTCCTATTCATCGAGCATTTTAATGTCATCTAAGTAAGTAAGGTTGTGCCTCAAAAAGAACAACGGCTATTCTCTAAAGTAGCTCCAGATGAGCTGATAACAGATCTCCTCTTGAAGGAGCTGTCAAGTGGTCACATCCTGTATTTTTCCAGATATCATAGCAGGTGCCAATTAGGCCTACCTGTAAAAAAACAATTTTCTTTGTGTGTGAGGCAAAACCTTACTTGCACAGATAACGTTAGAATGTCCAACGAGTAAGACCTTGCTTGAAGAATGAATCAATTAAGTGGAAGGCTAGTTTGGCTAGAATATTGTTTAAAAAAGGGTATTTTTGCCCAAATGTTACTTTGTTGAATCGAACCAAGTTCCTTGTAAATTTTGTTGTTTTTCCCTTCATAATTTAAAACCTTTTCATATTTCAAACAATTGAAGTAGTTATTTTTATGTAAATAATATGATTTCCTTTCTTTTAATTACAGCATTTTTGAAGTCTACGTTAAAGTAGATACAGAAAGTGTCAGTCCAATGAACTTACGAGCTGAACAACAAATTCCCTCTTCTGGCATTAATACCTTATCAATATCCTCAAGCATTTATTTACAAAGGTTTTCCTCAGTACGGATTTTTGTAAAGAGCTCAGTACCATACAATGTGAAAAAAACCAGTTTATTTTCATTAATACTTATAGGTATGTTATACTTGAATTTGATGTTATTTTTAAATCAATGACAATCTGTGCCTTTATCGTAATAAATAATGACTGAAACGCAAGCAGAAGCTTTACACTACTTTTCTTCCTGACATGAGAAATTGAGCTTACATCTTTTTCTCAGTAATATTGCAAGGTCGCATGACGAAGGAAAAGCTACTTTTATCTTACTAACAAACCCACCAGATATTTTATTAAAATGTCGTATCAAGGACACCTTGTATACTTGTACCGTTTATTCTGGTAGATAAATCGCAACCGCAAGACACTCTGTTTCTTTTTTATGCTATGCTATGCTATGATATGATATGATATGATATGATATGATATGATATGATATGATATGATATGATATGATATGACATGATATGATATGACATGATATGATATGATATGATGTGATATGATATGATATGATATGATATGATATGACATGATATGATGTGACATGATATGATATGATATGATGTGATATGATATGATATGATATGATATGACATGATATGATGTGATATGATATGATATGATGTGATATGATGTGATATGATATGACATGATATGATATGACATGATATGATATGATATGATGTGATATGATATATGACATGATATGATATTATATGATGTGATATGATATGATATGATATGATGTGATATGATATGATATGATATGATGTGATATGATATGATATGATATGACATGATATGATATGATATGATATGATATGATATGATATGATATGATATGATGTGATATGATATGATATGATATGACATGATATGATATGATATGATATGATATGCTATGATGTGATATGATATGATATGATATGATATGATATGATATGATATGATATTGCTATGATATGATATGATATGATATGATATGATATTGCTATGATATGATATGATATGATATGATATGATATGATATTGCTATGATATGATATGATATGATATGATATTGCTATGATATGATATGATATGATATGATATGATATGATAATAATAATAACAATAATAATAATAATAAAAATAATTAATTTATAATATTTATCTCACTCTTATGGCTACAGTACATGTGCCTGCATTCAACTTACCTGGCTTGTTGCTGGGCGCTGAATGCGGGTTTTTCACCCATCCACCAATAGATGGTGTGTAACCACTCGATAATAATAACAACAATATTAATAGTAGTAGTAATAATAATAATAATAATAATAATAATAATAATATAATTCCTTGGTATTGACATTAAACTGCATCTGGTTGTAGTGTTTTAAGGTGATAGAATTAGTTTACCTTTGGCCAGAACTACCTCCAGGTAACCCTTGAACATGGCGTAGTACCTGTTAGCACTTCTCGAGACTACGAATTACCGGGTTGGCATCACGGCGTGGTAAGTCTGTCTTTCCTTAGTTAGCAATCCTTCTAGTGATAGCGTCACGGAAAAAGTACTCGTGGCTGTGACACCATATCACCACTACCTTCTTGTGAGTGAAATGGATGCTACTACTGATGAAAATAAGGGGAAAAATGGTACTGAAACTTTTTGTGAAGGTACCTCTCCCAGCAGGTGTTCCTCGGCACAGCAGCAGATACCAGTTCGTCATCCTATGACTGGTAGGAAAAAGTGAAGAAAAGAGTTGAATGTGGTTGTGATTGAATGTTAATTTTTAAGTAATCCTGTAAATAGAAATGATAGGCCAATTAGGGGCAACAGACAATGGATACAGAGAATATGGAAAGAAAAAGGCATGTTCAATAAAACCGAACAAAACATATGTGATCAGGTAAGATTGATAAGAAAATACCAGTGGCTTTCTAAAGATGAAATTGAAATGATAAAGAGAGCTGCGTTTGAGACCCCCGAAGTAAATGAAAACCCGTAAGACGTAGAGCTAAGGGATATTAATGCTCAGGACACTCTAGATAATGACGCAGAGAATCAAGCAATCCCTTCAAATAAGAGGGTGATTGAATAAGTACACATCAGAACAGACAAATAAGATGAAATTTTCCAAGAGATTTTTAGCATCACGAAAAACGAAGAGATTACTTACATTCAAGGGTTTAAGAAAGTAGATCGAAGTAACCTGAGATTAGTGACACCAAGAGTAAGTGAGGTCATAAGCAACATTAAAACTCATAACATTACTGAAATTAGCGAAAGTCAGGATGGAATTAATACAGAAAATAGCTTTATTGAGTTCAGTAAGGTTTTGTCCACCAAGACACCGGTGAGCCAAGTCTTGAAACCTTTGATAACCGGTTGTTTTCTGGTTTGAAGACAAATAACCGAAAACAAGGCCGTTACTCGAGGTCATGCAAATGAAGCTTTATATTTGTTAAATGGTAAGCACTTAATTGACACCACTTGGTCTCCAATGATTTTATTAAAGCCTAATCATTTACTATAATTCTCTTTGCAGATGACAATGTTGGGCCAAGTATTTGTGACGACAGCAACCTTCATGTTCAAAAGTTCGAAAAAACATTCATTCGAATAAGCATTGATAAAACAGTTAATCTGACGTGCAATGTTCTTGGATTCTATCCAGTCATTTATTCGTGGTACAAAAATAATACGGTAAGCATTATCAGAGTAGCTCTTTCAGTTACATCAAGAACTGTAAAATAATTCAACTGAAATTGGTGTGATTTTGAAGAATAATTTTCGATTCTCTTTTCAGTGAAAAGATCTTTCGAGTTCGATTTCGTTGGTAAAAATATTTTGTCAGTTTGAAATTTCGTCGAACAGGAGAAAATTCGTCTCTTTTTACTGACAAAAACTTTTGATCGATTTTGAAATTTTGGATTATTCAAAAATAAATTTTAAAAAATTAAAATGGAGAACCGGTACAGTTTTCTCATCTATTTCCTTTTCTCTTTCTCTTTTTTCTACAATAATGCTAATGTAAATCTATTTTTATCATTTGCTGTCTTCTCATCGTCGTTAACTTTCTAGCTTTTGAATTCTTCAGCTTTTTCGATTTTCTCGCTTTCTATAAATACAGTAGATAGAATATCGTCCTTCTCTTCACTCCTATTGGTATAATACCGCTTATTATCGTAATTACATACTTATGTCATAAACTTTTTCATTTCTGTCATTACTCACAAATCCAATTGGAAACATTTCAGAAGGACAGGAATTACAAACCGTCCAGCAAAAATCGAAGGTCTGTACTGGATAGAGGAATGAGTGAGGAGGAAGAAGTGAACATGGCGAGTTAATATGAGTAGTAAATTTGTAAAGACATATTATATTTATTATATTATATTATATTATATTATATTATATTATATTATATTATATTATATTATATTATATTATATTATATTATATTATATTATATTATATTATATTATATTATATTATATTATATTATATTATATTATATTATATTATATTATATTATATTATATTATATTATATTATATTATATTATATTATATTATATTATATTATAGATCATTATATTATATTATATTATATTATATTATATTATATTATATTATATTATATTATATTATATTATATTATATTATATTATATTATATTATATTATATTATATTATATTATATTATATTATATTATATTATATTATATTATATTATATTATATTATATTATATTATATTATATTATATTATATTATATTATATTATATTATATTATATTATATTATATTATATTATATTTATTATTTATTATTTATATCTGTATATTTCAAATTAATAGAGAAATGCAGTATAATGACTTTTAATTGATAAATGTTTATTTGTCAGGTTTGGAAATGAAAATGGTGTTTATTTTAAGCTACAGCACGTTTTCAACTTATGTTTAGGATTTGAAATTCTAAATTTTTTGCAACACCACAAGTAATTTTTCTTTTTTTTTCATCATGTAGGTTATCTCTGGTGCCGTTTCAAAAGTATTAACAATATCTCCAACTATATTAAATGATACTGGTGTGTATAGGTGTATGGTTAGATATCAGAACCTTAACACAACTACAAACACGGTCACTGTCGAAGTCTATGGTAAGCTAAATCCTTTGGGTCGAACAGCCTGAATTTATTTTTAATTCTGCCTTAACTATTATACTATATTGCATTGAATTTTATTGTATTGTATTGCATTTGGTAATATTTTAGCAGATTGCATCGTATCAGTCAAAAAGTCTCTTAATATACATTAAACAATAAAAGACAAAGTTTATTCTAAACACTGCAGATATTGCTCCTAGTACTTTGATCATCAGACAAATACAAATATTATTGGCTACTGATCATAATATCGTAACATCGATCAATGATATTATCAATCATAATATTTTAAAATCCAAATATTTCAATCAATGTAATTTGAAATTTTAGGACATTCATATCTTATATCACTCTTGCTAACTCTTTTGCTAATTGTAACTGTTTTTACACCAGATTTTTTTTCTCGGTCCTGTCAACAGATAAAAGTCGATCTTTTTTCAGTCACTGGTGAAGACTAATTACCACGCCATTTCCTGGTCTTGATATTCCACCCAAGTATACTTGACATTTTCATTCTATGCTTCTGATTCCCCTCTTCTTTTGTTCTCTCCTGGTCAAAAAAGTCTTATAACTAAGGTATATGTATTATAATCACTAGGTAATATGATTTTTGTTCCAAGTTTCTAAGTGTTATTTTCTGATTCGACATGTTGGATAATCCAAGAAACAAGTAATCATCTACAATGAAGATCATTTTTGAAAAATATAAATCAATTTATCGCTTATTTACAGTTTTCCATTAGAAAAATCCGGTTATTTGAGAATTCCAAGGCAATGTTGAGCACATTTATTAACACTAGAATATCTAAAGGTTTATACAGTAAGAATATGGAGTCCAGTAGATGAAAATCGGTATTTTTGAATTTTTCTACATTAAAGTAAAAATAAATGATTTGGAATTTTTTCCTAATCACCTGACAACACCTCTTCTTCTTCTTCCATTTTCTGTTTTCCCTGTCATCAGGGGTCAGCAGCACGTAGTTGTTGGCGCCAATGAGCTCTGTCCATTGCATCTCCTTCCGTCAGTTCTCTGCTCTCCATGTCCCGCTTCAGGATGTCCCTTCACCTCAGCCTCTGCCTTCCGACCGATCGCCTCCCTCTAACTGGTTCTCACCGTACCCTCTGGAGTGCACAACTTTCATCTCTTCTTGCTACATGCTCAAACCACCTCAACCTTGCTTCTTACAACTTGATGCTAATGCAATCATCTGACAACACTATACGAAGATAAATCTGACCACGTTACTCAACACCGGGATCTCTAATGATACATACAGCAAAAAATCCAAACAAAATACGTTGAGATCTATCATCAACTGGTTAGATATGTGGGTACAATTATAGTAAAAAAATATAAATATTATTTTAGCATTAGTTTAAAACCCCTGAAAATAGAATATTTGGCCGAAATTCTCATATAACTGCTTTTACAGCATAAAAAGAATAAATTAAGCACATCAGTTAAAACCAGAACTTTCAAGATAATTGCATACAGAAAATAAAAAGACTTCACTAGAAAAATTTGATAAACACTATAATACAGTTGAATTCTTAAAAAAGTGGAAAAATGCAAATTTTTTAAAAATAATTGTACAGCATTTAAAAATGCGAAAACTCAGCTTGTGTTTTTTCATTGGATTTGAAATGAAATATTTAAAAATAAATTGTTTCACGAAACTTTCTTGTGTCTTGAGTGTCACTTCCACGTACTAAGTTCCACATACAGTCGCTCAGAAACTTTTCTGAATGCTTTTTTTTAAGTACTTATTCTCAAAACCTTTAAGGTCTTGATGGAACTGTTCTACTATAGTACGGGTACTTTGTGAATCCACCTTGCAGCTCCTTCAGAAAGCCTATCATTTAAAAAATTTCAATAACAAACCAAGAGTATTCTGTATACTTAATCATATCAAGAAATATTTTCATATTGCTGTAGTCGTCCTTCATATCAGCAGCATGCGCTCAGGGAATGGAAGGATATACGTTTCCGTTATGGAGAAGTACTGCTTTGAAGCTTTTAGAGGATCTGTAGATGGAGAGTCCCCTTTCTTCGGAAACACAGGGAATTCCTATTTCTTTGAATAAAGTATGAACATCATTACACTAGCAAAGACCATCTCTGACTGTGCCCAAGGTAAAGATCGTCTGGTGTCATTTACATTGACTGGAAACAGGAACACCTTCATCTAGCAGGTCCCATTGCTTTGGTCTAAATATTAGAAGCTCTCCATTTGACTTCGTTAGACCAAGGTTTCTAATCAAGTCATTCAAGTCTTTTAAATTCTGATAGTATGGCTGCCTTTATCCACAATCTTCTCCCTTAAATGATGTATCTGAGGTATCACTGCTATTAGAGACAGGTAATTGGTCACCAGCAGATCTGCTGAATGTGCTACTGACACCATAGAACTTCCAATATCAGGATATTCAATATTGCTTGACTTCTTGCCGGAGCTGTTGGATTAGCCTTGCAAAAATAGTAGTCGTCATGGTGGTTCGTTGGCTTTCTCCATATATATCTCCTCTGTACCAACCTAAAATAGAAATGCAAACAGCGCTTTTTTTAGAAGTCCACATACCAGTCATATATATCCTGATAGTCAAGTTGAAACACCCTTTGGTGTTTAGGAGCGGGGGGGGGGGGAAGCCTGGCTGTGCTTTTTACCTATGGCTTCATATTGGTAAATTCCACGGCTCTGGCTTGGTCAATCGAGCAAAAGGTGCTGCTACATGTGGTTTTTCTTGTAGAGACAGCTAGAATGGACAGTAATCCAATGTATTAGCTATCTGGTTACTAAGCCCTTTCACCCATAAAAGTGATCTTTTTTCTGGAATAAGCATCGGATGACGGTTTTCTGGATATTAAGAAGTAACCAAGACTTACTTTTCAGTGTCTTCTTGCAGTGCTCATAACAGAAGTGTGGAGCCCACGTTTTGTCCTGATCTCCAACAGCATTTCTGAAATAAGCTTTGTCGGCCATGCACAATACGGTTTGAAAATTTCCCCTGACGCGTATAAAAACTCCACATATATAGCAAAAAAAATCGGCAGAATAGTTGCAACCATGCGATGCCATGGTTTTCACCAATATGACAGAGAGTTGACCAGCACCTAGTTTAAGTGCGTTGCTTCTACAGTATATGTAAAGATTTGTATTTTTTTGACTGTGCACTGCCTCAAAGTCACTGCATATTCTCTGTTTTAACACGTTTATGGTTAACGAAGGCTCGGTATCACTTTTTTATAGCTTTCCATTTGGTGCATTGTTTGTTTACACAGTATAAGTCAACAAATACTGCCCTAATCAGTTTATAACAGTGATTAAATAAATATTCAATCCCTCTTTCTGTTTTAGAACTCCAATTTCTGTAACAAGGGATGACTTTATCTTTGGTTTTGGGAAGATAAATAGGATGAATTCTAACTTTGCTTTCAAACAAAAGGATAGATGGCGGTTTCGAATGATTACGTAATTTGTCTACAAATTTATCAAACAAAGATCTTTCGGAAGAAAAATTTTGTTTTCTGTCATTTTTGCATCATAACTAACTTAGAAAAATTGTTTCTGTCCTCTTGGACTATCTTTCTGGCCTGATGGGCTATCTTTCTGTCCTCTTGGACTATTTTTCTGGTCTCTTGGGCTATCTTTCTGGTCTCTTGCGCTAGTTTTCTGGCCTCTTGGACTATCTTTCTGGCATCATGATTTGGTGTCCGATTATTCAAGCTCACTACCCTTTTCTTTACTGCATCACTCTTCTTGTACTCTTCTTTCAGTGAGAAAAATTGTAAGGTCCGCTCTGCTATCTCTAGGGCGAAAATCTCTAGGCATTCTCTAATTGTATGTGAGATCACTCCATTCGGAATTTTTTTTCTAATTCAAAGGCCATTCACCTTCTTCAAGCATTGGGCCAGTTTAATAGCACGATCATTTTTTTATTTTCCACATTGATAAAAACTTATTTTTATTTTTCTTATTCTGGGGTCTTGATTGAGTCGGGTGCCAGAAAAAAAACCTTTGATTAAATTACAAGATTTTAATCACGATACTGAAAATGAATGTATATGATCAGCTTCCATCAGAATATAAGGAAAAAAATGTTTTACTGCTGTGTTTTATAACTAAACTGCTATCCTTGTTTTTTTGTAACATTTTTTAATACTTGGTAGTGTGTTTTGGCATTGGTTACATATACTAATATTTTTTCAAAGTTTTTGAACATCTTTTAATATCTTTTAACATCTTTTAACATCTTCTGATATTATTTTTATTATAGACCCTACTCCAAGAGCAGTACCGATGCATGGCTACTCTTTAACGTTATCTGAGGATACACGTATAAATTTTAATGTCCAACCATTTCTTGTATCAGCTATCAAGTTTGCTCCAGGCAAAGCTTTAGTCAAACTTGTTATTGCTGGGGGTAAGTCTAGTCATCTTTATATTATTTTTGTTCAAACATTGTAGACAGAACCAGATCCCTTAGAACGATTTAAAGGGGAGAATTATCACATATTATCACATACTATCACATATTATCACATATTATCACATATTATCACATATTATCACATATTATCACATATTATCACATATTATCACATATTATCACATCTTATCACATATTATCACATATTATCACATATTATCACATATTATCACATCTTATCACATATTATCACATCTTATCACATCTTATCACATCTTATCACATCTTATCACATATTATCACATATTATCACATATTATCACATATTATCACATATTATCACATCTTATCACATCTTATCACATATTATCACATACTATCACATATTATCACATATTATCACATATTATCACATATTATCACATATTACCACATATTATCACATATTACCACATATTATCACATATTATCACATATTATCACATATTATCACATATTATCACATATTATCACATATTATTACATATTATCACATATTATCACATATTATCACATATTATCACATATTATCACATATTATCACATATTATCACAATGAATTAAATTTCTTCAGTCTTGTCCAAAACTACTTTTATCACAAAATTGCGGCCTTCCAAATCTCACACTATTTGCCTCAGAGATTGACTCGCCTTTTGCTTAAAAAATATCTCTGTTTTGAAATCCTATGCTTCTTACAATCTGAAGAAAAAGAAGAAGAATAAGACGAAGAAGAAGAAGAAGAAGCATGGATGCCACAGTCTTACAGACATTGTCAGATACTAATTTATTTTTTTGCTTCAAAATTACGTAACATATTTCCACATATTTACCAGGTCATCAAACATGAGAAGTGATATCATTAACATTGTATACATTTGGAGATTTGAGAGAGCCGATGTGCGAGATCCTTTTGCTGATCTTCTTAAGGTTTTACTTTTTATCTAATTATTTCAACATGAGAGACAAAGATTAGACAATTTGAAGCTTCATTTTTAGCGTTTCTGCTGCTTGACTACGACTTGTAAGTAATAGTATCTCTTTGTTGGATGGAGATAAGCGAAACGTACGACAAAATGTTATATGCACCATATAACTGTAAATTGTTTTCGATAACAATGTCCTTTTCGTTTGGAGTGAATTTCGCGAGATGTTAGACATTTCTTTAAATTCACATGAAGCCCGGACATTCCTTAGTAGCAAACTAACGCTCATCTCAAGGGATATAGAAGGACGTTTTTCATCGCCGTAACTGTCGTGCGTGAACAAATTTCAAGAAAAATTCTTTTGTAGTTATTGAAGATAGAAGAGTGAATTGGAAAGCTGTATCCTGCAACAAAATAATCTTTAAGAAAAGGCCACAGAGATCTTAATATCATATTCTTTTGGGTATAATAAGGTGTAGCAATAGATGAATAAAATAAACGTGTCTACTGCCGAATTAGCTTTAATCAACAAAACGTTCTACTTACTTTCTTACTTACTTAAGCCTGTTCACTGCGGCATGGAGCATATGCCGCTAACAATCTCCCTCCATCTGCGTCTGTCCTGGTGTGCCAACTATGTCCGCTGTATTTCATCTCCTGTTCTAGACTTCTACGCCAGGTGGCTCTAGGTCTTCTTCTTTTCCGTCTACCTTGAGGGTTCCACCGCAAGGCTTGCCGAGTAATGTTGCCCTCATCTTTCCTGATGGTATGCCCGATCCATGTCCATTTCCTTTTCCTTATCTGTACTGGTGGAGGAAGCTGACTTGTTTGTTCCCAAAGGTCTTGATTGCTAATACGGTTTGGGCACCAAATTTTCACGATCCGTCGGAGACATCTGTTGATGAATGACTGGATTTGTCTGTCTGTCACCTTTGTAGTGCGCCAAGTTTCAGCTCCATACATCAGTACAGGTTTTACATTTGAGTTGAAGATCCTGAGCTTTGTTTTAGTAGCTATCTCTCTTGATCGCCACACACTTACTACTCTTACTACTCAGGATAAAACAGGTCTGCAAACTAAGAGGCTATCAAATTGTAAAGTTCACTGACCATAATCATCACAATAATAAAAATAATCAAATAACGACAAAAATCTGTAAATGTCGGTTCTGTTGTTACAGAAGTACCTAAGGTACAGAGAGTTATGAAATAATTTGTTATTGCTTCACCAGCTCTTAAAGGAATTGCCTCTCTCAAGGAATAAAACAGGTTTATTCTCCGGTGTGAAAAGTCCTATACAACTAATTGAAAGAAGCAAAATTTTCACCTATTTTGCTTTGTCTATATCCTTCCTTTTCTTTTTTCTATTAAATTCTAATTGCCAGCTATCAACAATTTATCATACCTAGTTATCACCTGAACGCTGCCATGAGATTTTCACTCTCATTTTCTTTCAANTCATATTCTTTTGGGTATAATAAGGTGTAGCAATAGATGAATAAAATAAACGTGTCTACTGCCGAATTAGCTTTAATCAACAAAACGTTCTACTTACTTTCTTACTTACTTAAGCCTGTTCACTGCGGCATGGAGCATATGCCGCTAACAATCTCCCTCCATCTGCGTCTGTCCTGGTGTGCCAACTATGTCCGCTGTATTTCATCTCCTGTTCTAGACTTCTACGCCAGGTGGCTCTAGGTCTTCTTCTTTTCCGTCTACCTTGAGGGTTCCACCGCAAGGCTTGCCGAGTAATTTTGCCCTCATCTTTCCTGATGGTATGCCCGATCCATGTCCATTTCCTTTTCCTTATCTGTACTGGTGGAGGAAGCTGACTTGTTTGTTCCCAAAGGTCTTGATTGCTAATACGGTTTGGGCACCAAATTTTCACGATCCGTCGGAGACATCTGTTGATGAATGACTGGATTTGTCTGTCTGTCACCTTTGTAGTGCGCCAAGTTTCAGCTCCATACATCAGTACAGGTTTTACATTTGAGTTGAAGATCCTGAGCTTTGTTTTAGTAGCTATCTCTCTTGATCGCCACACACTTACTACTCTTACTACTCAGGATAAAACAGGTCTGCAAACTAAGAGGCTATCAAATTGTAAAGTTCACTGACCATAATCATCACAATAATAAAAATAATCAAATAACGACAAAAATCTGTAAATGTCGGTTCTGTTGTTACAGAAGTACCTAAGGTACAGAGAGTTATGAAATAATTTGTTATTGCTTCACCAGCTCTTAAAGGAATTGCCTCTCTCAAGGAATAAAACAGGTTTATTCTCCGGTGTGAAAAGTCCTATACAACTAATTGAAAGAAGCAAAATTTTCACCTATTTTGCTTTGTCTATATCCTTCCTTTTCTTTTTTCTATTAAATTCTAATTGCCAGCTATCAACAATTTATCATACCTAGTTATCACCTGAACGCTGCCATGAGATTTTCACTCTCATTTTCTTTCAAAATCGGTTCTAATTCTAAAGACTACAGTAATTTCTTACCAGTGCCGGTTTGACCAAGCTCTCGGCCGGCTCCAAGAATTATTTTTTGGGCCTGTTCTGCGGTCCCAAATAAAGTAAATGAGTTATAGTCGGCAGCCATAAAAAGGAATTTTTAAACAATCAAGAACTATAAAAGATCACAAGTCAATCCTGTATGTACCATATGCTGCGTGCTAACAAAATCAGACTGCATTGTATAATATCATATTGCACTTGACACGTATACCCTATCCTTTGAGGCCAACTAAGGCGGAGAGCCTGGGCACATGGCTTTAATACCTCCATTTTATTCTTTCGTCTGCCTCTTATATCCTCTGATTTCTTAGCCTTCTTTGGGACTGGTACCTGCCAGACGGGTTTTGTTTGCGTCCTTCTGTCCCAGAACAGAAAAAAGAAAGCTTTCGTATTCGGTAGCACTGTTCTAAAGGAATGACCACTTTTCTGAAAAAAGCATCCCCAAACAATCCATCCCGTAGTTAAACCTTAAGTCATTAGTTTCCAGTGTCAAAACATCAGCATTCCTTACTGTAGACTAAACGCATCTTGAAATTTGTACGACTTGAAACCTGTGAACTTTGTCCTGACTGACAATGTGACGTTTACCAGTAAACATTCATCTATCAGGAGATGAAAACCAAAAAGCAGTTTGTGTACAACTAAATCCGTTACATGTCCACACCTAAATTGGGTGTCAGTAAGAGACGTCATGACAAGGTAACAACATTTGGTGGGGTGTATTAGCGGTGGTCTTTTGCTGTTTTTTGGAGGTGGTGTTGGAGATGATCCCAAGTAATCGACATTACCCCCTGAACTGTTTAGACTTTATTTCTGTTACCACCGTCTTTTGTACTTATATAGTAACTGTGAATTTTATTGGTTGCCATCATTTCATAGTATGATACATAGATTTGTAACTGCCTCTTTTTTTAAGTTTACTAATCGGATGACAGGTCAAGGATTTTGTTTCTCTGTTTTAGTCATACGCACGCGCATTACAGTGATGCAGTATTTTCTTTGCGGCAGATTTTTACAAAACAAATAATATCATCAAGCATTATCTTCATTTCGGAAAGTTTCTTCATTTATTTATTTTCATCTCGCCAATCTGCTTGAGTCCAATGTCAAAGTAGTTTTGGACAAGACTGAAGACATTTATTTCGTTTATTTCAATTTATTTTCTGTAGAAAATTTGCCTTTTTAAAAATCGCATTTCTTTAAATTTTTTTGATTATTTTTCTTATTTATTGCTTTATACGTACAGGAGACCCATTTAATCATTTTAACTTCTCAAGTCCGTCCAGATCGATTGTGACACTCAAGACAAATGCGAAACTTGATTATGAGAATATCCCATTCTATTCTTTAAGAATTACTGCAATAAACATAGACGAACTCGATGCCAGAAACTCCACTATTACAGTCAACATAACTATTTTGGATGTGAATGACAACTTACCAGTAATTGCTCTGGAAACTTACTCAATATCTATTCCCGAGAATACCACAGTTGGCTCTTCAATAGGAAGAGTAAATGCCACAGATAAAGACAAAGGACCACAAGCCAAAATGAGGTAAATTAAAAAAGTAACTTATTTCATTATTTTTATTTTTTTAATTCAATAATATTATTATAATATTAGATTAACCTTAAAATAATATGAAACAGAATTACAAGACAGTTACAAATAAATTGCTACCTTGTTGATACATCTATCCATCTTCCTATCTATCTATCTATCTATCTATCTATCTATCTATCTATCGATCTATCTATCTATCTATCTATCTATTTATCCATCCATCCATCTATCCATCCATCTATCCATCCATCTATCCATCTATCTATCTATCTATCTATCTATCTATCTATCTATCTATCTATCTATCTATCTATCTATCTATCTATCTATCTATCTATCTATCTATCTATCTATCCATCTATCTATCCATCTATTTATCCATCTATCTATGCATCTATCTATCCATCTATCTATCTATCCATCTATCTATCTATCTATCCATCTATTTATCCATCTATCCATCCATCTATCTGTCCATCTATCTATCTATCCATCTATCTATCCCTCTATCTATCTATCTATCAATCTATCCATCTCTCTATCTATCTATCAATCTATCTATCTATCTATCTATCTATCTATCTATCTATCTATCTATCTATCTATCCATCTACGTGTCTATTCTATCGATGCTGATGATCATGGCCTCCCAAATGTCTCTGTCCTTTGGATGTTGTATGATTTCATTTCCTGACGAAGATTGACCCATTCATGATACCCATATAGCCTTGGCGTTGTCTGCCACGAGCTCATTTTCACTCAATCTCTCCTGTGCTAACTAAATTCTCAAGCTTTTCTTTTTACTTATATGACCAACAAAAAAAAAAGATCAGGAACAGTTCAAGGTATATAGGTATCTAATAGTAACATAAGAGAGTACTTTCACTATCGCGAGTTGACCTCCACCCCAATTCATTTAAACTATATCTACATTAAACAGACGTGTGACAATTAACTTGAAACAGCAATTGTGCAACACACAGACAGTAGGTGACAATAATGATGTGTAATAAAATTAAAATATTGAAACATTTTAAGTCACATCATAACTGACAAGATGTGTTTAAATTGGGTTTATAATCATGAGATAGAATCACATCATAAGGAAACCATTCCTTTGGTCGGATTACGTTATCCACATTCCCATCTTAAGAACATAAAAAATATATAGCCTGAAATTGAGCACGGGATGAGAGGGGGGGGGGTTGTAGAATAATTGCCAAGGTAGTTGATGTGAACTGTTTTTCTTTTTGGGGGTTTTAATCTCATTTTCCCAAGCAATTGAGGCTCAGACAGTTTATTTGGCAGTGAGGAATTTCTTGACCGGATGCCTTTCCGGACGCCTTTCCGGACGCCAACCAATGGCTTTTTCTTTTGTGAAATTCCAAAGTCGCCTGCTCCGGGAATCAAACCCGGAACCTCTTGGTTATGGTGCAGTTGCACTAACCATTTGGGGTATTACAGAAAAAGGAATGTTGTGTAAAATTGCTGTATTTTACAAACTGCGCGAGTTCGCGCAAACCAGCGAAGAGAAGGCAAGAAAACTCAAATAACCACCCCAAAAATTAATCTTTAAACTTTAAGACTATAACTTGCGTCTTTCCTCTGAATTACTTTTACAACTTTCGTCTGACGACTACATCGACTCTTCTAACGTATGCTTTGGCTATCGGCTGGAGTCAGACTAACTAAAAACCTGACTGGAGGCGTGGCAAAATTCCACTATATAAGTTCAAAGTTCAGTTGTATAACTTATCAGAATGGCATGATCGAGGGGAAGCCTCTTTTACAGTTGTTTGAAAAAAGAAAGAACTTCACGTCTCCCTTAAAAATAATTCCGTTTTATTTTCAGAATAGAATTTCTTTCGAAAACTATTTTCATTATTAATAATAATATGAACCATGTTTCCCGACCAAAAATTCGGTAGATGCTTGTAGACCAAACATTATCGTTGTCAATCTTAGATATACAGGGCTAATGTTTCTCTGTCTGTCTGTCTGTCTGTCTGTCTGTCTGTCTGTCTGTCTGTCTGTGTGTTCAGGGTTGGCGTTCAAACAGGTGAACTGATTTTAAAATATTTTCTCATCAAAAAGGTAAAAACGTTGGTAATTAAAGCTTATAGTATTTTTGAAACATTTCTTTTTATGCAATTGTTACTTGCTTTTTGTACAGTAGAAATGTGATTAGTTTTTGAGCACTAGAAAGACTAACAACAACTCGTTTTTAAAATTTCAATAATTTGTGAAGATTTTTATTATTATTATTATTATTATTATTATTATTATTATTATTATATCTTCATTAATATTGTTATTATTATATCTTTATTAATATTATTATTTTTTTATTTTTATAATATTATTATCATTGTACTATTATTATTATATTATTAAATTATTACTATTATGTTATTATTATTATTTATTCTTAATATCAGAACTATTAGATCGTAGAAGTAGGAAACCTCAGATCTTTATTTCATAACAGAGAATCCTCGCTGTTTCCAATAATTTTTAATATACTTTTTGTAGAGTACCAAAGTGAATATCCCAACTGATGGTGTTAATAGTTGAAATTCTTAGTAATAGTTTCAAGTGCTCTAATTACCACCTGGATAATTTTTAAAATCTTACTACATTTCCAGTTCCAAGTTGTCTAATAATTTTTGGAAAGAACATTACACTCCGGGATATTTATATTGAAANTCTATCCAGCAATCAATCCATCTATCTATCTATCTATCTATCTATCTATCTATCTATCTATCCATCGATCTATCGATCTATCGATCTATCGATCTATCTATCTATCTATCCATCTATCCATCCATCTATCTATCTATCCATCTATCTATCTATCTATCTATCCATCTATCTATCAATCCATTCATCTATCTATCTATCTATCTATCTATCTATCTATCTATCTATCTATCTATCTATCCATATTAAAGCTGGTCCTCTAACGTCATTTATTTCTCACACTGAATGTTTATTTTCCAAAGAGTATTCAAAGCTTTATTTTCTTAAGGTACCTTTGGGCCATTCTCATACCATTTGTTGTTGTTGTTATTATTGTGATTATTATTATTATTATTATTATTATTAATTGAACTTTTAGCTATGATTATAGGTTATTTTTTAATCACTAGCGGAGTCAAGACCAGAGACTTAGGGCTAGCAACTAAGTCAGGATAGACATTTTAGAAGGTTTCCCAGGGTTCATAGCGTTTTCATGGTTCCAACTGTCGAAAACTACATTGACAGCAATTTCCTCAGGCGATGGGCCGTTGATGATAATGCAATTTTTGGAACTTCGCACTTGTTTACTTTTCCAGGGATTCGGTCAATAAAATCGCTGAATTCTTTCTTCAACATATCTAACGCTCCAATTACTTTTGGCAAGGTCATCGTTTTTAGTTACCACATTCTGTTTATGTTTATTTCTTAGCTCTTGTATTTTTCCTAATTTTTCTTATTCTTCCACTAAGATGTTCTATTCAGTTGTCACAGACATATCTATCAGGTGGCAGGGTTTTTTTCCGATCTTTGATAAGGATATTTGGTCCATTCGCCCTAATCTGAATCTCTCTGTGGATGGTAAAAGTTCCTGATAATGATGTCTTCCTCTCCTTTTGTAACTATTATTATTATCATTATCATTATAATAACGATTATAATGTTCATGAGATGCATACATCAATAGAAGCAATTAATGTGCAATATGGACAGTTCAACTCATCTCATGAAGTGTTAAATCAGATCCATCCATCTGATGAAAGCTATCTAATTGAACATTTGACTACACATGATTTTTTTTATTAAATCAATCTGGTATAGTAATCCCATAAATTAATGGTCGAAGGTCATATCTCCCAAGAAATATTTACATCTTTACCATATGATTTCCTAACAATGCATTTGCAAATGGAACAAACGCTGTCAAATTGGCTAAACCCTGGGTCGTGTCATCGGAGGATGTAAAACTCCATTGTTAGAGTTAAGATATAATTGGCGGCATGATTCAATTTCACTTAACATTTACAGAACTATGAAATCACAAGGGTTAAAAGAGATAGATAGGAACCCAAATCCGTCAGTCATGACAGGCAAAGAACAACAAACTAACTTTGCAATGGTTAAAGTTAGTAATTTGTTGTTGGAACTTATTCTTGGTTTTTACTCTTGGATATTTATCATGTTGTGTAACAAACATTAAGAAAATTTTTGACTGTAAAGCGAAAGGTTACAAATATTTACTTGTTAATCAGCAAGGTACAATGTTTTTTATGTTAATTTGATAAATAACAATCATTGATATTTACAATCAACAGCGTAATAAACAAAGCAACGAATCTATGCAGTGCACAAAAGAAGAAAAATAACCATGTGTGCTTACGCAGAAAGTAGCTCCATTCCTGGATCCATCCCAGTTTCAGTCTTCAGGAGGAATCATAGCAGCCAGTTTCGGCCCCTTTTCCTCTACTGCATTCTGCTATGGCGGGGCCCCTCCATCAAGGAGGTTTTCTCTTGGATGGTACTATTTGGTTGCCTTCAGATCTTTAGTTACTTTCTAGCCAGTTGTCGTCATCGCGTTTCAACCATACGAAAAAAGAAGTTTTTTCTGCTGCCTCTTGGAGATTTCTGACCAAATGTTTGACTTCTTTACTTTTGTAACCAAATCTTTTCCTGAACAGCTCTGTGACCCTTCTGTCTACGACGCCTCGACATCCCACTTCTAGGTGGTAGAACTCGATCTCCCACCCTGCTCTTCACAATCTTCCACTAGGCTGTCGTATTTTTTTGCCTTCCTGACCTCTGCCTGCTCCAAATTGTCTTCCCAAGGAACTGTTAACTCCAGAAGTAGTGCCTTTTTATCAGCGTAATTCCACACCGCCAGGTCCGGCCTTTGTGACGTAGCTATAATTGGAAATATGGAACTGCACTTTGGTCAGTACTTCCTTCTTTGGTACATTGCAGTGCACAAAAGTAGAATTTTAAAACAGTTCTTTCATGCAGACGCTGATTCTGATCAAGAACAAAATTTATTCAACTTTGTTTGTGCTACTGTCAACATTTACTGAAAAATGTCATCCAAATTGATTCACAGTTTTGAAAATTGTTTTGCAAACAAACTAACAGACAAACGGGCAAACAAACAGACCAAGAGATAACAAAAGACAAATTGATCAATGTTACACACTAATAATAGCCGGGGGTTTGTAACTTGTTACATGTTTATGGAACCTTTGGAAAAAAGAACAAATAACAGATCTTCATGATGTGTTTTATAATTTTTATAGAGTTGTGGAAGATTTTACAGATTCTTTGTCTAGATAATTCTTGACCATAAATATGCATATTCTGTGCAAATTTAATTCGATAATCCTAGCTATAGTGAACTTCCTCTCTATGTTTTCATACACAAATGTATACTGCGATCAATTCATTTTTTATGTTTGAGTTTTGTTCTTTAGTATTACTATGACTATGACTATCACTTTGTGACAATATGTAATCATTAATTGTTAGATTGATTATCACTATTATTCAACATGATGCCAATTACTTCTGCTACTGCATAATTTACTTTAACAAGAAGAACTCAAGCAATTTTTGTGTAATTTTTTCTAGGTATTCTTTTGTTGGCACAAATGCATTGCCTTGGTTTTCTATTAATGAAACAACCGGAGTCATCTACGTGAGATCAGAATTAGACCGAGAAAGCAAGGACCGCCATGTAATAGCAGTCAAAGCCTCTGATGGAGATTTTAGTGACGTTGCAGAAGTTGTGATTAATGTTCTTGATGTTAATGATAATCGACCAGTATTTGCTCCATTAGAATACAAGTTTAGTGTGGTTGAAAATTTTCCCATTTTAGGATCACTTATTCAAGTTCAAGCATCAGACATAGATTTATATGATAATGCAAATTTTACGTTTTCATTTGTAAATCAAGCCCCTAGTACCTTTAGCCTTAATTCACGTACAGGAGTCTTGACACTTGCTAAGCAGTTAGATGCAGAGACGAGGAGATTCTATGAATTTAATGTTACCGCGATAGACAATGGATTCCCATCATTAACTTCCTCTCCAACTGCTAGAATTGCTATCACAGTGATCGACGTCAATGACAGAGCTCCAGCCTTTGAGTTATCTCTTTATACAAAACGAATACGTGAGGATACGCCAGTAAATACCCCTGTCCTAAATATTTCTGCAACAGATAACGATACTACATCGCAGAATCATAATCTTCGATACAGAATAAATCAGCCTCATGCTCTTGAATACTTCCAAATTAATGCCATGACAGGGCAAATCACAGTAAAGAAAGAGCTTGATTATGAAGTGACACAGGTGTTTAACTTTACCGTCACGGCTTCTGATACTGGGAACGTGAGTATCGCAAGAACAACAAACGTGATAATATATATAGAAAACATTAATGACGAGCGACCTGTAATCTTCCCAACTACCTACAATATAACAATTTCTGAGTATACACCAGTTGGGGCATCAATAATGCAATTGAATGCAACCGATCCTGACGGTAAGCTAACTCCCTTGACCTTTAGACAATTGAGCGGTAATAATAGTGACTTCTGGATAAACAGTGATACAGGCGATATCATCGTGATGCGTATCTTGGACAGGGAATCGACCTCTAGTTATTCTTTAAATGTAACAGTATTTGATGGTGCCAGAATGGCATCTGAGTTTACAACTGTTATTATTAATATAAGTGATGAAAACGATAACAGACCAGTGTTTGGGTTATCCTCATATTCTGTACGTAAAATGGAAACTACTCCCGTTGGAACATCAATCTTGCAAATAAATGCAACTGATAGAGATTTGGGAATGAATCAAGACTTAGTATATTCAATTATTAATACTGGGCAGAATCCTTCCTCTTCTATGTTTTCCATTCACAATTCCACTGGTGTTATTAGACTTGAACGTCCTTTAGACTATGAAGTAAAGCGAGAACACCAATTTGTGGTTATGGTTAGTGATAAAGGAAAGATTCCCCTTAGGAATGTGATCACAGTAAAAGTTACCGTGCTTGACGTGAATGACAATAAACCATATTTCGAAAAGCAAATACACAATGTGAGTATACTTGAGTCTGCACCCCTTGGAACACTTATAACTCAAGTCACTGCCTTAGATAATGACACGTCACAGCAAAGCTTAAGTTATTCCATCTTACAAGGCAATGATGCTTTTAAATTTGCAATAGATAATTTAGGTTTCTTAAAGGTTGTTGGTAAACTTGACTACGAAATACAACAGACATACAGATTAGAAGTTCAAGCCAGTGATGGAGCTTTGGTCACTTCCCCAAATGCTAACGTCACGATCAATATACTGGAGGTGAATGATAATCGTCCAATGTTTAGTCAATCATATTATAGAGTGATTTTATCGGAAGCAAGTAAGGTGGGAACTGTGATACTTAAAGTAAATGCATCTGATGCTGATCGGGGTAACCCTACAAGCACCATAAGATATACTTCTCTTGAAAACACCACAGACTTTAATGTTGACGAAATAAGTGGTAATATAACAGTTGCACGACCACTTGACTATGAAACAAAGCAGTCCTATAGCCTTGTAGTCACTGCACAGGACATGGGATCACCTCATCTGACAGGAAGAGCAATGGTAGATATTATAATTGAAGATGTTAATGACAATGCACCTGTTTTTTCACAAAATGTTTACAATATAACGATTACTGAGTTCACACCTATATTATCATCTGTATTAAGAATATACGCTACAGATAATGATACAGAATTGAATGGAATGGTAACGTACATTATTGTAAACAATGGAACCAATAATGGCACTTTTCTGGTTGACGGAAAAACCGGTGCTATCACTGTAGCTAAAGCTCTTGACTTTGAACGTCAAACCAGCTATTTTTTTAACGTAAGGGCTTACGATGGTGGAAACCCAATGCTAACTAGCAATGCAACTGTATGGATTTATATAGCTGATGGCAATGACAATCAAGCCATTTTCACAAGAGACAGGTATGACAAAACAATTCCTGAAAACACTCCAAGGCAAACCTTTATAACTACCGTTTATGCTTTAGATAGTGATGGAACATATCCAAACCGAAAACTTCAATACTATGTGGTACCTAGTAAAGACTCTGGCAATTTCACAGTTACAACCACAGGAAATATCTCCTCAAATGCATTGTATGACTATGAGACTATTAAAAGGTATAGTTTTGAAGTTGAGGCTAGAGATACAGCAACAAGTCAATTGAGAGGAAGAACACTAGTTGTTATTCACATTTCAGACATTAATGACAATGTGCCTGTTCTCGACAAAGCAAATTATACCTTAAATATAACCGAAGGAACACTTGTTGGCTCTCATGTAATAGCTTTAATAGCATCAGATAGTGACAGTGGAAGAAATGCCAAGATCAAATTTACCATTACATCAATTACACCTGCGGCAGACTTTACCATTGGGCCTGACGATGGCGTCATCAGAGTGGCTTCCCGTCTTAACTATGTCACCCGTCCATATTATCAGATTAGTGTCAATGTTTCTGACCAAGGTTCCCCACAGCTTTCCACGCTTGCCTACATTTCTATACGAATCTTACCTGCATCATTTGATGGACTAACATTTTCCAGTAACCTCTACGAGTTTTATATCTTTGAAAATACATTGATGAATCCAGTTGGGTCCGTGAAAGCTAGTGATATGGGCAGATACATTAGCAGGTTCATTATTTATGAAATTTCTTCATCTCCAGTAGGATTAGCAGGTGGGTTTAGTATTAATGGTAGTACGGGAAATATTACAATGAATAGAACATTTAACTATGAGTATCGAAGAAGATGGGATTTAGGAGTGAAAGCCAGCAATGAGAGAGGATCCATTACATATACACATGTTATTATTCACATTGTAGATGTGAATGAACAACCATATTTCCTGCATCATGCTTCAAATGGTCATTACTATTTCAACATTACTGAAAGAGCTATTATTGACAAAGTTGTTTTTTCGGTAAGTGCAACAGACAGAGACTATGGTTTAAATGGCGAGCTAGTGTTTAGCATACAGTCTGGTAAAAACTCAAGCTTCTTTAGAATTGATAATACTGGACACGTATACAACAGGCGTCCCATTGACTTTGAATCAAGCAGCTATTTGGAGTTTGATTTGACAGTAACTGACAAAGGACGAGTACCACTAAGTGCAAATACAACAGTTAATGTGTATATTTTTGATGTTAATGATAACGTTCCTACCTTCGTACCATCATCACCAATACTGGTTACCATTGATGAAAATACAAGTCTTGGAAGTCATATTGTAAAATTAAACACTACAGATTATGATGGTACCTCACCGAATAATATAGTACGATATAATATAACACCTTCTGGATTTCTAAATGTATCAGAAACGGGCATTGTATCTGTTGCATCCAATCTCGACTACGAGTCGCGACAGGATCTCACTTGTCTGCTGATAGCCTATGACTTAGGTACTCCATCGTTACATTCTACTAATCACCTTGTTCTTAACATTCGTAATTTAAATGACAATTTCCCATATTTCAAAATGACATATTACAATATATCAATTATTGAGACAGCTCACATTGGAACTGAAATAATAAGGTTAAAAGCATACGACAATGATCTAGAAGCCTTTGGAAATATCGTCAACTACACTATTCAGTCCGGAGGGGACGGAAAGTTTACAATTGACAGCGATGGAAAGATTTCTCTCGCTAAAACATTGGAATTTTCCACAACATCAAGGTATACCTTACTTATCACTGCAACCGATGGTGGCAGCAGAACTTCTCCTGTACCAGCAAATGTCACGATAAATGTGATTTATTCAAGCAGGCTTCAACCTTATTTCGTATTAAGTGCGTATTATGTTACTCTACCTGAAAATAACAGGCCAGGGTTAACATTAGTAACTGTCATTGCCAACAGCACAGAAATGATACATGGTCCTTTCGTGTACTCTCTTATACCAAGTAATGATTCTGCTAATTTTAGTATCAACAACAAAACCGGGGATATTTCCAGTAAGATTTCATTTGACTACGAAATTAAAAGACATTACGCCTTACATGTTGAAGCTCTTGATTTTTACAATGGAAAAACTGTTAGGACTTTAGTTGTTATAACTGTAACTGATGTAAATGATAACGTGCCATTAATAGGTAATCAGAACCGTATCTATAACATCAGCGAGGCAGCATTGATTGGTAGTACAATAGGATACTTGACAGCTTCAGATAAAGATGATGGCATGAATGGCCAGTTTTATTTCAGACTAATTGGAGGAGATGGAAATGGAACATTTTTAGTCAATCAAGATGGAACTATTACATTAGACAGTGCAATCTCAAGCAGTATTAAATCAAATTACACATTATTGATCCGGGTAACTGATCGCGGGGTACCATCATTGCAGTCAAATGCTACTGTAATATTTAATATTATAACAGCAAATGTATTGTCCAAAAACATTCCTAAGTTTAATCCCAAATCGTATACAAGGTATGTCAACGAAAATACTACGGTTGTATCTTTACTGCAAGTTTCAGCAAATCATTCCAGTCCTATTTCAAGTAGTACATTGATATTTTCCATTGAAGGCTCGAGCTCAGAAACAAGCCCATTTACAATCGATTCTGCGAGTGGTAATATTAGTTTAGTCATCCCTTTAGACTATGAACAAAAAAACGAGTACAATTTCCTAGCAGTTGTTGTAAATGAGGTAGGTCGTAGAGATATAGCTACAGTAAGGGTGATCGTTCTTGACATCAACGATAACAGACCTAGATTTTCACCAGTGAACTACAATACAGTCATCAGTGAGCTCACACCAGTTGGATTAAGTGTAATTCAGCTAACAACTGTAGATGCAGACACGCCTGCTGTAAATAAAGGTTTGAACTTTGCCATAACATCTGGAAATGATAAGGGCTTCTTTGGGGTGACATCGAAAGGTTATATTGTGGTAAACAAGATACTTGACTTCGAGGATTTGTCTTCTAATGTTGTAACTTTATTAGTGACAGTAGCTGAAGGTAGTTTTTTGGCCGCATCCACTGCCACTGTTCGAATTGGAATAACCGAAGAAAATGATAACAACCCACTATTTATGCAAAACAGCTACAATTTCGAAATATTTGAAAACCGTACTGTTGGTTTTGTTGTAGGATCAATATTTGCAAATGACAGTGACAGAGGAAGCCAAAACAATATGATCTTTTATTCATTAGAGACTAACTTTACTAACTTCAATATAAGTACAGAAGGCGGGTACGGTATCATCAGGTTAGCTCAGCGTCTTGACTATGAGAAGCAAAGAAGCTACGATATTGTAGCAGTAGCAACGGACCGAGGGTCTCCTTACTTATTAAATACGACTCTTATCCACATTCGCGTCATAGATAGCAATGATAACTACCCTGTCTTTGAGTATTTATCCTACAGGACCTCTATATCAGAAGGTACTGGTACAGAGACAAAAATAATAAAACTACGTGCAACAGATAAAGACAGTGGTATGGCAGGAGTAATCAAATATGGTATCGAAGACGCTACAAACACATTCACTGTAGACGATAGGAGTGGCATAATAACACTTAGGAAGAAGATAGACTATGAGTCAGTGACACAATACGTCTTTCAAGCTACAGCTACTGATGGCTATGGATTACAAAGCAATGTTACAGTCACTATATCTATCATCAATGTCAATGATAATCAACCAATATTTATACAGAGTATCTATGATTTTGATGTGAATGAAAATCAAACCGCACCAAATTTGTTGGGAACAGTACAAGCAAACGATACTGACCGAATTGGAAACTCAATAATTTACAGTATTGTTCCAAATATGGATTCTGGAAATTTTTCTATAAACTCAAAAGGAGAAATTAATACGCAAATAATTCTTGACTATGAATCTATTAGACGGTATACATTTTTGGTCAACGCAACTGATTCTGGGAGTCCAAATCTCAATGGTTATGCTCAAGTGATCGTTAACGTCCTGGATATTAATGACAATACCCCATTAATTACTGGTAGCTATCATGTTAGAAATATAAGCGTATTATCAGCCTTGGGAACAATTGCTATTTCTCTGCATGCATCTGATCTTGATTCTGGAATTAACGGTAGATTTACATGGAGCATTATCAGCGGAAATTCTCCAAAATTATTTGCAATTGATAACAACGGAGATATAAGGGTACTGAGAAAATTGACTGCCAATGTGACACACACTCTTACTGTTCAAGTCAAAGACCTTGGAAGTCCTTCAAGGTCATCAACTGCAACAGTGGTTATTAACGTATACTCAATCCCAGTTAATCGTCCAGTTTTTTCAAAATCACACTATGTTGTCACCGTTTCAGAGAACATAGAGTTAAATACAGCTATTGTACATTTGTTGCTCACAAGTACAATTCCCTCGCAGTATTCACCAACAACTCTTACATTTCATCAAAGCACAAGATTCCCAGAATTTTCAGTGAGCAATAAAACAAACAATATTACAATAGCATCTCCCCTTAATTATGAGAGGCAAAAACGATATGACCTCACTGTAATAGCAAAGAACAATGAACAGTATACAGCTACAGCTACGGTGATCGTTTATGTTACCAATGTTAATGAGCGTCCACCCTATTTCCTCCGACTACTGTATAACGTTACTATCTCCGAGCTAGCATTTTTACGCTATCGCGTTGTACAGTTACAAGGTAATGATAATGATACGGGTATAACAGGGCTCACATACAATATACTGAAAGGGAATGAAGATAATAACTTCATATTGGAAGGAAGAAATATTCTTGTCCATCAAAAGCCATTTGCAAAGAGACTTTATATCATGAATGCGTCCGTCAGTGACCCAGGCGGTTTAAAAGGATACGCCACTGTGATTGTTAATATAAAACCAGCAAATCCACCGAAGTTTTCAAATGCTGTTTATGTAAGGGAAGTCAGAGAGGACATTTTAATCCAAACCAACATTTTAAATGTTTCTGCTGGGCTACCAACAAGGGGTATTACGTATACAATTCATGGTTCGGATGCCAGGGGAACATTTTCAGTCAACCAAGCTACAGGTATGGGTCATAAGTAATTTCTTATTACTTAAAATAAAATAATCATTAATGCTAAGAAATTTGCTATAGGGTGTGGTCCACCTAACAAGAAAGACGAAACGGCCATAGTGAACATCTAGCATCCGAAAAGGGAAGAGCATAGATTTTGGCGGAAGAGCTGCACCGTGTCCTAGGCCTGCAGGTGCAAGACAAATTATTAAACTGTTTTTAGTTAATCTAATGACAGATTAGTTCAAAAACAGTTTAATAATTTTTCTTCGTGGTTTTTAGGGTATTCGAAAGCAACTGCAGAGCTGAGTTATGGCGCCAAAGGTACCTGCCTTGGTTATGATATTATTTAAAACCAGTTATTACATTCATTAAGTAGAGTTTCCGGAGAGAGACAAAACAAACATTCGGAGGATTGACTAAGACTCCATTTGTAAAGATTTCTTTGATTAGCATATGAATTGTTAAAATAGCTGATAGTACAGTGTGTGTGTGTGTGGGGGGGGGGGGGAGGGGCAAGTTGCTTTGAAATTTTTACAAAGAGGTTTAGTATTTGGCAGAGAATGGTCAAAGATAAATGAACGAATAACACCTTCTGATGTACGTTCATTAGCAATACTGCTTTTTCAATAAGCCCTGATAGCTTTTAGAAGCTGTCTGGCGTTTCAATAAGTGTCATATTGAATTTTCATACAATTGCAGACATTTTTTTCATTAAGATCTTACATCTTCATTTTCAGAGCTTTTTTAGAGAATTGCGAGTGACTGTTTGGCAGTAAGCTCATTTGACTGAAGGAAAAATTAGACCTAGACAGAACTGACTTTTGGATAAAACGATACATTTCGGACATATTTGATACAAGGTTATCCAGATTCACCATCATCCATGTTTTTGAAAGTTTAGCTACAGTCAGGTACCATGACATCTATAATACGACTGTAGTACAACATAAATCTATTTTTAAAAGAAGTGGTAGAGCGTCAATTTTAAATAGTAAATGTAGTAAAAACTATGATGTATACAATCAGCTATTCAATCCCCTTCACTCGTTTCAATTTGCCAAGGATGTTGCCGTTTTCTCCAGAAGGAAACGAGAAAATCACCTCCTTTAGAATTTTTTTCGAAGTGGCGACAGTGGACAGGGATGGTCATTTAGAGAGGACAAATGTATTACCTTTGAAAATAAGAAGTTTTCGACCTCTTCACTTGAGATTACACCTAAGGTGTTTATCAACATTAAACGCGCTCCTGCAATCAAAATTGGGGATTCTTTTAAGTGTCTTTGTTATTATTTCGACTTATCAGAAATCAAAGACACAAGTCTGATCTGGTAAGAGTTAATCGAGGGACAGCTTCTGGTAAGTGGTGGGATGAATGAACGCCAACCTAAAGGGTTGGGTGAACCTCACAAAAGATCATTTTAGAATTGAGAAGAGATATATAAAGTATGTATAGAGCATAAAGTATAGAGTACAAAGTATAAGGTATAAGGTATAGGTATCAGGTATCAGGTATAAGGTATAAGGTATAAGGTATAAGGTATAAGGTATAAGGTATAAGGTATTAGGGATTAGGTATAAGGTATCAGGTATCAGGTATCAGGTATCAGGGATTAGGTATAAGGTATCAGGTATCAGGGATAAGGTATAAGGTATAAGGTATCAGGTATAAGGTATAAGGTATAAGGTATAAGGTATCAGGGATTAGGTATCAGGTATCAGGTATCAGGTATAAGATATAAGGTATAAGGTATAAGGTACAAGGTATAAGGACTCAGGCATAAGGT
>RDPX01000213.1:562553-574736 GCA_003991215.1 Morbakka virulenta
TGGAGGAATGGAGGAATTGGAGGAATGGAGGAATGGAGGAATGGAGGAATGGAGGAATGGAGGAATTGGAGGAATTGGAGGAATGGAGGAATTGGAGGAATGGAGGAATGGAGGAATGGAGGAATGGAGGAATGAAGGAATGGAGGAATGGAGGAATGGAGAAATGGATAAATAAGTAGGTAGGTAGATAAGTTAATATAGAAGGGTATAGAGGATTGATATTTGAATAAATAGAAAGTTAAATAGATTGTTGGAAATCTATATAGGTCGATAGAAAGGTAAACTATTTATTTTTTTTAACCCTGCCCTTTTTTATTCCATTAAAGAGGCAGCTGAGATGTTTAGTCAACTTGACAATGTGGTGGGATTTTATTGTATTTAGAATATCATGAAAATTTTATGATACATATATAGTTATATATTCATATAATATATTAGATATTTTTCATTTAATATATCATATTATCTATATTATTATAAATAATAATTAACAATGATACCTTATAAATTGTTATAAATTTTACTAGTGTCAAATGGTCTTTTCGGTGGCAGTTATTTGGTAAAGTCATGGTTGAATGTTTGGTAGGAATACTTTTTTATTTATATTTTATTTACTTTGGCAAACCAATTAAAACTGTTTCTGCTTATGATGGTCAGGGTGTATTCTTTATTAACAAATTTGTTTTTAAAACAGACAATCTTGCGTTGCATATTTCAGTTGTTTTCCACTTATAGCTTAGACAAACACATTTCTTTAATGGTTAAAAATCATACAAGCTCTAATGCCAGTAAGTGTATGGAACTGTGAAGAAGGCTAAAGAAAAGAACATAAAAAGAAAAAAGAAGATGGTTAAGCCATGTCACTGGGAAAGACAAAATAAACGTCTCAAACCATTACCTAAAAGCAGACTACAAGCATGCCAATTAACTAAGCCCTATGCTAATGGGCGTTGCATTCAAAAAAACAATAGCAGACACTGTCTATTATATTTTGTCTTCGTAAGAGAGAAGTGCTAATGTGGTGACATTAACAATGGTGTTTTTATTAAGACACCATCTCTAAAAGAGTTATCAACAAAGGGTAAAGAAGCCCTCTCATAACTGCGACAGACTTAACCCCTCCAAACGCCAAAATGATGTTTCTAAATCTCGAGGTAATTAATAGGGAAAGAATGCCATTACCTCCCCTATTTGACTTTATAATTTGTATGAAAGAGTGAGGTATGCTTAAATGAACAAAAATCAGATAGATAGTAATTAGACAAGAATAGTGAATCGTGAAATATATCTAATCAATATCCTGATGTCCAGATTCTGCCACATATCACTCTTACACTACCTTGTTCTGCACAACTATATTTGATACAGGGATAAGACATGCTTCGCGTATGCGATTTTTCTCACAATGCATTCATGGAGCTGACATGCTTCTCAGCTATCAGGTAAACTGTCATTCCTAGGGAAAGCTAGTTCTTTAATTTTGTAAATTTAGATGGGTTTTTGAAGATGTAGGGACTTATTGATGGCTAAATGTTGGGGGTTGAACTGCAAATTTGTTTCAGTGAAGAGAGTTTTTCTCATTACTCTGTTGTTAGAACAGATGACGATAAAAGCCAAAAATTTTAACTTCTATTTTGTTTTTAATAACAAAATTTAGTTCTATTCAAGTTATATCATTTTAATAATACTCTTCATAATTTTGATACTATCTCTTTTTTCATAATTATTCCTTATTTTCAATTTTTCTAAATAGAAACAAATTTACTAAGCCATTATACGAAGCTACTATTCAAGAAAATGCACAAGCTTCATCATTTGTCACCCAAGTGAGACTGAATATAGGAGCAGGAGCCATTTTCTCGATCATTGAAACAGCAAAACAGTCTATTTTTAACATAGACTCAGTTACAGGTTAGTATTAAAAAATATGTAATATTTAATGTCAGTCCTTTGAGAGTGGAACCGTGGCTTAATGGTTAGTGCAACTGCACAGTAACCATGAGTTCCGGGTTCGATTCCCCGTGCTGTCCAGGAGAATTTGGATCTTTGTAAAAAAAAAAATGCCGTTGGTTGGCGTCAGGAAGGGCATCCGGGCAAGAAATTCCTCACTGCCAAATTAAAGTCCCTCTGAAGGGCACCGTCTGAGTCCCAATTGCTGGGAGAAAATAAAAAATAGTCCTTTGAGAGTACAGGCCTCGGTCGTACCCTGGATATGTATTAAATAAATCAATGTTCAAAACACGGGGAATATTACAATTTTACTCCCATGTATGTACTTAAATGTAGTAAATCATCACAGGGTGCTTCCACCACAAAACATCGCAGTTAATCTTATTTTACATTATTCTATCCTCAGAAATCTACTAAAAGCAATTAACCCTTTCATTAAAAAGCTCCAGGCTTCATTCCTTACAAGTATTTATAGGTAGACATTTCTTCTACTATTTTTTCCAAAGGTATAAACCTTTAAGTCTGTTAGGCAAGCACCCGCTCCTAATAGGACTAAAAATGCTCATCATGGGCCTTCGTCAGACAATTATGGAGTTCCACTCTGGGTGGTGATTCTGATGCAATGTCTGGTGTGATTGAAAAGACAAATGTTGCAGTGGCAATTCCTTCCTTCCTGGGCCCAGATAAAGTCCGTTGGGGGTAGGGCTGTCTGGTTTGTGTGTGTGAGTGCCTCTTCAAAACTGAAGTGTTTCTTTCAACACAGCTCGCCTTGCGGTTGTCCGATCTAAGGCTACAACTTACCACGTGGTGAGCTCGACTTTCTTGTCTTTCAGGTGCCTCTTGGGCACATATTTGTAACGCAATTAGTGCCCGCCTGTCGGGCAAGAAAAGATTGATTGTTGCCTCAAAGAAGAAGGCACCAAAATGTTGAAAAAAATAATAACAAGAGGTTGGTTTTCATGGCGTGAATAAGCTTTCAAGAATATATTATTGAAGAGTTTTATTTCAAAGCAGGGCATGAACATATTGTCAACACAACAGGTCTGTTACAGTAAACTCTTAAAATACCCAATAAAACAGGATAAACATAACATTACATTTATATTTACAGAAGACTTGGTGACCTCCCAGAAATCAATAAATTGAAGACTTGGTTGTAATACTTTAGTTGCCACCAAATTAAGTACAATAATTGGCTATAAAATGGTAGTTAAAGGCGAGATATTTAAAAAAAGGGGTACACCGAAGAAAGCTCTAATGTGTCATTCGCGTCTTTATCGTCTATCCCGTTCTTGTTCTTGTACGTTCTTGTACTCTAACAGCTGAAAGATCCTGTCCATCATAGTTAGCGTGATCATGAAGATGAATTGTGAAGGCTAGTTGAAACAAAGGTAAATAGCCGCAAATGTTAAGGCCCCTATTTACTAATACTGTAATTGAGCTTGTCTCACAAAGCGCAAAATACGAGAAGAGTCAGAATATAGGGAAATTTTCACAAAAGAAATATTGGAGTAAAGAGATCTGGCATTACTGAAAGCTGATAGTGAGACAAGATAACAAGTTCTTGCAAGTCTATGCAGAACCAGTATTATTACATCTCGAGTTTACACTCTCGGATACGTAACCAATCTAGGGCCCCAGAGATTGTATACACCCCTTGACCATAAAAGGTCTAACAGGTACTAATGGGCATTAGTTTGAATGGAATTGTCATTTAAAAAACCTGAAAATAAAAGTATATAGCAAAAACAATCATCTTGGTGCAGACCATTAGCATGCCAACGATGTAAGCTTTATGTTGATGGAGGGGGTATTAAATGGAGCGCCAGCAAATTCTACCTACCCCACATTTCCCTCATAAAGGAGGCGTAGGATAAGGCAATTCTACCATAGATATCTTTGTCGACATCACCTTAAGAAGGGTTCCCAACCAAGGCTATGAGCTCTTTTTAAATCTGGTAGTTCAAGGTATCGGGAAAAAGTCTTATTAAATTTTACTACAGAATAGAAATGTATATGTAGTCCACTTGAATGAAAAATACTAGGTTTTATGTGTAGGGTTTAAAAATATGCTTAATAAAAATACCACACCATTCTTATATTTTTGTAGGTTTTTTATTAAACTCATTTTACGTCGATTTTTAATAAACCTTCTTTTATCTTGCCGTAGGTCGCATAACGCTTAAGTCTATGCTTGATTATGAAACTACTCGGTTTCATATCTTTACAGTAGCAGCATCGGGTCTATCATGTCTTAATTTAAGTACCACTGTTTTGGTTCATGTCACTAATGTTAATGACGGCTGCCCAAGAGCAAGTCAAGCGTCTCAGACTACAAGACTGCAAATGCCAGTAGATCAAGACACAATTGTAGCAGTTCTGGACATCTTGGATACGGATCAAACTGACAGATCACATTCGCTATCAATATCACAAGGAGACACATCCAAGTTTAAAATTGATAGCAAAGGAATAATCAGAACAAAGTTATCTATAAATCAAAACAAAAACTTGACATACCCACTGGTAATCAGCATTCAAGAAGGAAGTTCTTGCACTCATACAGCTAGTGTAACAGTCTTTTTGACTGCTCTTCCAGAGAAGATAATATGCCCATCAGTTTCTACACCCCAATCAATTTCATGTACTCCAGCACCTCCATGTCCATCAGCATCATCAACACCTTGCCCTACCCCAGCACCTTGTCCATCAATAACCCCAGCAATGTCTCTATGCCCCACTCCAGCACCTCCATGTCCATCAGCATCATCAACACCTTGCCCTACCCCAGCACCTTGTCCATCAATAACCCCGGCAATGTCTCTATGCCCCACTCCTGCACCATGTCCGACAACTACAGTAACACAATCAGCAGTGTCTTGCATGGTTTGTCCAACACCTACTTCATGTCCATCGGTTTCAAAGTATTTGTTTTCGTCCGCACTTTACAATAAAACATATAAAGAAAACACACCAGTTGGAACAAGTCTATTAACAGTATCAGTGGGAGGATCCTCTGTATTCTATTCAATTGTGGAAAACAAAGCAAAATGGTTTTTCAAGATGGATAATGGGACAGGTAAGATTTGATTGCATTATAGTAAGTCAGAAAGTCAGAAAGTCAGAAAGTCAGAAAGTCAGAAAGTCAGAAAGTCAGAAAGTCAGAAAGTCAGAAAGTCAGAAAGTCAGAAAGTCAGAAAGTTTTGATCCAATTCAATGCCAAAATTTAATTATCCCTTCCTTGTATTGCTTTTAACATTTCCAGAAAATTTCATTCAAATCCCTTCGCAATTTTTCGAGCTGTTTTTTACAGTAGCTTAACAAGACAAAGAAGACAAACAGACGAATAGCCCAAAATCAACTGCAGGCGAAAACACTTTTTTTTTGTTTGAGTTAATAAACATTTTATATTTTCTATAATCGTTTTTATTTTTTTAAAATAGGTTTAGCACTTAAAGGTCAGCTCTTTTCTCACTTGACTGACCATAAATAAGAAACAATTACTTAGCTACCAATATCGATGCAGCCAGACCGTAATTTATTGGTTTTTGAAATATAAACCGCATAGAGGGTGGAAATTAAAACTGATTCACCTTAAAGCAAAAATGTTTTTTTTATCAAAACAAAAAAATTGAGCTCGTTATTATAGATACAAGCACTGCACTGTTTTCTGGTAATTGGGTACCAAATAGGCATTATTCCTTGTATTGGTATACACCAGCATTTTGTGTTTGTAGAGAATCGAGAAAAACAAACTATTTGTCGCAATAAGAATTTCAAATTTAATGTAAATATACATTTAAGTATGTGTAGTTTGCCTTTCTGTTAGATATTAAAGTATTATTTCAAAAGATACCTTACTTTTTGTCCCTTGATTTCCTTCTGCTGTAGGTATCATCACGTTGAAGGAAAAACTTGACTACGAAACTCAGAAACAACATGTCTTTACTGTCATGGCAACGTTTCCTTCTTCAGTTAGTACTAAGGCAACTGTTATTATTTTTGTTGATGATGTGGACGACAGCACTCCTATTATTGCTGCGATTAAAGCACCAGTATCAATATCAGAAGGTGCCAACCCAGGGAACATTTTGACGTGCCTATCGGTAACAGATACTGATACTTCTACACCACTACGCTACAGGATCACAAGTGGAAATCCTGGTCAGGCCTTTAATATTACAAACACCGGACAAATAATAGTAAATAGAAAACTGAATAATGAATTAAGAGGAAGCTACAATCTAACTGTGGAAGTTAGTGATGGCAGTCATACAACTACCATGGTCATACCAGTTAAACTCTCTGGAACTAACGATAATGTTCCAATATTTCCCAATACAACCTACGTTGGCTCTGTTCCGGAGAATGCAGCAGTTAATACACCCATCCTAACTGTTAAAGCCAGTGATGCAGACAAGGGCTCCAAAGTAAGATATTCAATCTCTGACGCAGAAGCAAGGAAATACTTCAAGATTGACCAAGTTACAGGTTCCATTTCTCTAAATAAATCTGTTGATCACGAAACTGTGAAAACCTTTAGCTTTACAGTTACCGCTGTTGATGATGGTGGATTTACTACGTCTGTTCCTGTAAACATTAAAGTTGGGAATGTCAATGACAATCACCCAGTGTTTGTGACACAACCGCATACAACAAAAGTTAATGAATTTGCAAAATATATTACTACAGTAGAGGCTAACGACGCAGACAACGATGTGCTAACATATTCCATTGCAAATGGTAATACTAACAATATATTTCAAATCAATAACAAGGGAGTAATTACAGTTTCCAAGATATTGGCTGACTATACGCAAAATCAGTATTCTTTGACAATAAAAGCCGAAGACCCAGCTAACAAATCTGCCACAGTCAACGTAACAATAACCGTTGAACGTATAACTGCAAGCCAAGCAGGATGTAATTACTTTGGAACTCAAGGTTTTCAAACTCTTTCAGTGAAAGAAAACGCAACAGTTGGCTCGGTCCTGTACACGCCTTCGGGAACTTCGTCTAGGCCAGTAACTTTTAGCATACATAACACAGAGGCAAGGAGCTTCTTTGAGATAAGCAACACAACGGGACAAATAAAACTCAAATCCACGCTTGATTATGAAAAGAAGAAGTCACTTGTTGTAGTAGTAAAAGTCAATGATCCTGTTACTAGTATTTCAAGCTTTTCATATTTAATTGTTAATGTCCAGAATATAGACGACAATGAAATCACTTTTAAAACTTCTTCATTCTCTTCTTCGGTATCTGAAGTAGCATCACCAGGTACTGTTGTAGCAACAATAACTGCAGAAGATAAAGATTCTACAACACCCTTGTCTTACAGCATCACAGAAGGGAATACTGAGGGGATATTTGCTATCAACTCAGCGACAGGTGTCATAACTCTAAACAAGACACTTGATTATGAAACCAAATCAGTACACAATTTAACTGTTTGTGCTACAGATAATCTTGGAAGAAGGAAGTGTACTTTTGTGATTGTGAAAGCTAAAAATAGTAATGATAATCCTCCAACGTTTTCACAATCCTCCTTTAATGGAAAAGTGACGAGCACAATCAAGGTCGGTGATGTTCTTGTAACGGCAACAGCAAGTGATGCAGATGGAGGTACACTTTCTTACGGACTTGTCGGTACCAGAGCAAATGAATACTTTGCAGTGTCATCTAGTGGGGTAGTTACATTGAAAAAGAATATTCCTAGTACTTTATTACCAATAACCTTTGATATATGTGCTACCGATCAGGGCCCACCGACAATTACAAGCTGCAGACCGATTACAATCAGTGGAGGTTCTGTTGCAGTCAATATCAACAATCACTCACCAGTATTCTTGCAGAATGTCTATGGGGCTGCTGTTGCTCCAGAGGCAACCCTAAATAGCAACGTGTTACAAGTGCTTGCTAGGGATAACGATACTGGTGCTGCTGGGTACATAAAATATTCAATTACCAATGGTAACTCGCAAGGGTTTTTTAGAATACTAGAAGACGATGGAAGAATTGTTGTAAACAAGTTACTTGGGACAGCAAACCAAACAAAACTCTTTGAACTTACCATTGAAGCTAGAGACCTTGGATCACCGGCACGGAAAACCACTGCTAAAGCTTTGATTGGATTAATACTCAGAAACACATTGAATCACACTTTTACTGCAATTCGAAATAACGAAATGGACGTATCGATAAGCAAAGCTGCATTTTTAGTTTCAAAAGTCCTGTACTACCATATCTTGGTACAAAAGTATAGTTCAACTCCGTCACAAAGTATGTATTTTTTTCAATTAATAAAACAATTGCAATTACTTGTTATACTAATTTGATGATCATTATTGCTGGTCCATGTTGCTTTAAACAGCATCATTATATTTATTACTATCGCACAATCATCATTGTTATTATTCTTATTATTACTATTATTATTATTACTATTGTTATTACTATTATTATTATTACTATTATTACTGTTATTATTACTATTACTATTTTCATCATCATTATTATTTCTTACTTCTGCTTTAGACACTTGCAATTCCCATAGGTGAATTTATATCCCAAGGAGGTGGGTCAGAATTCTCGAGCACGTGTCCCTTGGGGTCATTGTCTTATAGTTCTCAAGTATTTTTCTCAACATCCTGCCTGTTTCTAATAATGTTGTCTTCTTTTAGAGTGCTATATTTACTAAGATATCCAGTTTTTCTAGCCATTCATCTTGTTTCTCCCTTATACTTCTGATTGAGCCAGCAATCACAGGTCCAACTTTCACACTTCCCATATTCCAAACTCTCTTGATTTCCCTTTCCATACCATCACCTGGCACATCAAAGTCAATAATAATGCATTTTATTTCACTTGACCCACAACTATGTCCGGTCTCCTAGTTACAAGTCAAAGGAAGTGAACACAGAAAACGTAGACGCCATTTTGATTAACGACTGAAACATATAACTTGTTATTGAAATGCCGTGACTGGCGATAATGTAAACATGATGTAACAAAGATGGCGGGCGAAGTAGCGTATGCAACATCCTTGCCTCAAATAAATGGTTATCACGTCCCGTAGTTTTACCCCGTCAATTTCAACTACAGCCTCATGGAAATGCTAATACCAATTTTATATCCTTTTTAGATGGTATTTTGTGCATAAATGCCAATTTACAATCCTCGCAAAGTTTTTGTTTCTTTGTTTATATTCTTTCTGTACCACCTTCTTGCACTCACTGACAACGTGAAGTACAGTTTCAACCTTCTCTTCACACATCCTACAAAGTGGGGAGTGTAATGATTAGTCAATATGATGTTTAACATGTTTTGTTCGGAGAACTTTACACAAAAATGACTCTGTTTTTATCTTCAGACAAGCTTTTCTCACCCATTTTCATGTCTCCTTTGCCTTTGTTATTCCAGCATACCCCTAAGAAACTGACCATACTTTCTTTTTCCCTTCCATCTTTGTTTTTTTCATTCATACATCTCCTTTCCAGCTCATCCTTACTGACAACATCTTCAGTGCCCGTCACTTAAAGAAGTCTCAAATCTCAAATCAATGACTCAACGGAATTCCTAAGATACTACCCTCCTCATCATGGGTAGCTGTAAGTAATGTATCAGTCTCAGTAGCAGGCACTGTCAGCAAGCCAGCAGAACAACTACCCTCCTGCTAATACCTGATGAACATTAAGGGAAAAATATTAGTAGCAGGGTCGTAAATTACTAGTTATTATTTTTAATTAATATCATTATCATTATTGTCATCATTATAATTATCAATATTACATTTTATTATTATCATTATTATCGGTTTTAAAGCTTTCGCACAGGCTGTTCGTACTGCCGAGTATTTTGCTCTTGGGCGAGCCACAACTAGTGGCCATGGGCCAAGAGGGTTCTTTCAAATGTCCATTACTTTTCTAATTATCCTCGCAGATCCCAATAAGGCTGTTTTTTGCAACATTTACTTTAAGACCTAACATTTCCATCCAGCTATTAAATCTTTTGCTCACACAGCCTAAGGCACCAATAACTACTGGTACCACTTTCACTTTTCTTAACGACCGAAGACGTTTCAGTTCCATTTTTAAATCTTGGTATTTTTCGACCTTTTCATTCTCTTTTTCATGTGCCCTACAATCACCAGGTACAGCAACATCTATAATGATGGCATCTTTCGTTTTCTTCTCAACTAATATTATGTCTGGTCTCCTCGCTTCTATCAAATTATCACACTGGACATTGATATCCAAAATCAATTTTACATTTTTATCTTCTACTACACCTTCCGGGCAATGTTCGTACGATTTCTCCTTCCTGTCGAGGCCATACTTCCCACATAACATCCAATCATTATTATTATTATTATTTTATTATTATTATTATTAGTAGTAGTAGTAGTAGTAGCAGTAGTAGTAGTAGTAGTAGTAGTAGTAGTAGTAGTAGTAGAAGTAGTATAACGTTTTATTTTTGCTTGCCTTTTTCCCTGTTTATCTGGAGATATAGTGTTAGTTGTTTACTGTTTTTTATCTAAAGTAACACTTTTTTAAGCATCTTCCAAAATATTGCAGGTATCCCAAGAAGTGATGCTTTCTGTGGAGTTTTACAAGCGTATTGTAATCCCTTATTGCTCAATATAGCTCTCAAGGTCTTTATTTACTCTCCCAGAGCACTAACCCTTACTAATATAACAACCACCTTTCTCATTGACTACTACTGCTTTACCTGTAATACCAAAACTGTCATATCTAACCTTCTTTATACCATCTTTGTCGCATACCTTATCGTCCAATCAAAATACAATGTCTATAATCCAAAATGTTAGCTTTCTTTCTGTATTATTATTATTATTATTATTATTATTATTATTATTATTATTATCTTCAATTTGCAAGTAATGCACTGGCAGATCTTAAGCTGTTCTGTGTGTGGGAGAGCCGGTTACAACCAGAAACCAAAGGTCTCTCATCATAGTCTTTCCCATTCATTGTTCTAATACCTTTCGCAAAATCCTAGATGTTTCTAATAGTGTTGTTTTCTGGAGTTCGGCAATGTTGATCTCAATCCCAGTCTTCCAGGTATTCTGTGAAATTTTTCATTACACTCACAAGAGCCCTCAAGACAACAGGTACAAGGCTAGCTTTTTTCAGATATTAAAGTCTTTGGATTTATTATTATTATTATTATTATTATTATTATTCTATGTTTTGAGTTTGCTTTGTTCAAATACCATCATTACCAAGTCCCACCCTGGGACTTCAAGCAACAGAAAGAATAACGAGACTACAATCTACATACAGAGAATTCTGTACAAGATGTGTGATGTACCCATAAGTGTAATCTTCTGTATATCAGAAAGAGATATATTCACAGCGATTTGGTCAATGTAATACTCTGAATTCTTTGATACCATTCCAAGAGCTCCAACAACAACAGGAATTGTAGTGGTTTTTAGATTCCACATCTTTGTGACTTCTATTTCAAGATCCATATACTTACTAAGTTTTTCAAATGTCTTTAATGATTTGTTACTATCAACAAGAATGCTCATATCTATGAGGAAGCAGGTCTTATCTTGATGGTTCTATCTGGTCGCTTTGCCTGAATAGTTCTGTCGGTTTGGATACGTCGAAGAGTATTGTGCTAAAATTGTTTTCTGTTACACACAATGGTTTATGTTAAAACCAATATTTATCATGAGGGAGTTCGAACTCTATTCTACAAGAGTGATCAGCTCCAATTTCAAAGACATGGGTCTGAAAATTTCTCGTATTGAGACATTGACCTTGAGCTGCTATAAAATAACTTTCTGTTTCGGATTTGAGCCCAGACGAAGCCAACCATTGACGAGTTTGAAATTTGTTAACATCTCAGTCATTGGCCCTATTAGTGTACTGACCATGAACTGCTTTATTTGCCCATTTTTCGGTATTTATTACTATCATTATTATTATTAGTAGTAGTAGTAGTAGTATTATTATCATCTTTTTTCACATTTTGTGTCTGGCTGTTTTTATTGCCGAGTTCTATGCTGACAGGCGGGTCATAACAAATGACCATGGGCTACCAGCATTTTCTTTCTCAAAACTCCAGTACTTTTCGCAAAATCCTGGCTGTTCCCAACAACGTTGTCTTTTGAAGTACTCCTAAGTTACAGTGAATCCCAAGCTTTTCAACCCACTTTTTAAATCCTTTGGTCACGGATCCCAGAGCTCCAATAGCAATAGG
>RDPX01000213.1:580235-687679 GCA_003991215.1 Morbakka virulenta
GGACTATGTTGGACCATTTCTTGACCTGGTGGGATGTATTAACTCATTACATGGTCTTAAAACCCCGACCCAGCATCAAATGTGGTATACTCAATGTTCACTTGCTTTTTCTGCATTTCAGATTTGCACTGCGGGCATTCTATGTTGATGGAGTTCCTGTGACATCATCTTGGTCAGCTCCAAGCAGACCAAGTAAGGTTCTATGACATGTTTATTAGCCTGTATTTTTGGTATTTTTCAATTTTGAATTCTGACTAATTATGTCAAAATAATGCCTTTTATTTCATTCTCTGTTTTGTTGTCCATACCAGAGATTATTTTATTTTTAATTAATCTTTTGCGCTATATATTATATATTATATATTATATATTATATATTATATATTATATATTATATATTATATATTATATATTATATATTATATATTATATATTATATATTATATATTATATATTATATATTATATATTATATATTATATATTATATATTATATATTATATATTATATATTATATATTATATATTATATATTATATATTATATATTATATATTATATATTATATATTATATATTATATGAAAACCAGCCTTACAATGAAACTAGACAAAGTTTCCTTGTCAGATGAAAGATATACAATTGTTTTTGCATGTAATCCAAGACGAGTACGTACAAAATTTTAGACAATAACTCCTGCTATCTGTGCTACTACTAATCTTACTTTTCTCTTGTCCTTCCTTCTTATGGTTTCATTTGTTCACAGGTTTTAACTGATTGGACTTGTAACTAATGGTGATGGAAAGCAAAACAATTATTAATAGCATTTGGCTCTCGCAGGGTTCCAAAATGACTGAACCGGAATCTCGGATCTCTTTTGAGTGTCTGGGCTCTTTTCTCTAATTTTCTTGCTTTATGTTCCATGTAATAGTTGACCACGTCACCACACCTATAACTTTCTGGTAGTACAAGTAATAATCAAAACTTTTTCCAAAGACCAGTCCTTTACCTTAAGGTATCAGGTATCTTATTATTCTTATAATTCCACGCAAAGTAACTTATTGCGATTTTTTTACGTTATATATGAAAACAATCTAAAATTACTTCACAGAAGCGACACACAGAAGACTATACCTAGTGACAGAGAACATTTTTTCTAAACTTACACCGGTCTCAAACAATGAAACAAAAGTTTTACATGGGAACCATTTCGTTTAAAAGAATAAAATGCGGATAATGCAATGCTTTAGCCCGGTTATACCATGCCATACTGATCAACACAACACTAGCAAGGAGTCGACATTTGTAGAATTTTCACCAAATCTGTGCAATAATGATAACCAACGAGGACGTACAAATAAACAAGACAACTTAACATATTTGGAAATTTAAACAGAATTTTTACTGGAAAAAGAAATTAGGTATAAACCAATAATATGACATTTGATCAAAGAACAGCATGCCCACACTTGCACATAAGCAAAATCGAAGGAGATCTCGTATTAAGTGAGAGTCTAGCTCATGCTTTTGTGGATCATTTTGTGGTTATAATGGTAATGATCATCATCACGATCATAATTATGAAGACAACTGGAATGCACCTAAAATTAAAGGAAATATTTACTGTATTACTGATAAGACTTACTAGGAGTGTTACCTGTCAATTGACTCAAACATGGTTGCAACCATTGAAAACAAAAGATAATTATGGGTCAAAATGGTTCTGCCAGCTCATGACTGTGTAAATTAAATAAGCGTCATATGTAAATTCTTTTATTCGAATACAACTTGCCATCAGCTAAACCTAACGATGACAAGATAAAGTAAATATTTTTCAAAACACGCGCGTGAATAAGCGTGAATAATTAGTTTCATGATAGGATCATGATAGAATGAACCATATCTTGTGAACAATTATTATTACTGTTATTTTTTTGTCATATTATTTGTACTTTTCTTAACATTGCGTAACTTCAACACATCTTTTTAACATGATAGGTATCGACAGGTAAGATTAAATGGAAACAAAAGATAACGTCGTCTGTTCTTTATTAACAGAGCAATTGACTTTAGATATCAGAAGTTATTTGGTGAAAGCTTCTTACATCTGTAGTTTGGCTTAGTCAAATTTATTAACTCCATTTTTTGCTATTTACAAACTTCCTTCTATGGTGAATAACGATCTAAACTACCTCACATTGACATGTGTATGAGTTTTTACGCAGTAAATAAGTGCCTTTGATTTCACTCTAGACAACCCTCGGGAATCAAAGCGACCTGCCAATATTATTCGTTTCCAGCCTCCGTCGAAGGAAAAGATCAAGGCAGCCCGAGATTTCAGGTAGAATTGACGTTTTTTTGTGTCTGTTGCAAAAAATTATTTTTCATGAAGGGAGATATATCTTGGCATAGTTCCTATCTATACTAGACTACTAAAATTTGTAGAGTATTAAGCAATGAACAATCAATACTTGTCTCACCTTGGATTATACCTATTTTTGTAAGTTCCTCCTTCTTACGACACTGCCATTTCGAAATTGAGTTGGAGCTAAAACACACAACCAAGTACTTTCTTGTAAGAATTGTGGTTCCTTTATCAAACTGTTTTTCGAAAAATTAAGAGATATTGATCAATTGGTTTGTGAAGTATTTTTTATTTGTTGTAGCAAGTAAAATGCCTTTTTTTCATTTTGATTGATATAAAACATTCACGTGCGACTTAATGTATTGGGTGTTAACAAAGTTGCGCACTGGTGTGATAAGTATGACACTTTGGCTATCTTTGCAGCCAAATTTGTCAACATATCTATTGCCATTCAAGCTAACATTGACCATATTAGCTTAGGAATATAATAGCTTTATAATTTTGAAAATCCTAAACTTTATGGACTCAGAGGAAGCCAGAGATGTAAGGGCTTTATCATGTCAAGAGTCGTAATTTTTTTCTTTGCTACGTTTTGGGAGATACTTCTCCCATCGATAGGCTACTGAAGTGACTAGGTCCGGCTGTTTTATACTTTGGCAGTGCTGGCCTACATGTGGACAGGGATTTAGTTGTTTTGAGGAGTTGCGCCATACCCCGTGCTTAGATGTGCAGTCCTGGGATTTGAAAAAGGTTTTTTTTGGCACCAGGTTAGAAGCCGAAGCCAGAATAAATATCCCTTTGGGCTCGAAGGAGCTATATTATACTATAGAAAATACAGCACTGACTCCTCGAAAAATGAAATCTACGTTCGATGTTTTTGTTTCTTTTTTCTTACTTCCGTCGGTATTTTTACAAATGTCTTCAGTTCCACGAACTAAGCAAGGCTCTCTTATTCTCAAAGGTTGTATCCGAATTTAGAGTTTAAAAACCCCTTGTCTACAGGAAGGATAAAATATATATTATTGTATTTATGTATAAATATTACTATTATGTACTAATATTTTATTATCCTAGTGTTTACATTTTTCTTATTTTTGAAATTGTGGCTAGACAAAAGGATAGCATTTTAATAGATCGTTATGCAATAAAAGCTTGTATTGTTTACACAACTTCTGTGATCGATAAGTTAATTAATTCGATATTTCAAATTCTGCTAATTTATTCTGTCGTTTCTTGCATACTTCTTTGTAGACTAAAGGAGCTAAAGATGTATAACATAGTGAGAGATATCATTGTCTACTTTTTATTCGTGATATCTCTCTGTACAGTGAGCTACACACATCTCGACCCACAATCATTTAATTATCGAAAAAGTTTGGAGGATACTTTTGTCAATGGTGTTTATGGAGGAAAAACGTCATTCTCTGCGGTAAGTTTAAAAATCTGTACTAATCAAAGCTGTCACTAAGGAACTACAAAAAGCGGGGCCTGGCATGTCCCATAGGTCTACAAATGTAGACAAAGAAAAAGTTATGTTCTATAAGGATATCAAGACAAAAACAATTTTAAACTTGTAAAGATAATAAAATATAAATGAAAAGGATTTGGAATTGTAGAACAGTAAAAAATATGTTTATTAGCCTGGATTTACGTCAGTACCAACTAAACTACTCGCCGTCGTTCTTAATAAGACCATTCTTTGCAATCATATACTTTCCTTAAATGCGTCATCCTTTTCCAGTATCCATCTATATATACGTATAGGGTTAAATGTCCCATTGTGCAACAACTTCCTTTCCAAGGTACATTGTATATGAAGCGGTAAGTAATTGTGAAAACAATGTAATATTGTAAAATAGAGAGGGATTAGTTGTAAAAAGTCCTTTGGTTCCATTCAATTTCGATGCACACACGATTTTCACTTTTCTCCAGTTACCAAATTACAAAATATGATTTAAAAAACCACTATTGATAACTAAAAGTAATTTATTATTTTTGGTCCTTTCACATATGATGCACCCTGCCTGAAGAACATTTATTTCATAAAAAGTAGTAAATTTTATAGCTGTCGGCATTTATCTAGATCCCCTCCCTCCCGATGCAGACCGACGTCATATGGGAATAGTCCCAAGCTGATAAACGTTGCCTGCTAGGGAATATCACAGAATAAATTAACAAGTAAAATATACAGTTAATATCAAGATATAAGACATTAATCCAACTGGTTCTCAATATGCCATGAAGGAAACGAAGTTAGAAAAGCAAACAATTTAGATACAGAAAAATTCACTTAAATCATCCTGAGTATCGACAGACTCATCCTTAAGGTATTTTTTTTGCAAACTTATAAAAAAAATGACCAAGTTCTTGGTATATCCCGATAAAAAATCCTCAATTAAAACAAGATCTATTTACGTCTACGCGTCATATAACCTCGATACAGAGTGCGAGCTTTGATTTGTGTAGCAATGGAGGCCTTGAATACAGCTGAAGTGGCATCAAAGGCCAGAATCAAAGCATACCTATTGTAAATTAAAAATCCACAATGAAGTGGGAAAAATATGCATAATGGGTCTTTCATTGATGGAACAATTGGTAAACAGTAGGACTAGTTTTGTCTTTCACAGATAACCATCTATGAAAAACCCGAAAGGAAGCAACAGATTAAGAAAACGTGGGACAGAAGGTACGCAAGACACCATAAAATGCAAGATATACGGATAGCCCCTCCAAGACCCTCTGTGGGAAAGCCCTTCTTCTTGGATTGGCCTTCAGCTAAGGCTCAAGCATCTCGAGACCCCTGTCCTGCATGGTTGGGCCCTGTAGCTGAAGTACCGACCAAGGAGTAAAAAGATACTACACTTGATCTTAGCCAAAAGGCCGAGAAGCGATATGCATACCGCATCTGTTGAGGTTGACCTTATTTCATTCAACAAGAAGTCTCTTACTAGATAGCATTCCCCTTTGAATTTTGCAGTTCTTGTGTTCATGTTTACAAGCTGGCCAAGCACTGTTAGTAGTATAGCAGTACAAGATTTTTCATTGTGAGGAAGGAGATATTTAATAGCTTATGTGAAATTAAAGTTTTGTACTTGAACCTTCAGTTAATTTTCCAAATGTAGTTGGTGAGAACGTCACTAAAAGTATCAATGTAGAATGTCTTCTGGGACATACTTATATTATCATGGGCCACAGTTGATTCCACAATACTCCATTTGCTCACAGCGTTATCATTCAAATCTAATTGGTTCTTCCTGAGGTCGTTTAATTCCTCAGTAACTGTCTTTATTAACAAAATCAACATCTCCAGCCCCCCTTGACGACCAACCTAATATTACTGTTTAGCAAAAGAGATTTTCTTTACAGATCAAAATTTTGATAGTATTTTAGACAATGATGCTAGTTTGATGAGGCAAATATTGTTAGGGGAGTTCAATTGTTAAGCATAGAATCATGGTGTCTGGTCATCCATCATTTTAAGGGGGTATAAATGTTGCATAAACAGTAACCTACATCACCAATTAAAAAAATGTTGAGAGCTAATAATTTTCCACTTTTCAGTCGAAGTATGAATAGACATAGTATCAGTAGCAGAAGTAAAATTAGTAGTAGAAGTAGTGGTAGTAGTTGTGAAAGTACTGGATTCAGAAATCCGTTAACTGTTACAGGAAAGAGGACTAATAAAAACCAAGGTGTTGTAATTAATATTCATATGATAACTGAAGCGAATGTCAAGGTGTTTAAGAAACTTACTGTTTCTTCAATTAATCTCATTTTTAACCAATACAAAAGATATGGTTGAAATGTCACCATACCATAAATTTAGCTTGAAACTGAAACATATCAAAACGTTTAAAACAATTAAGTTATACTCCTCCAGGGAAATCTAGGAAAAATTGCATATTGTTATTTCTTTTCATGTATTTTAATATTATATTTTGAATTATTATCATTAAGATCCAATCAAGGGAGGATTATTGGAGTTGGATGAACACTACAGTAGTCAATGGCTTGTTTGCATCTCACTGGTACAACGGAGAACCAAACATACCTGGGTTCACACAAGATTTATATAGCAATTTATTCGGAGGTGCAAGAATAAGACAACTGCGTGTTAAGCGACGTAAGATAAATTCCGTGTATTTCAGTTTTATTTGAAAGAACAATTATTTTGTCTACATAAGACTTAATTATAACCTCTGTACCAGATAAAAACTTTTGTTACTGAATGATAACAGAAACTTGTAGGATTTTTTTTATCTTATAGTAGATCGTTATATGGTTCACACAGTTGGCAAAGGCAGGTGTCACTAATTTTCGTTTCTGTGTCTATGTAACTGGGTGGCACTTCTACAGCCAGAGCTGCATATGTATTTAATATAATAAAATTTATTACATATACATAATTATTTATCAATTTGCATGTGAGTGCTCATTAAAGACCTCAAGCTGGAGCTAGAAGTGGTTCTTTATTAAATTTTTAACCGCTACTTTTTATTTTTTACAACATATTATGGTTGTTGATAAGAGTCGGTTTAGAAGAAATACTTAGTACACACCAGGTTGAAATATTTATTATTAAGTTTGATATAATACATATATATGAAAATGTAAAAACTGCACTTAAAGTTTATGACTTTTTTATCAGATACATGTCAGATTCCAAAGGAAGCTCGAAGTGTGATAAAGGAATGTAACGGCTGGTATTCATGGTCAAATGAAGATACTGGCCAGTACGACATCAAATGGAAGAAAATAAAAAATGAATCTTTGTATAACCCTCCCCCTACTTTCAAATCTTGGGAGTATCTCAGTTCAGATGAATTGGACACATATCCATTTGTTGGTGAGCTAAACTTAAATTTGTTCTTCAAATCAGGAAATTTAGTATCTGCAGTATTTAGAAATAACGCTAAGGGTTATTAAACAATAAATAATTAATTATCAACTGTTATCATTTTTGTCAACCCCACCATAGCAATTAGGACCTTTTAGAATAAAAACCATGTGGAAGTTAAATGTTTGTGGCATGTAAAAAAATTTGGAGTTTGGTGAGATCTAGAAAAGTATTCAATTTGACATTTTTTCATTAGATTTCTGTTGTGAAATTGTATCAGAGCTATATTGAAAATCTTCACATTTTTACCCGCTTTCTATGGCAAAACGGAAAAAAAGCTGTAAATAATGATAATGTCTGTTTAAACTTGTGTGCCAGATTATACGAACATGGTAAATGATATTGAAAACCTAAATACTGGCATCTACCATCAGTAAATAATTGTAGAGACAGTAATTCCTCAAAACGTAAATATTTTCTTTTTACTATAGAGTTCGCAATTATTAGTCAATGTTAATAAAGTAGAGCAGTGTAGTAGTGTAAAATAAAGTAACAGTGAGACCGTTTGTCTAACAGGGTGATAATTTCATTTGTCAAAGAGTTAGAAGCTTGGCTCTTCTGTGGATTTTTTTAGATTGCGTTTTACAATGAATCTCAAATTAAATTTCAAAGATACAGATTTGAAATCAACAAAACGCCAAAAGTGGAACTAATAACCTCCTTGATTTCAGGTACACTTACAGACAAATTTTTAATTTTCGAAAGGGATAAAATAAACCTTACCAGTGTGGTTTCTCATTCCTATTTCGGCCATGATAGGGTATTCCCATGTTGCTATCATTTTTAGATAAGGAGTTATTAGAAATACAACAAGTTTATGGAAATTCATGTTATACCTTATCGGGGAAAAAATATCGGGTAAAAGTGACGAAATTTTTTGCAAGTGACTAAGTTTTTCCCCCAACGAAATTTTCCCCCCGATATTTTATTCCTCGACCAGCACTTTTCACTGAAATTTTTTCCCCCACCAGCATTTTTCCTCGATTTTTTTGGTTTGCTTGTATAATGTGTTTTTTTACACCTGATGGCTACCATTATGAAAAAAGATTCCCTGAAAGCATTTCCCCACCTTTTCTGGTCGTGCGTAATGGATATGGCTAACGTATGGCGAAAGGAAGGAAATGAAAAGAAAATAACAACAAATATATATACACAACAAGATGTACATTTGAAAACTTTAAAAATCGTATAGCTTTAAAGACCAGTAAACGATACCTATCAAATAAGTTTTATAAATACAACAAGAAATTGTTCATTCGAAAACTTTAATAGCTTTCAAATAAGTTCTTATCATTTCTAGAAACAAGGAACAGGTTTTCAATTCTTTCAAAGACTTCTTTAGATTTTTCTACCACCTCTGTGATCCCTGCTGATTTAAAGCCGTTCAAAATCAAATCACTGCGCCCTCGCAATTACTCGTACATCTCATAGATCCATTTTGCATGTAATGGTTTGATTTCTGATAGATTTAAAGAAATTTCTACGTCTGCTGGTGCTTTACCTTCATTGAGTTGTTTTGTTACTTGTTCAGCATACCACTTATTATATTTTTTCTATATAAAACTTTTAGCTGACTTATAAACAGTGATATTAAATGGCCGAAGTTTATTTGTTAGATTATGCGGAACAATAATAAGGGCACAATTCTTTTCTCAACAAAGTTGATCTACTTCATCGTTGTCTTGCCCCTTAAAAGTGCCCATAAAAACAAGACTCATCGGCCCACCTGGGTAATCGTTGGATTTTCGAGCCTTTTTGAAATGGGGAAAACGATCTTGGTAAAAAAACCTGAGAGACTTTTCAGTGTTAGACCAGTGGTTTTCAGAAAATATTGCACCAAAACTCTCTGGAAAAGTATACTTAAGTAAACATCCTTTAGCTTTCCCCTCATAGATCATTTGAATGGGAAGAAATTCTCCGGACATGGAAATAGTGAAAGTTGCAGTTACCTGCCGCTTGTCATCAATGCCTTTAATCGGAACAGTTTTCACACCTTTAATGTCAAAAGTGTATTTGCCAGGAGTTACGTAAGACAGTGGTGTTTGATCTGAGTTGATGATTAGTTCTTTAGGAATATCATGTTCAAAAATTTCACTGGAAATCTTCTTTTCAAAAGTTAATTTTTCTTCTGATAGAAATTGTTTAGGTGGCTCTATTTTCCAAGTGGTGCCTTTCCTCGTTGTCCATTTCATTGACTTGATAACTCCTCGTGCCCAATCTTCGGTTAACTCAGCAGTTTAAACAGCCCCCATTTTCTTTTAAAAGTGTCGGGCTATTTGACCTCACCACTCCATTGCCGATAGCCATTACAATGCGGCGGCTTATCGCAGTTCCAGCAGCCCGTGTTCCAATCATAACGGTCTTTATCTTTTTCATGAAATCGTCTGAAACTATCTTTGGTCACCCTTTCTTTTTAAAAATTGTATCCCCATCCTTTTCCTTCTTCATTTTGAATTTCCAGGCGTTGATGGTAGTTCTAACGAAAGTGTGCTTTGGATAAACTTTATTGAATCGCTCAATTGTTCTCCAGGTTCCATGAAGTAGTGCTTCTCTTTTGATTGTTTCTGGGACAATTTTATTATAATGCTTTCTGGCCTGTGTTAATTTTTTTATCTCACTTTCAACCATCATTGGTTCATCATTGTGAAACATCAGCAGTTGCACTTGCAACAACATCAGTCTCCTTCCGACCCTTTAAAAAAATACGAATATCTTTCACTTTCGCCATTGCTGTTAAACTGTTTTTTCTTTAACGTAAACAAATGTGCAATGAAATCTGCACAAGATAAACAACAATAAGACAGATTCAAATTCGAATTCCGAATTCTCTGCTTATTCGAATTCAAACATCAGAAAAATATTTTAACAAACAAGACAGGAGGCTTTATAACATTTTGGTTTTGTATTTCGTAATTGAGAAAGAGTGTAGGTTATTCATTCACTACAACTGTTGCTTCAAGGGGATACCATGTATGCAAACATACTTCTTGGACAAATGCCATAGTTGGAGAAAAAGTTTCCGTCAAGATGGAAACAAAAGAAGCCTCAATGGACGTCGATCCATATGCATGTGTCATTAGAATTAAAAATCGGTTCTTCGACAGCCTCATAACCGTAGGTCATATCCCCCGTGAAATATCACGACATGTTCACTTCATATTCAAGACCGAAGGCGGAAAGGTTTTGGTCAGGTCAAGTCTTTGACCTATAGAACGTCGCCCATACCATCAGGAGGCTTAGAAATACCGTTACAACTTACGTTCACGTGTGACGATAAATTAACACTAGATTTGATGAATCGATTTGTGACGAGCCTTTATGATTGGAACTATACTGGATTTGTTGAAGATAACAATGATGAAGATGATGAAGAAGAAGGGAGTGACACGGATGCTGATTTTAATATAAACACTAAAGGCAATGATAAAAACAAAGATAATGGTGATGCAAATAACCATGACATAATTGTTTTAGATTAGCTGTTAGCAATATTATACCTTCGTTGTAATATTAATATTAAATAAATAAGACTTCTTGCTTTGTGATATCCAAGGTCTTTTTAATGTTAATAATTGGTCGAGGAAAAATGATGAATTTGAAAAATTCTTCGAATAAAAGTGACAAAATTTTCAAAAGTAAGGAAATTTTTCCCAAACGAAATATTTTCCCCACGAATTTTTTACCCAATAGTTTTTTCCCCGATAAGGTAAGAAGTTGCTTGTTTAAAAAATGCTGACAGCAAGTGAAATAAACGGATCAATCAACTCTATCGTGCAGGCACCTTCACCAACTTAAACAGACCACCACATGAGTTACAAAATGATACGACCAAATTGGTCTTTGCAAGCGTATTGAAATATTAGTCCTTACTGAGCCCAATATTTCCAGAGAATACAAGGCAAGATATATAATTCATCTTGCCTTGTAAGTGTAGCTATAGCTTTCTGTGTGTTAATAAAATGTTAGATCGAGTAGAAAATGTATTCTACCTTAAAATTATGTGCACTCATTCAATAATATTACTTCATTTCAAACTTTTGCACCTTGGTGACTTAGTTTTTTATTTAAAAACATTTTGTCTTCAAATTTCGACAGCCCAATTTTCATTTCAGAACCTTCTGGAAAACAGATTATATTTTCAAATAATTTTCATTTGCTAAGGAAAACATAAAACGTCCTTTTATTTTAATCTGTTTTCATTGTCGAATGTAATTTCCTAACTTTGAAAATTGTGTAGAGTTCAGTCAATGTGAAGTTTCTGACTAGCCAAACATAAATCTCTACTGTAGGATCCTGTATTAGGACTATTCTAGCAATCCTCCTTGCCATTTTTAATGTTTATGTTTCCCGTAGGCTTAATGTTTTCCATTAATGTTTCCCGTAGGCTATATGTCAGCATATGGTGGTGGAGGATACACCGGCGATCTCGGAAAATATCCACTAAAGTCCTACAAATTAATTAATTCGCTGCACAGCAAAGAATGGGTAAATCAGCAAACAAGAGCAGTATTTTTGGAAATTTGTGTTTACAACGCTCAAGTAAATCTCTTTGCGATTATGAACTTCATTGTCGAGTTCTTACCAACAAATGGCATTGTTCACTTTTACAACATAAAAATTGCACGGCTATACACTTTTGGAGGGGGGACTCAGTCATTTAACTTGGCATGCCAATTTTTCGTCCTGCTTTTCCTCCTTATTTTTATTTACAAAGAAGCTAAAAGGTTGTACAAGCAAAGAAAGGCATATTTTAATGGATTTTGGAACGCGGTAGAGTTTATCATGATTGTTCTCATTCTGGGTACAATTTCAGTATTTTTCAGTCGTCTCTTGTTAGTCAATGCTGCTGTTGCACGTATTCAGGAAAATTCTTCAGGGGGATTTGTTAGTTTTAACAAAGTCGCCACTTGGGATGATCTCTTTACCTACATGATGTCCACGCTTGTTCTTGTTTCTTGTATCAAATCAATTCGCCTTTTGCAGTTTAACAAAACTATCTCTATTCTAGCCTCCACATTGAAAGGAAGTGCTAAACCTCTGAGTGCGTTCTCTATTGTTTTCACTGTCTTTTTCTTAGCGTATGCAATACTTGGTTTTATCATTTTCGTACAGAAGCTGGATGACTACAAATCTTTCGTTACTGCAATGGAATCTCTTATGGGTTTATTGTTGGGAAGTTTTGATTTTCATGCTATGTGGTCTGCACAGCGTATAATTGCACCAATATACTTCTTTTCTGTTGTACTTTTTGGTGTTTTTTATGTTTTGAATGTTTTTCTTACCATTATTATGGACACATACGCAGAAGTCAAAGAGGACGTTAGCAAACAGGATAACGAATACGAAATAGTTGACTTCATGGTACGACGCTTTAAACGCTGGGTTGGTATCAAGTCTGCAAAAAATGAGGAGTTAAATGAATTAATTCCTGAATCTCCAAAACTGAAAGCTACTAAAACTGTGAGACGTCACAGACGAACAATGGCAGCAAAAATCAAACAACAATGTCCCCCGAAGAATAAAACACACGCTTCCCAACAGCGTGAAGCTTTGATGAAGAAGTTTAAAGAGCTCGATAGTTCACTTAACGGACTTTGTGTTGAGGATTACGCTGAGGATAAATTTATGGATGAGCTCTTGATTACTGGGTATAAGGGCGAAAACCCATTCGATGGTCAAAGCCACCTGCGTGACTTGGATTCACTAAGAGAGGAAGCATATTACCAACAAGATCTTTATGAAGAATTAAATAAGTGGAGCTAGAAAGGAATTAAAAAGTACAGTTTGCTGTTATTTCCTATGCATTATAAAAAGATAAATGTAAATTGAAAATCGTAATCAGTTATCTTAAACATTGCTTATTGGATAACTTTGACACTTTGGAGCTCTATCTTTATAATTTGTTTTTGTTAAGAGCATTGAATGCAAACATTTTTGTCAATATTTGCTTTGAGAAGTAAGCTTTTCACCACTTATTTTTTAAATAGTGAGTGCTGGCTTCCAGTTATTATATGCATGCAGTTAAATTGATGTCGTGTATAGTCTCAGTTTGCTAAATGAGATATAATGGAATTGAATTTTGTATAGTTGAGACATTAATTTAGAACGTTTTTTAAATCTATTGTAAAATAATTTGACGTGTCAACAGGTTTGATGATCCATAATTATTTTAACAAATCAAATATTTTGTAACAAGGTTATTATTTTAATCAGGAAATTAGTGCACTGACACTAAAGAAGCTCAAACATCTCTTTTTATTTACAAATACCAGTTTGGTGATAACTGACAAAAAAATTTATTACAGTTACACATGTATTTAAAGTATTTATTACAAAGACCATAATTATTGTATGTCTGAAAAACATAAAGCTAGGAAAACATAGTGAAGAAAGGTACTGGGTTTATTGCGCATGCAATGCTAGATGCTCTGCATTTCTGTAAAATCGACATGGAGGTTTGTATGCTTAAAATAATTTTTTTAACAATACATGTTCTAAATCCTAGAGCCTCTCATTAATAAGATTATTCTCTATACGAAGCAAATAATATACTAAGATCTGATATCAACCTTTTTTTATTTCTTTATGATATATATATATATATATATATATATTTGTAAACTACAACTAAAAAATGTAAGTACATTATATATATATGTATATAGTATATATGTATATATATAAATGTGTGTGTGTAAAAACGTTAGAAGATGCACTGGAAGCTAAAAGTGCTTAATACATTGTTTCGTTTTTATTTTAGTTACAATATGCGAAAACGAGCTGGGGGTACCATAAATATCCACTGATAAGCTCAAGACAGCTCAAATAGTCATAAAACGGAATGGGCCTTACTATATCTAATTATGCCCAGTGTTTTTCTTGACTCTAAATGGCTAAGATTTTCCTGGTTTTTTGTCAAGTGACAAGCTCATTTTAAGAACTGTTAATTAGCAATATACTTCAAATAAATATAACCCTTCGTCCCCCTTCAACATTGTGTAATACGTACATGGAATCGTTATTTTCTGGTTTCACATAAGCCAATTTTACATTGCACGCAACCGTCGTACCTAAACAATCCAGATAGGTTTTTGCAGGAAAAAAGCCCTGGCACAATGATTGCGACCGCCAAGCATAGCAATATGTTAAGAACCACTCTGTTCCCAGAGTTCATAGGAGTTCCTAAATTAGAAGTTCTTTTTTTGTTTGGCTTGTTAAGAAAAGCCGGTTACAACTAAATCATCTGTACTGATACGTCTTCTTTTCTGGAAAGGCATAGCATCTGCTTTACTGTAGAATTTTTCAAGAGAGAATAACAACTTGCTACATTGACATTCTGTATTGGAACATTTCTACTGCAATGTATATCATGTATCAACTGAGATAGGTAAACAAATATAATATTACAAGTATAGTCCAAAGAACAATAACTTATTTATTTAAGTATATGTTTGATTAAACAAAGTTGTTAAGTTTTGTATTCTCATTTTTCGCTTCTTGTAATGAATTGTCCAGTTTTACGTTTTGCGCTTCTGTTTAACTATTGAAGGAAAACTTCCCCTGTTCTTCAGCAGGTTTTACTGGTTACACTTACTCGGTTTCGGACCAAAGGGAGTTACGACGATGATAGATTGGGTTACTTCAAAACAAGTAGAGGGGGATTTGTTTATGAGGAAAACTTGAAAATTTCTTCTTTTTTTAAAATTATTCATGCTTAAGAAAAAGTGGCTTTCCTGCAAAATACAAACGAAAACATTTAATGATTCCTTTGAAATGTGGGCCATAAAACAAGAAAAAAACCAATTGGCTTATCTGAAGTTTTCAAGTAATTTGCCCCTTGATAAATTCAGTAGTATTTATCCAGTTTCAGTTAGGCAAATGGGTAACAGTATGTAATTAGTATTTTTTGTCACCTCTTCATTTTCCACTCAGCGAGAGTGGTCAAGTGGTTTTGGGTTAGTTTTTCTGAGGTATCTTACCAATGAATCTGTTTTATATTTTCTGAAAAACTGTATTTCTATACGGTTTTTTTCCTACAACTTGTAACAAATAAAGTCAACAGTCTATTGTCTTAAAACTAAAAGAGACAGGGGAAGTTGTAATTCGATATCTTTTTTATCGATGCTGTCCTGTTGAATAGAATGTATGGATTTGTGATTTTTTTTCTTAAAAGGTGTCAGCGTCATTGTCATTGTCTTACATGATACTGTAGTAGAAGTTTATTAATAAGTATGATTTTAACCACTACTTCTATTTTTATCTAGCTTTCTCTCAATTTCTAGTTTGTTTCATTTTACAAGAGAAGTCATAACACCACCAACCATGCTTAAGACGCCAGCCTTGTCTGTTTAGTCAATTTGGAACTTAGATTTTTTCCCCACTCTTCGCTGTCAAATCTAAATAACACCGTCAACGATTTTGCAATTATTTGCTACTTTTGATCAATTTTGAGCATCTTTATTGCCAACTTTTTATTTAATTATGCCTGAAAGCGTGATCCCTCTATGCTTATGAAAGCTCAGTACAATCACAGTGATCTAAAACTAATCTATATTCTAGGACTTATGACCAGTAACTTTTGGAACAATTTGTTACTTTGAGAAAACTGTATTTCTTTCAGTTCACACATTAACAATATTTTCATTTTTAGTTGCCCATTTGATTTGATGTTTGTAGCAGTTAGTCATGTCAAAGTACACGCTTTTGTTTTTATAAGAACCAGTAAAATCCGACTTGAGCCTCGCTGTTCTTATTTTTTTATCGATTTTCAGCCTTATTTGTTCTTATTTTGTTCTTAAGAAATATCTTGTATAAGAACAAAATTTCAACTTCCAGGCTCATTGTTCTTATTTATTATTCGGGGGAAATCAAAATTTCCGTGCCGGTGCGGCGGTCTGGTACAGGCTAGTCTTATACGGTGTTTTACACTTTGTTTTCATCTAACAAAAAATATTTGTTCTTATTAAATCAAATCTGGTGAGCCTGAGTTTGTTCTTAAAATCTTTTTGTATTGCAAGCTGAGCCTCAGCTTGTTCTTAGTATGTTCTTATTTTTGGGCCAAATTTCAGCCTCATGTTCTTATAAAATTGTTCTTATAAAAACAAAAGCGTGTATTTTAATAAGTACGAGGAGCCCAGCGTTGAAAATGTCTATTTTGAGTTATATTCCATTTTTGACAAGAGTTCAAAAAGAAAAGGCCATCTCCTGGAATATGTTTAGTTTTCACGAAGAGTTCCAATCTGCCTTAACTTTGAATATCTAGGCAAAAGGAAATACCTTGACAGTTTGACAGAATATTATGACTATGTTCACGATAAAGGATTTTAGAGGCTAACTGAGAACTTCCATAGCCAATATCAGAAATTGCTGTGCTGTTCTACATGGTCTATGTAGCATTCTTTACAAATGTTAAAATTTTAACATCCTTTATTATTTGGTGTAGGATTTATAGTCTTCTCTACCCTCACAGCAAGATTGCAGGATTAATTACTATACTCCTGTTTGTAGAAAAGGCTTCTAGATAAGGCACAAAATCGTTTAGTGTTAGAAATCATAAAGGTGGAGATTTTAAGACGAAAGGAGTGAAGTCATATTAGCCCTAAAATAGTCTAGGTTTAGAGAAGGAAACCAAAAAATATATAAAGGAGAGATTCAAAGTCAGGTAGTTAAAAAACGCTACTATTGTACGAAGACCTCCTACACGTAGACATGACAACATTGATAAACAGATGTACAATAAATTGCGAGTCGGATGAGGTGGTGCAAAGTGATCTGGAACCAAAAACGTTTATCCGAGGGTTACCATGGTAATAAGTGAGACCGGTGACACCTCGATGTGAAAAGGCTCGCAAAATTGAATGAAGGAAACAACCAATACAATGAGAACATCTATCTGGACCCGACCATGAAGATTCAAACAAAGCGATTGTGTTCCTGGCCAGCAATATTACATAGAGAAAGAAATGGTAGATTTCTGACGATATCAAATGGTCTCAGGTATTAGGAAGTCTTTTAAACCACACAATGATCAAAGTTTAAGCGAAGCAAACTTAGCAATCAATTGTATAAAAGAGTCCTTAGAAAGGTCAGATAAGAAAGAAAGATCATACAATTTCAAAGAAGAACTTTGCTCAAGTAGTTTAACTGGCTTGCTATATGACCCCATAGATCTATAATTAAGGTGAAGGAAACCAGGGTTTTCACTTCCTAGTGAAAGAGAGAAATTTGCTCTTCCCAGTTTTCCGGGTTACCAGAAACTACCGCCCTCCCCCAACACACACACACATACCTCTTTTCTTCCCCTGAAAGTATGGAAACCAACTCGAAGCTAGCAACAGATTCCATCCGTTCAAAGACAGAGAGAGAGAGAGAGAGAGAGAGAGAGAGAGAGAGAGAGAGAGAGAGTACCAACAATGATACAGTGAAAGTAGGAGAGGACGGTTGATCGAGAACGTCGTATCATTTTTCAAGCAAGGGCCATAATTGTTATTTGATTTCATGACACGTGATAATTGGCTTGCATGCCCTGTAACTAATGGAATGTTTTGCCTTAATTAATTTTCCCATCTTGAGATGTTTTTCCTATTTTCAAACGAGCCAACCACACCCCTGCCTCCCCCCCCCAAAAGGATATTTTCTAGACCTTCGTTTCAATATATGACAAAATGAATATGCATACCAAACCAATTATTCGGTAACATTTGCCAAGTTGCGATGCGGCAATGCTGACCTAGAGCAAAATCACAATCCAAATTTTGCAAATTAATTTTATTTGGTGACAACTTTACATCTGATTAAAACATATAAGCAAATTCGTTTCATGTGGCTTTATAACTTTAAAATTTTAAGTTATTTGTTTTCTTTTCAATCAAAGTAAAGAAACCGAGTCTGCACTTGTAAAGAGACCTCACTATATTCTAGTCTTCCAAGAGATATTTTAATTTTATTCTTAGGTTTTTTATTGATTACATAGTTTAATAAACATCGATATTAACTAGCTGCCTTTAGTAACAACAGCTTTCCAAATGACGGCGATTATTAGGCAATTCCACTCTTCCTATTGACCTGCTACAGAAGTGGGACTACAAAATTTTGCTGGAAGAGCCAACTTTCAAATTTCAGCCTATTACGGCCCGGCAAAATTTTGTCGACCCTCAACTTACGTTTTTCAAGCATGGTAAACAGTGATATTGAAAATCGATCAAGACGAACCACTACGTTAAGTTGTCAAACAAGGAAAAACAAAGAAAGACACCACTAGGGACCTACTCAGATTCCATTAAAAACATAGCCTACATTAGCTATGCATGTTCAAAATCGTATTCAAATGGGTAACTATCTGCTGACAGTGCTCAGTTAAACTTCCAAGTATCCTTTCGTTGTTTGAATGAGGGAGCTAAATGCAAACAGCTATCAATGTCCTCCACAAAACGTTCAGTTTATTTGGATTTCTGTCAACTATCATCAGAGATAATGAACCACACTTCACACAATCTGTATTCATTAATCTTATATGTTTGTCTGACACCAAGCATAAAACAACCCTACACTGGCCCCAAACAAACAAAAAACTGATAAGTTACATTGCAGTCTCAAAAAGTATAATCGAATTGCTTACATCAATGGTCTTGATTAGAGAAAGAACAAACTCTTTTTTCCTTGGTGTATTGCAAAACACTGCACTGCGTCAATGAGCCTAATCAAGAATGGCTAACCAAATCTCCAGTTACCATCTGAAACTATACGTGGAATTTACCACCGTGAGGCACACTCTAAAAAAATATACGAGACTACACTAATCAAGATTCAAATATCCCACAACAAGAGATTTTCATTCTATTTAAAAGACTTAATTAAAATAATTTGTTTTCTCATCCAGTCGTCTTCTTGATAATGATACTAGTCGTCGACTCATTTAAGTAAAAACACACTGTAAAATGATTTTAAACCACCACTGTGTTACGGGTAAATCCACCCGTTAAAAAAGCAATGGAAATAAACACTGATAAAAAATTCTTTTGAGCTAATCGTGCTTTTATGGTACCTGAAGTAAATGAATATATGAACAGCTGAGCTCGATCACTTCTGACTTGCTTCTGAAAAGGAAGGCTGAATGATGTGGTCATGGAATAGGTCAAGGTGATCTCGCAAATACCGTCATCTTTAGCATGCTAACAGCAAACTGTGTGGGAGACAAAAAGTGAGATGGTGCTACAATATCTTGAAATAGACCAATCTCTCCACGCACAAAATAACCACCGTAGCCCTAGCGAGACAGCACCTACCAAAGGCACCATCCACTTTATGAAGTAAAAGCCAACGCCTCGCATAACGGTGGCTATGCGAAGGAAAGAAAAAATTTGGTCATATTTTAGCATATGACAAGTACCTCTATACTTGTAAAAAAGCCATTTCAGTCAACAGCCAAGGCGCGAGAGAAGGTATGAAACACTCTCAATTTATTTCAGAGAAACACATCTAACAGAATTCTTGAAATATATTTCGCTGTAACAATGGCGAGCAAAAACCAAATCAGTGAGAACATCTGCCTTCTAAACAACCATATCCACCGCCAAAACCACCAAGAATATCGGAACGTTGAATGTGAGAACTATGTATGGGATTGGAAAAGTTGATCAAGTAGCGAGATAAATGAGAAACACCAGCTGGAAATGAGAGGTGTTGAAATTATTTTGAACCAAACAGTTTCAAAAGCTTTCATGGCCAGGAAAGCAATTTCCGATAGAATCATAACAGCCAGCTTAGAAAGATAGATACACAGAAGATACACAGAAAGATATATGTTGTAAAAAATATGCTCCCACATAAGCAGCTTTAGAAGGGGATAAAGATGATCTCTATGGTCTACTTCATGACTCTATAGGAAACCTTCCATTACACGAAGTCAAGATACTCACCGGCGATTGAACTCCAAGGATTTGAGGAAACAACACAGGAGTTAAAAACAACATTGGACTCCTTAGAAGTGCAGCAAATACGACGGACAACGAAAAACGACTCAATGGTTTCTGCAACAAAAACGACATGCGCATAGCCAATACCTACTTTAAGAACAAATTCATAGACACCCTCGTCAGTAAGTCACCAGGTGCCAATACTGAGAACGACCTTGATTTGAAAAAGTGAGACTCAAACTAAAAAAGCGTGGCAAGACAAACAAAAACAGACATTTGCAGTGGAGATGCTGACAAATCCAGAAGTATCGGAAATATTTCAGAAAAACCTTGCAAACAGGTTTCCCTTGCAACAGAGGGACTAGGAGGTGGAAGAGAAGTGGGAACAATTTAGGGATGCGGTAAAGAAAAGCCCAAAAGAGGTAATTGGGTTTGGAAGAGGAAAAGCAAGAGAACAGTAGATATATGATGAAACCTGGGATCTCATTGCAAAACCCTTCAAAACCAAAGCAAAAAGAGACTAAGCGAGAACTAGACAGTAGTATAATAGATGAGGGTACGAGAGCATTTTAATAAAAAAATTCTCACCTATTTCCAACTGCAACACCACTATGGAATTCAAATCATCTTATGGCAGTCAGAGCATTTTGCGGAAGTGAATCAAGAAATGGAAATCATATTGTGAACTCTATATGTTTTTATATATATAGAATCCATTAGATGAAAATAATTTTATGATTTTTTATTATAATCGGTTGTTTATTTTCAGTCAATCATCAGATGTACGTCATCTAGTTTAATCAATAGCATACTTGCCACCTGATGCGTTTTGGGAATTCATCTCATTGTGTACCCAAAATCCAGGGCGTCCAAGAAGGCAACCTCCACGTGGTGACGCCTGGATATTGATTAGCTAGGTTATCCTGACTGGTTGGTAACGAATAGCCTTCATTTTAAGCTGTTTTTCCAGTACCATGGAAGAAATCGATCTCGTCGTTCATATGGTTTCGAATCTGGTTCGTCGTCGATTTGGAGAATTTTTTTTTGAACTTGTACCGCCCCTGGTGGTAAGTGAAAGTTTTTTGTTTCTGGTTTCTTTCCAAACCGATCTGCCTTTTGGCGGTGAGGGGAGGTTTGTTTCCCGTTTCATGAGGCCGGATCGAACTCACCGGGGTGGTCTTCAAATCTACCTCCAGCAGCTTACACACACACACACCCAAAATCCAAGGAGTGAGGGATTCCACTCTAACATACTTAAACATATTTGAACTTGCTTTGTATTCAAGGTCAGCAGAAGTTTCCAGATACTCTTTGAGCCATGGTAACGCAATATTATTCATCGTACAATCATAGAACGTCCTCATACATCAGTAAACTTAATGAGTAAAATTTGTGGTTTACTTTGGGTTTACTCGAGTTTACTCGAAACGTTTGTTGATTAAGTTGGTCAATGAGATCACCTCAAGATGCCAAAGTCTATCACTTTAAGTAACACTCAGAGAAGCAGTGTGCTGCCGTATTGTAAGTTATGCTTTTATTATTTATCATTTTCTTATACCCTATCATTTCAGTAAGCATAACTATCTATACCGTTTTCTAATATATAACTTTTATCATCAAAGCAACATAGTGATACTTTATTTATTTCTTAACTTCGAAATTGATGATTTTGACATCTTATTGTTTTTATCATTTGGTTTATTTGTTTGTTATTCCTTAAAACATCTTAATAACTTTCACGTTTAATTTCATTTTGAAATTCCTTTAGCTCTTCTACCTCCCTTTTTATCATCTTTAATGCAACTATAGATTTTCGATCTCAAATCTGTGAATTAAGTGGTTGGAATCCAACCAGCTTCATCTTTGAATTTACCAATTACTTTTTTGTTTGTTTTATCATAGAACTATGAGGTTTCTAGATAGTCATTACAGTCAAATTTCTCTTTTTCATTCCAAAAATCTAGATATACATCATCAGTCTCTATTTCATATCTTAAGCTATCAGCATCAGTGAAAAGCTTTATTCCCAAAATTGTTTTTGATATCATTATGATGAAAATCATACATCAATTTCTTAGAAAGATCAAGAATACAAATACCCACAAAAACTTACCATTAAAAATTAATGTTTCTTTAATCTTATTCACAGCTATTAAATTTTCATTAATAATATTATTGCTGACATATATTGGTTTAGCAGCTATTTCTGTTAGTTTTTTCTTGCCAGTGATGAGTCTTACATCTGCTCTCTTTTTCATGTTTTCCATCGTTTTTCCGAAAAGTGAATTGTTCAATAAAGTTTTTAGCAAAATTACGTTTTCCAGTATTAAAATCGATATACTTTTCAAGCCATGGAGATTGATTAAAATTTAATCCTCTATGAATTTTAGTTAGTTTAAACCAAGATCGGCATATAATTGTAGGTTTCTATAATGTAACAAGTACTTTTCTTTATTTTTCAAGGTTGGAAGTAGTTTATTAACTAGGTCACTGTGGGCTTACTCTGAAACTATTAAGAACAATCTCCAGTAAAGAGATGGTACTTGTAATCATAGACATGACATCCCAACGTTGATTTCATGGGGAAGGAAAAGTCTCGCTGCAGAACACTTATCAATAGTGTCTCATAACGCTCCGTCATCAAGCCTGCACTTTTTAATCTGTACACCTATGAAATTCCTGACATCATCAGCAACAAGTGCATCTATACAGACGACATCGCTCTCATGTACAGTGGTAAACAGTTTCAGGTCATCAAGAGAATCTTATCTCATGACGTTGATAAACTGTGAGTCTACTTTTACAACTGGAATTTCAACCTAAATACATCTAAAACTATTGCCAGCACTTACCATCTAAACAATAATCAAGCTGACTACAAAACTCAGAGTTACTACCTCAGGTGAAAGGTTCGACAAAACTCCGAAGTATCTCGGTGTGACTCTCGATTGAACACTTTCATACAAAAAACATTTGCAAAACGTCGCAGAAAAAAACCCCCAAAGCTGTAACCGGCTAAAGAGACTTTCCAGCAAACCTTGGGGCGCTGATTTCGAAACTCTTCGCACCTCAGCATTGGCACTTTGTTATTCAGTTATTCAATTATTTGTTATTTGTTATTATTATTTTGTAGAATACTGTTTTCCTGTTTGGAATCAAACCTAACCCTACAAGAGCTTTGACGTATCCCTCAACAAGTGTATGAGACTAGCAAGCGGTTCAATGAAATCCACTCCTACGACCCTCCTTCCAGTCCTTTATCGCATCGAGCCTCCAGACATCTGAAGAGACAAAAATATTCTGAATCTGCGTAAATGTGCAATAAAATACTCGCATTTATTACATCAGCCTGTAACGTCTCCACTTGTCAATGTTCGTCTCAAGAGCAGAATACCTCTATCTACACGAATGCACATCCTGTCAAATCAAATCGACAAAAACATATCTCCTGACTAATGGATGGAATTCTTTAGAAATAGACGTTGGAGTAATTCCGAGTACATATATTCCGACACCTTCAGAAAAACCTGCAGGCTATAACCTAAGTCGAAGCCACTGGATCCTCCTAAACCGAATTCGCTCTGGCTATGGCCTACATGCCAGATACATGCAGAAATTTGGTCTGAATGGTAACCCAAACTGTGCATGCGGTGAAGTGCAAACACCTCAACATGTATGCATATGCATCAGAGGTGACATCAGCACTATTGATGAAGAATTTCGAAAATGGCTGAATCAAAACAAGCTACTAGCTATTGGTTTTTTTTTGCTACTGTACCATATACCAGGGTTTTTTTGCATTTTACACAACAGCTAGTAGTTATATATTAATACATTATATATGGTTCTTCCACGGCTTTATTATATTGTTCTTTATTATGGTTTAATTCTCTACAAATCATATTTCTTTCATTTTTGGAGTGAAAATCGCCTACATAAAAACGAGGCCAATTCAACCTAATATCCTTGTCAGTCTGAAAAAACGATTGTGATGGATATATAAAGGTGCAATGTTTGTGGAGCAGTTGTATAAAATGACTAATAATTGGTTTTTGATTTTTTTTTTCACAGATGAAATCGTCAAATATCACAGTTTTTGACCATCTTTTCTGATTTCATCAACTGGGAAACTTTTGTCATGACAACATTCAACAACCGCATGCTCAACTTTAGTAAAGACTTTCTCAGAAATTGGTTTAAATCTATCTATAAAATATTTTTTTATTTTCTTTCTCTAAGCTTTTTGTATACAAATAAATTTTGTCAAAATAACAATGCTTTAAGATACAATTGAGCAGGAGATTTGTTTTCCCACAACCTGAGGGTGAGGCCATCAGCATTCTAAAAATATCATTTGGCATACCTTTATCTATACACTTGAAATGTTTCCTATTTCCACTCACAAAACCATCGTACTTATGAAATTTTACATATTATATTATGTACATAATTTTGTGATAATAGCTGTTAAAATAGCAGTTATCTTTATAAATAACTACTAAAATAAAAATTATCCAATGTATTACATATAATGGACTTAACTCAAGAAAAAAAAAGAGAAATATATACAAGTTGATAAAATGAAACAAAGAATCAGAAGCGAAATTGAGAAAGTTAGTAATGGAATTGAAAATCAAAGATATGAAACTAGGAGATTTTTTGAGATTATCATTACTACTCAAAACGAGGTTAAAAACACAATTGATGAAAAACAGGATCAACTAATTAAATAATTAGCGGAGAACCAAAAGGATTTAAAAGCTGACTAGAAGGTATTACTATTTATAACCATTTACCTGATCAATTGTTAGATACTCCTAAGGACAAGGCAACTTATACATTATAAGATGAAAATGTGATTAGTATGTTAGAAGATCAATATAAACTAGTAGAGAAATTGGTAATGATCGAGTAAATGAAATATTAAATAATGCAAACCAAATCCTCAAAACACTCGGTGGTTCAAAAGGTAGATTAAAATCTACTTTTTAAACCACCGAGTTCTTTGATTCCTTGATAATTACCAAGGAATCAAAGAAACCGACAAAGAGATGAGATAGAAGTATTAGATAAGAAAATCAATACGATTCAAAAATATAGAGATGGAGTTTTAAATAATTACTGAAGGAAAAAATACAATCGGTAAAGGTATACAGAGGTACAAACAACCGCCTTGGGAAGCAAATAAGGTCAATAATAAAGGGAATTATGGTACTCTGTTCATCAACTATCCAAAACTAATAAATGGATATTTGGCTTAAGCTTACACAAATGGACAGGTCGTTTACACAGGAAAAAGGAGTCCGAAGTCTTGTAGACTTGTTAACGAAGAGGTTTAATCCAAAGAAGTATTCAACAAAGAAAGGAAATATTTAACAATTTGAATTTGTTAGTTAATATGCCGAAGCATAAGTCATGAGGAAAAACGCAATTGTTTGGAGGTCAGATCTAGTAGACGAATGAAGAAGATCTCATGAAACGAGTGAAGCTACTGACGGGCTCTCATAAAGCCAGGTACACTAATATTGCACTGATAAATGAGGTATGGAAAATTCTCGACCATCTAATAAAACTTGGTGTTATTTCTAAAGATCAATATGACTTCTTCTTCTAAGTGCCTTGTCTGTAGACATTGGCTATCATAATGTTCCAATTGACCCTGTTCCTTGTCAGATGTAAAATTTCACTCGTTTGTATTCCATTCCTCCAGTTGTTCGCCATATGCTCCCTTAAATTTCCCCCAAAAAGTTCTTCGCTGGCGCCCTTTGTCTCTGGTTCCTTCTTTACGTCCAGTCAGTACCAAGTTCTCTAGACCCACCTTCCTCATAAAGTGTCCCAAGAATCTGCCTTCTTCGAACTGTCCTTAACAGGTTCTTTTCCATTCCTGGTTTTCGTAAAACTCCATCGTTTGCTACATGATCAACCCATGATATTCTTAACATCCTTCTCAAAATCACATTTTAGCGGCTTCCAACTTCTTTTCCATTCCGACTGATATTGTCCAGCATTCACATCCATACAGCCGGGTAGATGTTACGTAGAACTGCAGTACTCACATCCTTGTGGACATCGACATTTTCTGGTGTTTCAAACTTTTTCCAAGTCGCTCGAATATGACACCTACGAAATTTGATTTTTAATGTAACATACTAATATGGAATTTCCGACACTTCTAAATTTAACAGATAATAGAGAAAAACCAAAATGCCATGATTTTACCTTCGTTTTTAATCCTGAAAAAGTGCTTGACAAAAATTCAATATGTAATAAAATTCTCGATGTCTCAACATGAGTTATCACGGTAAAATACCAGCCAGGAGTATGGTAACAACAACCTAAAATATACCAACAATAATGCGTCTACATGGACGATTTTTTAAATATTGCCTGGCAATTACAGTTATGCTGATCTAAACAGTTTAATACAGCAGAATTTGTTAAGAAATTCAAAAACTGGTATTAGTCTAACCTTCATCCAAAGCAGTCTTAAGAGTTTCATAAATTTTGAATCTGGTTATCAATTAAATTTTTCTCAAGGGACATTTTCTAATTTAATCGGATCCAGCAAAGGTATCATAACAACATCCAGACACTACGGGATATCACATGAAACATTGATTCAGTCCTCGTACATTGAAATCTAATATCCGAATCGATTATTAGGTATTCAATCCGACTTTGTATATCGTTTTCCAATCAATATTAAGCCACTGAGCTTTCTATTTCGCATCGAAGATAAACGGCTTCTTTATGACAAAGTTTGCACTAAAATTTTAAAATATCTAAGGAAATATGTTACTGATAGTGTAGGAAGATTACGAGATTTAAATGGTTTACCGATTAGCATGGCATCTTTGTTTAAAGAATGTGTGTAATAATAATATACTTTGTATATTATTATTACACATTGTATATAAGTGCCAGGTTAAACAAGACTCATACGAGACCATAAAACATACAAATTTTAAAAAACTGACGTTGGTAGTGGCGAGTGTATCAATGATGAGAATGAAATGCAAACCGGTTATGGTTTATTGATAATTTCACATCCCTTTGTAAAAAAAATCGTAAAACATCAAAACCCACCTAGGATCTAGCAACATAAGATCTAACGAAAGCTGTTGAAGGATTCTTCTAAAATTGGTTCTAGAATGGGCCAGGCTGGTAATGATAAACTAGATAGAAAGCTCAGCAAAAAGCCCAACAACTGTAGCGAAAAAGGGTGATCCAATAATAGAAATATTTAAATCACATCTAGACAATCATTGGGGGTGTTTCTTTTGCATCATCCTCAAAAATGAAGTTAAAACTTTTTTTATCAAAACCATATTTTTCAATAACATTAATTCATAAATAGGATGTTAAATATTCCATCATATAAAGTTTAGTTTCGTACGGATTTATATGTATTTCCTTTCATAATATTATACTAAGAATATATTATCATAACTCTTCTTTGGATGATAAATTATGTATTACATAATGGCATCCAACGCATAAGAATGACAGCGTGAACTGGCTTTTCGGGGAACAATAATACAAGCAAAATGCTCATTAGGTGGTCGATTAAATTAAATGACGTACATTAGATTATTGACTGAAAACAGCAATATAATAATAGAAAAACATATGGAAATGATAAAATAATTGAGTAACAAAAATATGTTAATATATAGAATCCATTAGATTCTATATATATATATATATATAAATGGTTATCATTATATGATTGACTTCCGTAATGTAACTGTCATTATCCATTTAGTAGTATAGTAGGTGGGTATGAGAACATTTTATAAAAATACTCTCGTACCCTTAACTACCAGACTACTCTAGACTTAAAAAAGACATTCTAGACGGCATACAAAGAACCATGAAAAACTGTCAAGCCAAACTGAAGGAACTACAAGCAAGCTTGGGTCAGTAGGAAGAGCACCAAAGCTCAAGGAGCAGCACAACGGAATGACAATAGTGCACTTTACACGATCATGAAGGAATTGAAAGGAGACAAGGCTCTACCAACGCTCCGATAACGAACAAAAATGGACGTCTTTTGCAAACGAAATAGGAGCAAAATACACTAATAGATGTGCAGAACATTTTCAAGAAGTACTCAATCGACCGAAACCTGAATGTATGACTGGAACATTTCAGAAGCACGTCTTACGCAAAAATATGACAACTATAGGCAAAGAGGAAGTAAAAGAAGCAGTGAAAGCCATAAAGAATAAGAAGGCTCAAGAAATTAACATCGGTGGCGAACTGCTGAAACAAGCCGTCATTACAGTACTAAAAGCTCTTTTCAATCAGATTTGGAAAGAGAAATCCGTCCCTACAAAATGGAATCAAGGTCTCAGAACTTCCACAAAAAGGTGACCTCAGGAATCGTAACTGCAGAGGTATTACACTTCTGTCAGTGCTGGGCATGATGTTCAGCAGAGTACTTTTTAAGAGGTTCCAAACAGCAGTAGACCATGGGAGAGGAACAAGCAGGCTTCAGAGAGGGCAGATCATGCAGTGAACAAATATCAGCTGTCTTCTTCTTCTTTAGGTGCCGTGTCCTTCCAGAACGTTGGTGATCATGTTTCTCCACAGCTTCCTGTCCCTCGTTCTCCTCAACAGCTGTTCCTCAGTAGTGTTGGTCACTGCGGCTATGGTCTTCAAAACCTTTATTCTTGGTCTTCCTTTCCCTTTCGTCGCTTGTATTTTCCGGTTATTGCTAGATTCTCCAGGCCTTCATTCCTCATTACATGTCCGACAAACGATAGCTGCCTTTTCCTTATGGTCTTCATGACTACCTTGGCGTAGCCGACTCTTCGCAGTACTTCCTCGGTACCTATATGATCTGTCCATGGTATTCTCAATATTCTTCTCAGCATCCACATCTCAACTGCGTTTAATCTCTTCTCCATCTCCTTGTATGATTGTCCAGCTTTCACAACCGTATGTCAGAACAGGAAGAACATAGCACTTCACTATCCTTATCTTGGTTCCTACTTGGATGGACGAGGTCTTCAGCACTTGCGACATGCGTTGGAATGTCTCCTTCGCCATGGCAATCCTTCGCTTAATCTCGTTAGCGCATCTCCCGTCCGACTGGATCATGCTGCCGAGTTAGTTGAACCTGTTGACTTGCTGTATTCTTTGTCCAGAGATCTCCAAGGCACAGTTGACCTGTTCATTCTTCTTCCTTATGGCCATACAAATTGTCTTCTTCTGATTAATGCTAAGAGCTTTGACAGCACTCTCTTCAACAACAGTGTTTAAAATGTCCTGGACCTTCTCTGGCGAATCTGCGATGAGGGTGGTATCGTCAGCGTATCGAATGTTGTTCCAGTTGTATTCACCTACAGTGAACCCTTCTTTTTCTTCAATGGCCCTCATAATGTATTCACTATATAACAGATCTAGGGATAGAACACATCCTTGTCTAACGCCCCTTCTTATCTGGCAGTATCTTCCAACTTCGTTGTTAACTCGTACTCCTGCTCTGTTCCCAGTATAAATTCCTCAGTATTCTAATATCTTTCCCATCGATGTCCAGAGATTGCAATATATCCAGCATTGCTTCGTGTCTGACTTTGTCGAATGCTTTTCTGAGTCGGCATTCTGTGTGCCTGCGTCTGGAACGAATCCAAATTGATGTTTACTAGTCTCTGGTCTGGATGCTCTGCTTGTTCTTGCCGTGATTACTCTCATGAGGATCTTGGTGATATGGCTCATGAGATTGATTGTTCTGTGCAGTTCACATTCTGTTGTCCCTGGTTTTTTAGGCAAGGCTATGAATATAGATTTTGACATATCCGATGGTTTTTCGCCGCTGTCATAGACTTCGTTGAGGATGTCTGTTACCTTCTCTACTCCAAATTCTTCTAGAGCTTGGATGGCTTCGATGCATATGCCATCTGGGCCCGTCGTCTTGTTTCTCTTTATCTTTCTAATGGCTGCTCGAACTTCACTTTTCAATATCCTGGGACCGTCGTGAGGTTTCTTGATATCTGGTTTTCGACCTCTGTCGTCCATAAACAGCTCTTCTGTATATTCTGCCCATCGTTCTACGAGCTCCTCTTTTTCCATCAGCAAAGATCCGTCTTGTCCCTTGATACAGCCGCTTGCAGAGCATGATCCTGTATTAAACCTGAAAGGACATAAATTGGAATTTCGAAAGGAATCAACAATCAACTTTCCAGGCATTTGATACTGTTCACAGACTACCAGTACCGACGATTCTGGTCCAGCATATGAGACTAAACAGAGATCAAACAAAATTTCGAAAAGCCATATCGCTTTGTCAAATTAACAGCTTTACACGTCAGTAGTAGTGAAAACCGCAAATCCACGCCTCTGAGGCATGGATGGACACCAAAAGAAAAGAGAGGAGGGTTAATGTGTTACGCCAACGCAACCCCTGAAGAAGATTACGCATAGATTGGAGAGACCAGATAACAAACGAGCAAGTGTTGGAATGGTCAGACCAGAAACCACTGGACCAGACAGTAGCTGAGCGGGACTGGAAGGACCACGTACTCTGCCTACCACAAATAAGACCTGCACACCAATTCCTATACAGAACACAGTTGACGGTCACCGAAAACAAGGCAGGCCCCCAAAAACCTGGAGTCACCATTCTGAGAAGACCTAAAAGCTAGAGGCAACAGCACAACAAATGGACAAGCGGTGGCTGAAGACCGTGCCTGCTGGCGCTGCCTTAATGGGCGACGTCCAGTAAATTGAAGGATTTAAGTTTGAAGTGTACTCGTTCGAGGTCATCCATCACGTTAAGTGTGGAACAGAGTCTTGCTTGAATCTGTCTTGGAAGCGACTCATGTAACTTCGAACATCAGCAAAGGGGACGGGCAATTTGGCAGCTTATTTTTCTTGGGCGTTACGGAGGCCAGTTTGGGTAACTGAAAAAAAAATCAGTGGTTTCGTCGATAGCATTGACCAAACTGGTGTGATACTCAAATTTTGAAGTAACCCATGGGCTTAAAATATGGTATTCTAACTTGTTAAGTACTATGGGCTAGATATTTCATAGCAATTCCGGTTCGCCTGTAACGAGACACCATTGGCTCCAAAATTTCCATGGCCGACCACGTCTGGGACCCCAGATTTGGTCATTGCGGCTGTCTTTACCATGCAATATTAAAACTATTAACACAATAACCTTTAAATGGTTTGTAAAAAAACTGCTACTCCACAAAAATCAACTCTAAAACATGACAAAAAATGATTTTTACTCATTTTCTTCCCAACACATTCGCGTCTCGTCCTTTTAGTATTACTTGTGTTTAACGTGGGGATGTAGCTGGAAATTGTTAAAGGACACAACGTGAAGCCTTCCACTAACAGCATGGCGAAAAAAAAGAAAAATAATGGTCCTTACTATTTCTCAATGACCGTATTGTGAAACATAAAAAAAAAAGAAAGTTTTTAGGTAGCATACACCAAGTTGTTACATACACCAACGTATTTTGCATACCGTGAAAATAATCATAGTAAGAAGAAAAAAAGACAATTCAAAGATCGAAACGTCTCCTGTTGATTTTGTTGCTTTCTGTAATGGTATTTGTTTGGATGAAACAATAATAGCCTCAGAGTACACTGATGTAACAATACCTTGATATCTGCATTCAAGCATTGAGATTAATAGATAGAAGTGTTCCTCTTATTCGCCATGCACCCTTTATGATTTTCGGGGGCGAAATAAAGATTTTTCTAAAAAGCGGAGCTTCAATGACATTTGGCAACAAATTGCCTTATAGCATTAGAGTACATAGGTTTTTCACACGGTTCACTAACCTCTCTGAGCCATCGTTTCCACAAGACTTTCCCGCTATTGCCATGAATGATCTCCGTCGTTTTAACTCGGTACTTCCAAGTAGGAGAACGCGGAACTGATTCCTTAACTGGTAGTGTTTGTGGCCATGGTAGTCATAAACACTGGTTCATACCCAGCTCGCAGCACACACACCTTTAGCTTCTCCAAAGTTCAACTTATCTCCAACAGCATCGTTTTTCAAAATTCCCTTGCCCTCTATGTTAGAATAAGTTGTTCCTGTCTTTGAAAGAAAAGTCATCTTTTGTTAGGCTCAGTTTTTTATTGGTAGAGTTATACAAGGGTCATTATAGGGAGATGGCACACTGAGCTGCAAAGAAATACGTTAAGAACGTAGCATCGACAGCTCAGTTGATAAAGCAAGTAGTCATAATAACCATAAGCACTGGTTTGGATCCAATTTGATGCATAAGTATATTAATATAGAAAATGGCTACCACCTTCTCATCGCTAAATATTATACACATTCAACCATACGTATTATGAGCCCAAGCGTACAGACTTTTCGCCAAGCATCAGAGTTTTGTTTCCAAAAATATGAGCAGGGTAAGCAAACTGTGTCAGAAAACTCGTATATAGTCCGGCCCTTGGTTGAAAACATGATTTTCATAACAATTTGTTGGTGCTAATTTCAAATCTGAAAACTGTTTCGTTTTATCTCGTCGATTTTTAAACTTATTAGTAAATAAATTTTTACTTTTTACAACAAAGACAAAACTGATTAAAGATTAAGTACCAGTAACCTTAAAAAACACGTTGGTCATGTCGAGTTGCATTTCCGCTTGTAATCGCTTTCTGAGGTGATCTTTTTTTGCAAGCACAGGCAAAAAGTTACAATATACTTGGTCTCAGCTTTTTTCTAAATCAGATTAATTTTCATTCCTATGATTGCCACGAAAATTGATAGCTACATTTATGTGTCCTAAATTTCAATTTCAAAGTTACTAAGCTTTTCTCGAAAACAGTCATCACGAATCACTTTCTGTATCAACGGTTCAAAGAAAATGCCTACTTTGAGCTGCAACAACTTAGCTCTATCCTTATCCATCGCTTTCGCAAAATATTTTATCGAACCACGTTCAATGTGGAGAAAAAAACACTTTTTTAAAACCAAAAAACAAAAAACCATTGATACATCTGCTTTGTTTTATATACACAAATTCCTCGCAGGATTTTTTAAATTAAAAATTGCATTGATAAACCTTCTACAAACTTGTTCTTTAAATAAAAAGATTTAAAAAAATCTCACTCGATTAAAAGGCACAAGCTGCCCAAAGCGCGTTTGGAATAACGACCAGAGTCTAACAACTACATCATTACCCAACTTTAAAAAATTACAATCTATACATTGAAATATAAAGTATGGCGCAAGCTTGACATATGATTTGTTATTTGCTTTCTACCAAGGTCATCTCCACAATGCGTGATAATATTATTAACACGTGTTAGCATTTTCAAAATGTCTTCTCTTTTTGAATGCCTCTGAAAAATGTCAATCAATGTTGTGATAAACCAAGATCCTGCATTCACATCTACTGAGTGATTGGATTGTGATAAATATTCGTATCCATGTGAAACCATACCTTTAGCTGTTGCATACACAACAAGGTTATCAGCAAAAGTTGATACTGTTAATGGAGGTGCCTGGGATAAGTGCGGATTATCAGGCTGAACATCAGCTCCTCTTACCAAAACACCGGGATCAATTCCATCTCCACGACAAGCCTCCAAAAAGAAAAGTTTAGGTTTTCCAGCTAGAAATTGACACACGTCCCCTTGAAAGTAACCAACGACCTCATCCACTGTAAAAGTCCGTTTGTCCGTACCAAAAATTCCCTGATCATTTCCGTGGCTTAATATGACTACCGCCAAACAATCGCAGTTCTCTAAAACAAAAAGGAGAGAGAAAAAATTGAGTTAATGCGTGAAAGACGTAGATACTGACCATAAAAATGGTCAGCAGTTGAAAAAAAATCTTACAAAATAACCATTTGCAAAAAGCACTCTTTTACCACAGCCCACTAGAAACACACTGTAATATCTTTGATTAATCTGCGTATGCGCAATATACGGCACTGAACTGTAATTTTTTTCCTTGTACTCCCAATATGGTTTTGTGTATCCAAAAGTTTATTCAATGAATTTCTAAAACCCCAATTTTCTTGTGTGTTTTTTATCCGCCTTCTTGGTCCAGCCGAGTGTCAGCCAAAAACCTTGGGCTGGGGCGGGTGTAATTTTGGTTGCGATATTCAATATCTTTTGAATATATTTTGAATCAAACACATTTAAAATAATGCAAGTCCATTAATTTTCATTAGTATGGCCGACAATAGCTATTACGTAATTGGCTATTTGTTTGCTTTCGTAATGAGTAAAAGAAGTTTCGAAGGTCGAGCTGTTATAACCCTTTTCATCATATTATGCTTACTTAGCTTGTTGTCTTGGTTATAGGTGTAAGTTAGATGACGTAACTGATTAATAAACTATTTGAATTTCAACATTAAAAAAATAACGTAGCCTTTGTATTTTTATTTAAGTAGTTGCTATGGCTTATGTCATTCACAAAACCAGAAAAATAACAGACAATTTTCAGGAGATTTAGATGACCTTGGGGTTGTTATACAGTCGTTTTTGGGTCAGTTTAATCGCAACTTGACATTGTGAGATTTTCGCAGTTTCACTGAGAATTTTATCACACTAGCATTAGGGCTTAACGTAACATGGTATCGGCAACTCTCCACAGTATTAATACAGAGTTCATAATGAGACCAGTACCAATTTCCTTGCCTTAAATCTGAATACACTTTTAACACGTAAGTTAGACCTACAATAATTCCCGTATCTTCATTTATTAAATACCTATCGTAGCCACATGCACGCTATTTTAGCTTTAAAAATATACTTTCGTCTGACAAATATAAATACAAAACACCATTGTAAATAACCTGATGAACTAAAGGTGAGCAGTCTTCAGCCGGTGAATAAGAAAAAATGAATAATACAGTCTATAGGTATAGTCCCGACTTCAAATTTACCTTGCATGTCAAAAGATAAAATACAAATAAGATGGCTCAGGTGTGTTTAAAAACATGGTCACCAATATTTAAAAACCAGACTAAAAATAAACAGTGATGTCACACTCAATTAAGTTACGATCTGAGAGTTGAACTAAACTTCAGTTGCCTCTCCGGAGAATCATAAGATTGGAATGATGCTCTCGAGGTTATGAAATAAGCTTCAAAACAAGCATTAAATAATGAACACGAAACATTGGGATATGGGTAGCCAACCCTATTTCAATTCTACTTAAAAATGCCCCTATCTCAGTTATGGTTCATATCTAGCTCTAACAAAGTTGTATTCCACTATGACAATGCTATTTCTAAGAATGGTTGTCTAATAATGCAGAAGCCAGATAAATTGAAAATAAATGTTAAAAACAATATTTGCCGACAGTTGCTAAAGATTTGCTACCTTGGAGGACGCGTTTTCACCTAAAGATGTCAGTGAATTTTCACCAAAGTAGTACGAATTACATGAATACAAATAAAAATGTTATTGCACCAATATACTTGTACTCTCAATAAAAAAATACAGAACCAAACATAGAAGATACCTACAATAGCCACTATCAAAACGAAAAAGGCTTAAAAATTCTTCTAAACGGAAAATACCTCTATTATGTACACAGTTCCATAAGTCATTATCATTACTTGCTTCCTTAAGACTTTTGACCAAACTTGGACTTTTACGTAATGTTAAAATCATCTTTCTCACTCAGTATTTGCCCTCATCATCCAACTTACAATCTTCTCCTGCTGACCCATACATAGTACTGGCAAGACGGCTCAAAAATAAAGTTGCCATGTATAGAAACCTCAAGAAATGGCAAGACAGAGGAGAAGATTGCTTTAAAAACATAAAAATAAACTTTTAATAGCTACATATTAATTACAAGTTGTCCATTTTAATTTTTTAGGCCCTTGGTTTCGCTCCTTTGATGTCATGTCTTTTCAGGGTCCATTCTTTAGACAACTTTGTCTTTAACAGGTGCACACAGTTTGGCCGTGAATGTTTTGGTCGAGAATGTTTGCATAGTTTCTCTTGGCAAAATTTCCATGGAAAATTTTATAAACTTAACAATTCATTTAAAATATCCTTACTAGATCTACGGCACTTCTTTATTAGCCTCAACTGACTTGACCATAGACCTGCTGATCAAATGACTTCCAAGTTTCGTGGGCTACTGGTTTGATGCAGGAAATGCCAATATTTTGTGGACTGGGTGAATTTGTGCGACGTAGCCTGCGGTCCGTTATGTGTAATTAACAGCTCAGGTATCTCTATGTCCACAGAATGCACCTTTATCACAAGGGCATATTGAGGATGGCATTTTTAATTTGTATACCTCCAGCCATAACGAATAGCAGTCCACAACAACAAGAAACTATTTTCTTCCATATTGCAAAATATCCGAGCTTAAATTTTGCCAGGGTTTCACTGGTACCTTGAAGGAAGTCATCAGTTCTTGTTCCAGAGGCAGATCCAGAACATCGCAGATGTTGCACGCGCGAGAGTCAACTCTTCAAAGGAAAAAAATTGGATTCAAATTGTCTTATCAAAATTATATTTGGTGATTATGGTGATTATGGTGATTATGGTGATTATGATGATTCTGATGGTTCTGATGGTTCTGACAAAGAAAACTTCCAAGTCAACTTTCTGAGTCTCAGGTGGGATTTTTTACCTTCAGGTGATCCCTAAACAATAATTTTTTTTTGACATAAATTTGATGAAAAGCTCCATCCCTGTAAATGCAATCCCTAATGAATTTTGTGCGAAAGTAAATTGCGGTGTTTATGGGTTAGATAACTGAAATAAATTTTGCACGATCCCATTAAATGCGATGTGCAGTAAATTTTGTGCCAAGCTCGGGTGGTTTATGCTGTTTGAACAGTGTTTTGTGATTGTTAATGGACGGGCCTGTCCCAATTGTCTCGCGGTGAAGCTCACTTACCGAATATTTTCTCAAATTTTTGGGCACGAGGTTACAGTTTAGCTAACAAAAGCTTTTTTGTACTGAATTGAGGAATGATCTTTTCCAAAATTCAGCCTTTGCTAACATCAAATGATGCACGTGGCCTCCCGACATTTAAAGCAGCAGAACGCTCAAAGGTGGTAAGATAGACATTACGACACTTCGTATCTGTTAATGGATTGCTCAACAGAAAAGTGGTTGCTTTCCCCGGCAATTATGAAATAAACAGAAAGGGAAACCAGTCTTTTATTTATTATTTAAGTAATTCAATTATTTTATTTTATTACTGAACGTGTCTATGAAATTAGCTGAACATTACTGAGCAAAGAAGTGTCTATAAAAAACCTCTGAACTTAACCTAATACATAGATGGGTGCCCTTCAGGTCCACATTCAACTCAGTTTCAGAATTGACCAACTTATTATTCTTTACAAAACAGAGCATGCGTACAGGGCACGCATTAAAGACTAGTCTATTATTATGTAAATTGTCTATAACGAAAAGATAAATCGTCCAAGAAAAAGAACAAGGAAAATACAAAGATGAGAAAGCGCGGCAATACTTGCTCGCGCTTAATAATGAAATGAAGCTACAATTATGAAATAGTATCAATATGGAAACAAAAAAGAAAATAATTTCCTCATGCACCTGCGACTTAGGAAGTTTAATGGGTTTTTAGTTTTTACAATTGCTTCAGGTTGGCAGGATTAAATCATGCTTACATTTTCTTCCCTCGTTCAAGCTCTTTTTGAAGTATTACTAAGGCTTTTCTCTGGCTGAAAACGGAAAACACCCTACGGAAATTTTACTTGGGTATAATAGTGGGGTGTTATTGAAAAGAAGGAATGCGGTTGACAACATTTTTACAAAAATTTTTTAACAAATGCTGTTTTGAAATTTATTTCAAAATATTTGTTGCCTTCAACCCTTAGTCATATTTTACAACAACGAGATTTGATTCCCGCCTTGTGATTTTATCAGAGTTGCTTGTCCATTGATAATTTTTTTCTTTTGTTTAATACTTCGTTAAAAAGGTACAATGATATTTGATTCACGCTTTACTTCATTGAATTTTGTGACTATTGACAATTATTTAAATCTTTAAGTATAATTTTCAAATTCATTTTCCTGTTGTGTGGAGGGAGGTGGTTTCTCCATAAAGCATGTGTTTGCATGCTAGGAAAAGAAGTCGAGGTCAAGTACGCAGGCACCAATATGCTGATTTTTAAGTTGGAAGGAGGAAAGGGTATTACTTGCGGAAGAAAGGAGCAAGCTTAATAAATTTACCTGCTTGTTATAAATTCTTTTTTTCAAATGTACCAAAACAAGGCTGGAAAACAACGTTCGCATCGGGGTCTGAACTCCAAATAAAAAATGAAGTAAAAAGAGTTACAGAAATTATAAGGAAATTTAATTGCAAAACAGACACAATGCTTAAAGGCACACGACTACTAAGGTCTAGTAATTTAAAGAAAATGGAAAATATCAGTGGAATCCATTTTAACTCAGTATTATCAATTTTGCGCAAACGAACTCTCGCCAGAAAGTGATTCCATAGATCTTGGACCTGGTGATGTCAGAATAGAGGAGGTAGAGACATTCTGTTACCTTGGTGACGTGATAGATAGAGAAACAAGGGTAGAGAAAGCTATTCAGGCGATAGTTGCGGCAGCGTGGGGCAGTTGGCGGGAAATTGCAGGAGTCCTGTGCAATAAACACATTCCACTTAAGACCAGAGCTCGCGTGTATGAAGCTTGCGTTCGGGCGGTTTTTCTATATGGAGTTGAAACAAGACCTCTTACACAAAACCTGGAAAAGCGCCTTATCAGCTCTGATAGACGCGCGCTTCTCTACATGACTGGTGTCACTGCAAGATAGGGTCACAGGTTCTGAAGTTGCAGAGGTGCAGACTCTGACTCTATCAAATAGTGAACTTAGTACGGACAAGAAGGTCGAGATGGTTTGGTCACATAAAGCGACTTAGAGAACCTGATGTCTTAGCAGTTATACGCGACCGGGAAGTAGACGGACGACGATCAAGCGGGAGGTCAAAGAAAGCCTGGCTTAATGTGGTGCAGGAGGACTTCAAGTCGCTGGGAATAGATGAACAGCTTGCTGATAGCCGAGACGAATGGAGAAGAGCCATCAAACGTCTAACCCAACAAGATGGGAATACCTGACACTAAAAGGATAAGTAAGTAAGTATTTTCAATTTTGTACAATTTTTTTAACAAAATGGTTGTAAAATTGAGAGGGGTGACGACAAAAAGTAGGTAAGCGTGGAAGGAGTCTCTTAAAAAGTAAGCTTGCTTACAGGGGCCATGGGGCTTAAATACGCAAAATTTGTGCTAATGACCCCCTTTCATCTGAGGCAGTTTAGGGAGCCCGTAGCCAAACACATCTGCGAGCTACCTTTTAAAATGTTTATTTTTTTCATTTTCCTGGGTGGTTGGCCCCATTTTGGCCACCAAAAACGCGTGGCCTGGAGCCGTGGTCCCTGCCTTCATGAAACCACCACCGCTGGCATATAAATGCAAGCTGAAAATTAAAAGCGTTATGTAGGAAAGCAAAAGTATTTTTGCGAGTAATCTATAGACAAGAAAAGTATTCAAACTTCTTTGAAAATTAAAATAGTACTACAGATAGTCATATTTATTTCTTTTTTAGATGTTTCCAGAAAGGATTCTTCATCTTCCGTTGTGCCATCATTTACTGTCGTTGTTCGTCAACCCTGGTATTGTTGGGAAAAAACAACCAACAGCCATAAAGAAAAGGGGGCATGACAAAATCTCATTTTCAATCACTGAAGAAAAAAAGGAAAACATAAATGTTCATTATCAAATGCCCCTTGAAGAAACTGATGAAAAATCTGCCGACTTTCAGAATTTTCCAATGGAGTTTGATTGACCAACGGTCAAGGAAAAAGGAAGAGAGATGCAGTGACCAATTCTGTGCTAGTTGATGTTGGGCTGTTTTACAAACAGGTGAGCAAGTTATCAGATAAGAAGATTGTTATGAAATCGAGTGAAATATGCAACAACTGTTAGAGTTGGAAAAATGTGGGCTTCTCCTGGTTTTCAAAAACTATAAGCATGATCAGATTTAGTGTTTTCGCCATCCTGGTCAATTGACTCGTACGGAAATTTGAAACTTAACAGATCAAAATTGCAATATCCTATGTTGTTTAAACTAAAAATTTTAGAAAGAGTAGTAATGCAGAGGAGCGTTTCCCATAAAAGTATCTGTGGCCCTAAAATGCTGTTGGCCATTTGTGCGAAGGTCAGATTTTCCAATGGATCCGTCCCTGTGTTCGATGGTAATAGTGACAGGTATATCTCACATTTACGTACCAATTTCTCACTTTTATGGGATAAGCCATGCCGGGTAAATGCTTTCTTGCTCTTAGGCCTTGCATTTTCTTATTGTCAGGTGTCCTTCACGTCTTATGTAAGCAGGTTGGAATTATCATGCATTGTTTCTTTAATAAGTCTTTCAGTTATGCCAACGCCATTATCTAACAAACCATAAATTTCAGATAGCAACTGCTTTACATTCTCTGACCAATCTTTTTTTTAGTGCTTTTGGTGTTCTCAGGGTTGGACCCTCTATTGATTCGAATGACTTCTCGAGTATGTTTGAGGATGGCACAACTGTCTTTACCGGGTATGTGAAAGGCTGACAATCTACAACGCATCACTTAATCCGCAATTTCTAAATGGGTGGTGACATTTCAACTAACGATTTGTGATTAGGAATTACACAGAAAGGACTTGTGATCTGTTATAACTTGAAAAAATTACAGACATTTAAAAGTCATAACAGACCATCTAATTCCCAATGCAACTGGTAGCATTTCAATTTCTATATGGCAGTAGTTCTTCTCCACTGTACTCAGAAACCTATATGCATGATCTACCGATTTCTATTCACCCTGATGCTTCTGACAGACCACAACACTTATGCGATGCAATACAGTGCCATCAGTTTTAATTAATAAAAAACGCTCAGTCCTCCCCAATATCAGCTAAATTCTTATCAACGCTACGTAACACACAGAACTCTCGCCTGAACTGTTTGTTAAAATTTGTTAAATCCATATATTTTCTAAGCTTATCACTGTCAGGTTTCGGGAAAGCTATTGAATGAGATCAGTTGGTTGGTTTGTCTATTTTATTGCAAAATGTCAGTAACATCTGCTGCCGTCCGAATTTCAAATTTTAGTCGATCTTATATATATCTTATATATTTGATATGGTTAGCAGAAAATCATTTTACTGAACTGACCCAATGTCTACAATATCCAAAAACAGGCCCTGACCTAATCCCTTTCCGTAGCCGTATGGAACTACATATAAAGTAGTTAAATAATCGACGTGCTACACTTATTTCCAAGCCTACAACAAACTTCCAGACCAAATTTGTACTTTTTCAGGCAAGTCTGTTTATTTACATAATCACATACTTGGTGAGTTTTGTGTACTGCTTCCATGGTCTTCTATTAGCGTATTAATATGAATAATTTTCAATGCCTCTGTTAACGACTGGATTTCCTGTGTTGCACTTTCACGTTATTGGCAAATTTCAATGGCTTTGTCTAATAATAAATTTCTCCTTGACAATAATCTTCTTTGCATTTAGCCACTTTTTAATTATGTTACCAACTCTCTCATAACAATCCATTATAACATCAAAATCTTGATCTCTGCTAAAAAACCATCACATCATTCACCCTGCCTTGTTTGCTCCAGTTAAATATGTGTATTTCTACGGTCTTAATCACTCATTTATAAAAGATAAAAGGCTATAATAATCTGGGTCCTCCGACTCAAACAATTCATAAATCGTTTTTTGTCTCAGTAGTAAATATCATACCCACCTCATTAGTGGAGAAACATACTCTTTTCCTTTTCAGCAACATGGGGCTACAACACGTAATCTTTCCACTTCATTGTTAACCTTCATAACGTTCCACTGAAAGTTCTAATAGTGGAGGGATTCATTCTGATATGATCTCCCATTGCACAAACTTTTGGACCTATATAAACTCTTTCTACGTAACTAAAACTATCCTGTCAGCTGCACTATCCTGTATTCTCAAAAAAAAATACGGAACAGAAGAAAGCAGGGGACATATATGCATATAAAAAACAAAAAAACTCGCTCCTCACCCTGATCAACGTCCTCAGTTGCAAACTCCTCATCAACACCCTACCTCATTCCTAACAATGTTCCGGGTTACAACAGCCTTTAAACTAAAGATAGCAGCAACTTATCTTTCACGGTCAAGATTAGTGAAAACTACGCCAAGTAAAAGAGAAAACGTTTTGCATTGTTCAGTCAATCCCTGGATCAACAAAAACTTCTTTCACATAACATTCCACATTTCTTGAGATTGGTGCTTTGCTGTATTTGCGACTTCCTCTAGGTAACATCTGGGGGGTTATTTAGGTTTTGACAACCAAGAACTTAATAATAGCTATTAACAACTGATATTATTACATTCTATAATTTTCTGTCTTGTTCCCTTAGCTACTTCGTCATGTCACTTGACTCATGTTTGTTATTACCTTGCAGGGGCGGTATTATGAGTGTCGCTCAAGCCATAGTCATATTTTTAAATCACACCGTAAAACTTGAATATGCTTATTATTTATTTATTTATTTATTTATTTATTTCCAGCACTGTTGTCGGCATACTCTGCTCAACTCATTCGGTCCAATCAGACGTTCTCATGTGAGACTGAACTACTAATTATAAGAGGTTGAATCCTTCAAAAAATAGCAGGAGCCACAAACCTCCATATTTTAGCTGGGTAGGTCACGATTAATGACCAATCACTATCTTAATTCACCAATTTCTTCTGCATTTATAACAGGAGCCACGGTGAGCTATGATGACCATATTAAATTCGCCTTGTTAACCAATGATTATCATGAATTAGGCCTCAATTTTTTCGCGGAGGCCACGATGAGCAATTTGACAATTTGAGATTAATGGTTTAACCAATCATGATCCGGTTTTATCCTGCGATTTCCTCCTGCCGTGAAGCAGAGTTGTGGCTTAGGTCTGTTGCAATAATGGCGGCCTCTCACAACACGTTGGATCTCTTGACAGATATTAAAACATAATTTTTTGAGAACACACAGCGGAAATAATCTATAACCTTCGTAAATGTTTCTTTGTAAATTACTGCCTTATAATTTAGGAATCTAAAGAGTATTCCACTATACCACTTCTTGTTACTGAAATGTGATAATTAAAGTTATGATAATTAAACTTTGAGCTTATATTTCTGTCCATTGATCATTTTTTCAGTTGCATTGTATAATCCTGCGACTCTGACTTACATAAGATAGTTTAAGTACTTGACTTCATGGTTTTTGGTCAAATTGTTACGCGTATGAGTCTAATGACAAGTAAGCAAGCCAAGAAAGTCAACAAAATTGACACGTGTTTACCGAGGCTTGTCTAAAAATTGACTAATTCGCCTTTAAAAAAATTGTTTGCAGGATTTTACAGGTACAGGTAGGTTCATAAACAAGAGGGCCAGACTGGAGGTATAATATAGCCTATATGAATCATTTCTGGTATGCCACTGTTGCAGCAACCACTAGGCTAATCACAGCTAATGTTACAGCAACCACTATGTGACCAGTTATAAAGGTTTTTTTTCCAATACTTTTGAGACTAGAACTATTTACTTATACTTTGCCTTGCAAAATGCAAACTTTAAAAAATATTTATCCAGATCATAGTTCTGAATAAAGCTAAATAGTGACAATTTTACAGCAAAAAAATGAAAAAAGCCTTTATTCTATGCAAATAAACAGTATTGAATAAAATGAACACTAATAACACGAGGAATTTTTTTTTTTCGAGTGGCTTTTGTGGCGGCCGGCAGTGAGGGGTCTTGTTGGCCTGTTTTTAAAAATAAAGACCTGCAGTCAAAAAAGAGATTCAGCCAGGCAACGTAAAAAGCTGAAAATGGGTGCCAGCGTACTTTGTGGGCCTGAATTAAAAATCGACGATGCTATTTTTCGCTATGTCTGCTGTGACAGTCCCTAGGATCAAAATTGGGGCAATGTGGGTCTGTGCTCGACAGTCAACTAAAATCGAAAAACGAATTAAACTAGGTTATTAGATAAATCAAATTTCGTGCCACTGTATTAAGCAACTCCGTGCCAAGTACAGGCAATGTTATTTTGGTCAAGGGGCCAAAAAAGGATGTCGTGTGAGGTCATTCCCATGTATAAATGCCTACAGTTAAAAAAGGAATTAAACTAGAAAACATAGGAAGCTTAAATTGTGTCAGTGCAGTTTAAAAGCCAACGATTAGGTGAGGCAATGTCATTTTCCCAAATGGCCATTGTGGCAGCAGTGAAAATGTGAACATATGAGTCATTTTTCATGGCTAGATTTCAATCTAAAAATGAGTTCTCCTCTTACAATTCATCATCTGTATGCATTCTAGCGCTTTAGTGTACTAAAACTGCAAATTGAGTCTTCTTTTCCAGTTTAGTATGTTCAACTGCACCATTTCACCCAGGCAGAAACTTGTACGCTATTCTCACAAATTGCATATTTCCCCTGTGTACAAATGTCCATCAATTTCATTAAAATGCCAGAAATTTCATCACGAAAAAACTTTTTGTTATCTTCTGCATTCCTGATGAAAAGGACTGATGAGCATAAAATCAAACCGATTGGCCTGCTGACAAATTTTGGTGCGCAATTGGACATCATCTTAATACTTAATTTCCTGTTGTTGATTTAAAGGTTGAACTGTTACTTTACTGTCAAGATAGTTGATAGAGCAGCAGAAGTTACAAAAACTTGTCCCAGCACAAGCAAACACACAAAAAAATATTTAGAAATAATGCAAGCAATGTTTCAGTTGTTTTTACGTAAATCAAGTGTGCTGATTCCAAATATAACATGTTTTTTACTGTTAGCTCCAGATTTTTTGCTCTTAAATATACCTATATATCTGAAACGGGCCAAAATCAGGACACACGGGAGAAGCTTTGCAGTAGAGAAACTCAAACTAATAGTAGTTTGCTACCTTGCAAAAGTAATTTCAGCATAGCTTACAAAGTTGTGCACAAAAAAGTAATACAAATACTTTCCAAGTGTCATGGCAAAAATCTTCGTTTCCTAAACTTTCTGGAGTGTTCTGCAACTCGATTATCCCAACAGTAGTCATACATCATTTTGATATCCCATCTCTCTTGATACCTCTTTTCCATAACTTTAATGTCTTGATGAAATCGTTTTCCCTGTTCCTCAATGACATCACCCAAATTCCCGAAAATTTGTCCAAGTGGCTATGCAGATAGTGAACGTTGATGCTCATGTTTGCTCCCAAATTGTGAAACTTTTCCAACATGTTACCAACTAACACTTCGTAGTTGTCAGCGTTACAATTTCCAAGAAACTCCTGAATTATATCTACGAATGAGCATCAGGCTTTTAGCTCAATTCTGCTCATCGCATTTTTGAAGCTTCCATCCTTTACTAATTGTCGCATTTGCGGACCATAAAAAATGCTGGCTTTCAATTTTTCCATGCTTTGTCCAAGAAATACTTTACACATGTAAATAAAGCATGCACCATTTAAATCCAGACCTTTAACAAACCGCTTCATTAAACCCAGTTTTATATGAAGATATGGAAATGTGATATTTTTTCGTGACACCAGAGCTTCATTTATTACATTTTTATCCCACACTCGTTTGCTACATGGAGATGTACACATTTCACACTTCCTTTAGAACTGTCAATAAACCATCTTCAGGTACTAGCTTCATATCTTACAACACCCAATTTCTTCAAAAGACCAGGAATATCCTTGTCTTTATGCTCAAAAAAATTGAATGAAGTCCGAATCTTTTGTCCGATGAAAGGTCATTTTAGTCCCAGGATCACGTAGATTTTTGTCTTCGAGTCTTGATGCTAAGACCTCAGACGACTCTTTAGATAGATATAAATCTCTGATTAGATATGAAAGTCCATCTTGCGTAAATACCTGAGGCTGACTTGTCAAGACTTCAAACGCTTCGTCATCTAAACTACTATGGTCATTGTCATTATTTCATTTATGTGTTCTCCGATCTCCTCCAAATGTCTGAATAAAGGTACAGGAATTTCATCACCATGTGTTACAGGTCTCGACGCTTAATTCTGGTTAGGGTAGCTCAAAAGTCTCCTTTCCTTACGATTGCCCTCTTTCAAGTTTACTATGCAAAAGTAGCAGTCATATAAATGGTCAAGAGGCTCCCTCCAAATCATGGGAATTCCAAATCTCATGGATTTTCTTGTGCCATTTTTCTATTGACGCAAATTTTCAACACAGATTCTACAAACAACACGTGGCGTCCAAGCCTTATCTTGATCTCCAAGCTGCATTCCAAAGTAAGCATGGTACACTTGCTTGACAGATTGAGTAATAGGTCTCCTGTTGTCTGGCGTCACATATTCACCACAGATAAAACAAAAACGTTCAGGCTGAATTAAGCAACATCTGTTGGTAGTCATACTATCAAAAAGTGCAGTCAGTGAACTAAAAGTGTGACCTGTCTTTACTTGTACTAACAGTTAGCAAAGATTTATTCTCGTTTCTTACTATTGCATTGAATGAAGGTGACGAAAGTTACGCCACAATCTTTTCACAGAACCTTATCAAGCTGAAATTAACCTTAGTTTATTACCTTCAAGCTGTGGCAGTCAGTTTAGCAATGACAGTTTAATAAGGTGACAAATCCATACAAAGGAAATTCATTCAGTTTGCTGTAACAGGTTGAAAATATGACACATATCGAATAAGTACATACACAGGTTAAATGTTGAACTTGCACCAACTTAATAAAAGTAGCTGCACTTGATCTAGAAAGTGAGGAACAGATGCGTTCAACAGATGTCCACATTACATTTAGTCAAGTCTGACTGCCAGAGAAATCAGGAAGTTCAGGACTAAAACTGCTAGTCAAAATGAAAACATATTTATTAAATATGCATTTCTAGCATTGATTTGTGCCATACAGACATACATTCTCACAGCCTTATCATCTCTATCCAAAAGAAAGAAGCAAGATGGTATTTTTATAGGTCAGGCGACCTTGAGAAGAAAAATATTCTGTCTCTTATAAGGACTTTTCCTCGCCAGAAACACCCCCTGTCAACCTTAAAATATCGGAACTAACAAAAAAAGTACATTTAGTTTGCCAAATGATTTCGATAATTCTATTGAACGAGAAACTTCCCTTGCAGAAGAAATTACACTCGATATATTTTGTACTCTGTAGAAACCGGGTCTAAGCCACATGTTTTCAGTTGAGAAACGTAAACGGTGATTCCAGCAAAAGCTGGCTCACAAAATTTCCCTGTTTGATTTATTCTGATGTCCTGGCGGAACTTTCTCAAAAAACGGATTTCATTTTTCTTGTGAAAGCATTAAACTTTAGAATTTTTCACTTCGCCTTTGCGAACATGATTATCTGCATTGCAGAAGTTAAATGAGCACGCAAAATATCAAGTGTTTATGCAACAATAATAACGAGTGCATCTCGGTTTAAGTTGCTGATGAAAGAAAAAGCAATAGCTTTTGACATTCTTCTTGATCAAACTAAGATCCGATTGCTCAAATACTAGCAAATGTCCCTCGTTAGAGTTTATCACCATTTTATCATCCTGGAAAACTTTAAAAAGATATTTCAAAAACATCTTATAATAAATACTCTCTAGTATTTCTAAAAAAAATAATAAGCACTTAACAGCATAAAAGCAGTATAACAAATCTGGATTTTTTTATGGTTTTGAAAGATTCAGTCTAATAAATTCTAAAGGAAAACACAATCAAAACATACAGACAACAGTTTAACATTTTACCTAAATCCTTGTCATAGCTCATTTTTCTGCACTTCTCGCGAACTTCATTTGCTTTAAAATCAACACATTCAACAACAGTGAAACCAGCACTGTTCTGAAAAAATCTTTTAACCATCTCCATGTCACTATGCGATGTAAATTTAGCGGTGGCAGCCCCATCAAAATTCACCATTGCGAAAAGAAGCAGATATCCTTTTTTAATTATTGTACGAATATCATCTGAACATCTTAGAATAGGTGAATTATGACTACGCAGTGTAGATGTTTCACCACTGTACTGAACTGTTGAAGAACAAACCAGTGCTTCTGTAGACAAGAAAAAACACAAATAACTGTCAGTAACATTATGAAGCTACTTATGTGATATTAATCATAATGAACTGTCCACTTGAGGTAATTAAATCTAAAACAATAAATATCTTAAGAGTCCTTGACATCTGATTCATCATACCTTGGTGACCAATGTCATTGTAAGTTTTCGAAGAACAACTAAGGTACATTATGAGAAGCCCTACGCCACTGGGGGCCTAGGGCCCCAATTTGCCTACATACATATTTTTCTATTCGCCTGCTGCAACTGGCCAGGGATTATTGTGAAAAGAGCACATTTTTAATTGTTTTTGTGTGGTGGTCTTTTCTGCTAAAAAATTATTCAACTCGACCGATAGAATTTCTACCACCATGCAACAGACTAATTAAAGAGCTTCAATAACGAAAGTAAACAGTGGATGTAAAACAATTTTTTTTAAATATTGAGTACACAATAGCTTCATTCAAACAAACTATGCCATGATTAGTATTTTTAAATAACTGAATGGTTGTCTTCTTGCTGTTGGCGAAGGAAAACGATAAACAGTAAGGTTACAGAATTTTTTCTCTAAACGTGAAAATTGAAGGAGAAAACTGAAACAACTTTAGAAACAGCATCAGCTTTTCTTCAGCAGATCGAAGTAACTGACCAATATTACTGTCTGGAACGTTTCGCTTTGCCCAAATCGACTAGTGGATGACAACAAAAAACCCTGCCAAAATAGTTGATTTAGGAAGATTACCTGGTTACATTATGATATTGAAACTGACTCTGCTATGTTTTCTGTGTGTAAATGTAGTTAAAAGTAACCATTTAGTCAATGAATCTATCAAAGCGGTTGCTTATATTATACAGAGAGGATTTAGATCTTGTAAAAAAGCTCCAAAAAGCTTTGCTGAACATGAACAAACTAAAACTCAAATTACCTTCAAGACCTATCAGTTAGTAATCTCAAGATATGGTGATCTTTGTGACACGCTTTTAGATGATTTACGTAGTAATAAATTAGAATAACAAATATATTTCATACAGGTTAGTGTGGAATGAGTCCAATATCTTGCTAACCAGGGTATTCCTTTTCTTGTAAATTTCCATCCGCTGCTGCTGCTGTTAATAGGAATAAACGACCTAAGTACAGTACAAAGAGTCCAAGACACGTCAGTTAAATGTAAATATAAGTACACCCATGGCGATTATTTACTGGAGCTGTTGATGGTGATGTCTGGCCAAGTTTTAAAAAACAATACTAGTACCATTTCAGAAGAATGGTATTTACATTCTTACGAGTGATGAACGGAGTGATTGAACAAACTTTGACCAGTTGTCTATTTCCACTAGAATTGTCCTGGCTCTTGGGGTGAATTCGTGCCCATCTCAAATGTACGAAATAACTCAGGTTTTTTACTGTTGCAGATATCAAGTACTTCTAACAATGTCTGGGTGTCAAGCCAAAATCCTTAAACATTTTTTCTACAGATCCCTCCTACCCCCACCCCTAATGTTCTGGTGGGACCTCTAAGAAATGAATCTTAGAAAATTTTTTATTTCGTTATCAGTTGTCAATTGACATTCGAATTTAACAAACAACGTGTCTACTCCCATGTTCTGGATGTCAAGGTTTGCCAATATCAAATATTGAATTGATTTGATTATGACATAAATATACAAACTGTTAGCCATGTATCCATATCGTTTCAAGTTTTTATTATTGTTAAATAATAATAACAATTACAATAATAATAATAATAATAATAATAATAATAATAATGTATTGTCAGCTATCAGGCTAGGAGTGGGGAGTGCTGTAGTCATGAGTTGTTGTCATACAACAACAACCGCTTGAGCAATGTGCCTTTCCTCACTTGTTGTGAGGCGCCACTTGCAAGGTTGAAGTGATGTTTCCATTTTTATTTGGTTATTTTATCTCACTCTTGTGGCTACAGTACATGTGCCTGCATTCAACTTTCCTGGCTTGTTGTTGGGTGCTGAATGTGGGTTTTTCACCCATCCATCACTAGATGGTGTGTAACCACTCGATAATAATAATAATAATAATAAAATTATTAATAATTATTCCTCCTTCTAGACAATACGTTGCCATCTCTTCACTTTGNGATGTTTCCATTTTTATTTGGTTATTTTATCTCACTCTTGTGGCTACAGTACATGTGCCTGCATTCAACTTTCCTGGCTTGTTGTTGGGCGCTGAATGTGGGTTTTTCACCCATCCATCACTAGATGGTGTGTAACCACTCGATAATAATGTGAATGAACCTCATCTGGCAGGTGTCCTTTGGGTAAGCAGACCAGGCCCTGTCATCATCACATGGCTGCCATATTTGAAACTGTGATAAACCCAGGGCTATCAGAAAAATTTGATGGCTTTCAGAAAAAGAACTTGAACAGATCCAACGAAAAACACTCAAACACAAAAGTACTGTTTTGATGAGATTGACTTTAAGGTTACAGAAAACGAAGAGGGTCTATTAATTTCGAAGTTGAAAATAATGGAATTCCATGAGATGATATGGATAGTGGGAAAAAAGTGGTGATATTTACAATGAACTGGATTTTAGAGTTGCTCAAGAGCTTGATGATCAGACTACGGTGATCAGAACATGACAAATTTAACTGATGGTTGAAAAACCCCAAATGAGGTTACAATCCCGTAAGTCATGTGACAGGAACAGTGTAAAAAGGACTGCAAGCAAATAATGTTCTGTTCTCTTCAAATCAGAAACGCTTTTATGAAGAACTGGATGGAGTGACCACCCAACCAAGCAACAAACCAAATGGCAAGGAAGCTATGAGATCCTGGAGATAAATATGGTCAACATCTGTTGGGCAAAATAGTAATGCAGAATAGTTAAAGGATGTAGAGGAAGTACTAGAGGTACAGAGGGGTACAGAAACAGATATATCTTAAGAGGTACTAGGGGTACAGAAACAGATATATCTTAATAGAGATACTGGGGGTACAGAAACAGATATATCTTAATATATCACCTAATGATATAAATGTTATGTAAGGAAAATGGTCAGCTGGAAAGACCCAATACTGTATAACATCCATGGTTTCTGGTTCAAAAACCTTACCTCAATTCACAAGCGGTTTGCTGGGCAACTACAAGTGTGTCTTGATTCCAGGGAAATTCTCCCATTGGCAAACAAAAGGAAAAACTACCCTTGTAAATAAAGATCCAACTAAAGGGAATTGTGTCTGCAATTATCACCCCATAACCTGTTTACCACCCATGTGGAAACTTAAAACAGGAATAATATCAGAGAAACTATTCACCTCCACATTTCATTTATGTCCTTCTTTACCAGTCAAGCAGACATTACACCTTTTGGGCAACTGTCAGTTGTCATAGTGATTTTCACCAGGCTCAGATACCTGTTGTCAAAGGTAACTGGGGTTCACTCCTTTGACATACTACAGCAGAAGAACTCAATGCTCTTTGAGTAGGACTGCCCTCAGCAACAGCCATTCAACTTGCAGACTGACATTCCACTGTCTACAAAATTCATCATTGTCTAATGTAAATCTGCATCCTTGGGACCAGGACTTTAGAATTACTCTTTAAAATTGCATATAAACTTTCAAGTTCAGCAATATATCAAAAGGACCATTCCATACTAAAGCCTAAAGTTGCAAATGAAATCAGTTGACTCCTACTGCTTGATCCATCCATCCATCCATTGTTTACAGTAGGCCTTTTTCCATCTGTCATTGGGTTATTGACTTTTGACCAATTTTTGTTTTCCATCTTGTTCTATCCTGTGCATCTTCATTTTTAAGGCCAATCTTTCCAGCATCTTTTCCCATCTTGTCTCTCCACCTCACTGGAGGTTTTCCTCGTTCTCTTCTGCCTTCAACTTCAAACATCATTGCTCTCTTTACAACTTCATTGTAACCTTTTCTCAATACATGCCAATACCATCTCAGACAGCTCTCACTTACAACATCATCAATTCCAGACTTGAATCCAGTCAAATCTATCAAATCTTTTTTACTTTTTCTTTCACTAAGTCTTTTTCCACAGATCAATATCAGCATTCCCTTTTCACATCTGTTCAGTAACCTTTCTTCATCTGCTTTCACAACCCATGTCTCTGAACCATAAATCATTACAGGCCTCACACATATTGAATGGATCTTCCCTTTCATTTTTAATGTCAGACTTGCTTCTCTACACAAGATGTCCTTCAAATCATTAAACCTCTTCCATCCCATTCAGACTCTAGAGACCACTGCTAGCTCACTTCCTCCACTTGCGTTTAAATTGTCTCCAAGATAGCAAAAGGAATCTACCTTTTCCAAGCCACAAAACACGTGCTCATCACCATCATCATCAGGCTGCTCCTTGTCTTTAAAACATCTCTTACACTTTAAACTTTCTGCCATTTTCCTTCCAAATCTCTTCACTCGTATCCATTTCATACACCCATGACAAACTGCAGCATTTTCCCTTACTGTTTTCCCACATACACCACAAGGATACAATTTTAACTCTACAACTATACCTCTTTTCTCCTCAGTCACCATCACTTTTGTATTTCTCATATTCACCTTTAACCCTCCACTTCTAAATGCTTCCTTCCAGGCTCTAAATTGTTCTTCCAACTTATTCATTTCAGCATAGAGAAACTCATATAACAGTCCTTTTCTGCAATTTTCAGTCAGGGCATACAGAACAATTGTTATATGAATGGTGATAGCACTGAGCCGTGATGTACTCCAACTAACAGAACACTCATCTGAATATCTACCACCAGTTTTCACTTTTGTCTTCACATCTTCATACTGCTCTCACTAAGATCTCTGGTACTCCTTTCTTCCTTAGTGCCCATTCAATCACTTTTCTTGGAACTCTGTCAAATGCTTTCTCTAAATTGATGAAGCACATGTACAATTTCTTTTTCTTATATATATATATATAACCTTCTTGCAGCTGTCTAACTATAAAAACCACATCAATGGTTCCCTTTCCCAGCATGTATCCATACTGCATACAATCTATGCTCACTATTTCCCTAAATCTTCTTTCTTTGACCCTATCTGTCACTTTCATTCCATGTTCTAACAGCTTAATACCTCTGTATGATCTAAAATCCATCACACCACACTTCTTTTTTGTACAGGTGCTAGAACACTTGTCTTCCAGTCTACTGACATTGATCTTCCATCAATAAGAATTTTGTGACTTCAGTGAGAATTATTTGACCATGTTTAGATGCCATCAGGTGCTCCTTCACAAACCCTGAAGGCCCACCAGCTTTACCATTCTTTATACTCTTCAGTGCATTTATCACTTTGCCTTCTGTTACTTGTTTCATAGGACCTACAACTTCATCAGCTACTAAATTGTCACACCATTCATTTTTCACATTCATGATTTCTTCCGTCTTTGAACACCCTCTCTTCTCTTTCTCATTAAAAATAAGCCTTCCATTTTTATATTTCAGACATGCTGCTCCAATCACATCACACAATTCTTGTTTGGCCAACTTCATCTTCCTGTACAACAGGTCAGGGTTCCATCTACTGATGTCTACCTCTTCCTCAGCTGCTTCCTTCATTGCTTTTCCTACCACTTTCTTTGTGATTTTGTTGGACTTCCTGTACTCTTCTCTACTTTCATCAGTTTTCAGCCTCTGCCATTTGTCATAGCAATTTCTTTTGTTTTTCACAGCTTCCTGCACCTCACTGTTTCACCACCATGTCTCATCTTGCTGTCTTTTAACTTTGCTAACACCACAAACCTCTGCAGCTTCCTTTTGAGCACACATTCTGTATTTAATTAAGTCATATTCATCATATTGACTAATATATTCATTCATCTTAGCTAAAAACTTCTCTTGGTATGCTTCTTTTCTCAGTTTCCAGATTTTCATCCATTCAGGCACTCATCTTTTACTTTTTCTCTCTATGGTTCCATGTCAATCACCACCAGGCTATGCTGAAAATGTGTTGTTATAACATGAATGTCTTTAAAAATGTTCCCTTCTGATGCACTCATTACAAAAGAGTCAATCTCACTTTCATTTCCACCTGACCTGAAGTAACCTTTTCTTCTTCACAAACCATGTAATCACAATAGTCATCACAGTCTGCAAACAAAACTCCAACAGATGCTCACCATCATCATTCCTTTTTCCCACTCAAATCTCAACAAATTCTCTATGAGCCCCCTCAAAGCCATCTGTTTTGCTTCCAATATGACCATTAAAATCACCCCCGATCAGCACAACATCTCTTGATCTTTTTATTTCCACTTTATTTATCAAGTCATCATAAAATATTTCCTTATGCTTGATTCCAACTGCTTGATGTAATCGAAAAAGTTAAAGGTCTTACAGCTTAACTAAACCCAACTGTGATTGTTCCAAAGCCTTCAGATAAAATATGCATGTGTTTATATGAAATAAGCTAACACTAGAATAATCCAAGCATGACATATTATTCCTAAAATCAATATTCTTATTGAAATTCATGGTGTTTGTGTTTTCTCCAAAATAGATCTATGAGATGAGAATCACGAGATTATTTCTTGACAAAAAAAAGTTGTAACAACACATTTGCCACATATAAAGGTCTCTTTCATTATAAGCGACCATCTATGGAGTAAGCAGTGCTTTAAAGTCCTTCCAGAAAGCTTAATGAAATGGTCATATCAGGATCTCCCTTACCCAAGATTATTAGTAATGGCTCCCTCAATTGAGGTAATGTCAAGAAGAGCATGATCATGATATCAATAAAGACCTCCCTAAAATCTAAAACAGTAGATTTTGCATTAATTTATATAAATGCATGTTCAGTGTTGACACTATCACATTTAGGGGGGCATGTGCTACCAAAAGACAGAATCTCTCCCATCTTGGCCAAATTCAGTGCAATTAACAACATCCATCCAACTACATCTAAAACAGATATTGATTAATTCCTTACCAGGATCAATTTTTGCAACAGGTTTACATAAAATTACTCAACTATCACTGTGTTACTTCAAAACCCAACAAATGAAGAAATTTTATTTGCTTGAGCGGCTGCACAACAGGTTGCATTCACTGATTTCAAATATTGCAAAACACAACATGATAGCATTTTACAATCTCAATGACAAAACAAAGTTGATTGTAGATGTAAGCCAAGCTGGACTAGGCACTATCCTGACTCAACAACAAGCTGATGTAGGATTCAAAGGTATTGCTTTTGGATAAGCAATAAGTTTATAAGAGCTTATGTGTAACCTATCACTTACTAAAACTCAGCAATGGAACAACCAAAGATAAGATAAGTCCTTCCAGTCATTTGGCCTTATTCTTTATATACGATTGACATAAGTCAATCATAACTGACCACAAACCCCTCGAACATCTTCCTGCAAAAAGGAACCCCAACCACAGATAGAAAAAGATGGTCACTCAACCTCCTTTTTTATCATGTAACTTAAGCTTGAGGAGAAAACAATGCAGCTTACTGCTTCTCAAGAAACCCAAATAACACAATCAATAAAGAAGGTATTGCTGAACACATCAACTTCTTCACAAAATTGGTGAATGTGTGTGTTAGATGAAGAAGAGACAATCTCCAGTAGAAAAATGAAACATAATAAAGCCAGCACAATTTAGAGGATAAAAACTAATAAAATATTGACATTATGATTAATGGCCAAAAATTAAGTTTGCTGAACCTTACTTCTATTAAGTTTATTACTGGCTTTGTCAAGATACCATTCACAAGGAAGGATGTAACATCCTGTATTCATTATTTGTTCATGTTTCAGCAGATTATTATTCTTTTCCTTGAGCCCTATCATATGCCATTGGCAACCAGTTTATGCCAATCATTCCTGCTTCCTGTGCATCAAATAACTTGAATTGCTGACATCCCACTCCATTCTGCAATTCTTGCTCTTTTTCCTATCTTGCCCATAAGTGCTAGCTTTTCCATGCCCTCGTTTCTCATACAATGTACAAGGAACTGTAATTGCTGTTTCTTAATTGTTTTCATCAGCTTTTTTTTGGTGTCTGCTTTAATTAAAATTTCTTCATTCGCTGTATGACTTGCCCATCGTACTCTCATTATTCTCTGCAGAAACCATATCTCTGCTGCATTGATTCTCTTTTCCATTTCGTTAGAGACAGTCCATGTCTCACTTTCATATTTTAGGACGGGCAACACATAACAATCCAGTATGGTGATCTTTAAATTGTGTAAGATTTTCTTTAGTTTTGAAAAGGTCTCTTGACATTGCAATTCTTTGTTTGATCCCCCTATTGCATCTACTGTCTGATGTGATTTTGCTTCCCAAATAACTAAACCAGTTCACTTGCTTAATTTTAGTGGTATAAACCCAGATGTTACAAGATGGAATATCGTTCTCTTTGGTTATTATCATGCACTCTGTCAGCACATTACCATTTTAAAAAGTAGCCTCTTTCTTATTAGTTTTTTAAAATAAAATTAGTGTATTCCCTCATGTTTAAATTCTACTTTCAGTTTTACCACTAAAAGTAATGTAGTTTGTATCTGTTATTATCCTCATTTTGACTTCAAAATACAACAATTATGAGTAGTTATTTCAGGAAATGAGTAAGCTATTTCATTAAAATGGAGTATCTTGTACCTTTGGAGACCTGGTCAAATTGAAAATACATGAAATCCTCTCTATGAATATCAGCAATTCAGTCCTGAGGGCTCACATCAGCTGTTTTGACATGCCTGACTGGTGGGTCTTTGAACAACATAGGATATTGTTTGGAATGCTGACAAAATATATCTGGCAAGCACCCATACATTTGGTCTAGGGCTTCAAATTGTGATGAAAACAGATGGCAAGTAAAAATTTTGTTGGTATGCATGTATGTATGTAAGTATGTATGTATGTAAGTATGTATGTATGTATGCATTCGATGCAAGTAGTGATCAGATGAATATAAGCCAGAAATGGAAGAGATGGCTTCATGGATTTCAGTTGTATGCCGATGGCAAAGGTTTAATTATTGTCGATGATAAAGGTGATAACAAAGTACAAAGGAAAGTGCTACTTTTACACAGTGCAGGACCAGAAGTTCAGGATATATTTGATGTGCTACCAGACACAGAAGGTCCAAAGGATTACGATAAAGCAGTGAAAGCATTAAACGATTACTTTATGACTCAAGTGAACGTTCCTTACGAAAGACACCAGTTTAGAGGAATGCGACAAGAGGATGAAGAAACCATCGATCAGTATGTGGTTCGTCTGAAGAGGAAAGCCAAATCATGTGGTTATGGAGACCAAATGAGTAGTCAAATACGAGATCAAATTATTTGAACATGCAAATCGCAGGAATTACACTGTAACCACTTTTTCAAAAAGAATCAAGAGAAGAATAACATATTTCTCAGCTTCCACAGCTTGGCAAAGTTGTTGATAAGGTTACTCATGGTGAAGTGCAACAGTACCTTGATAATAAGAAAATTTTATATAAATACTAATGTGGCTCTTGTTTAAATCACTCAACAGGTACTTGCTTAGCCTATTTGAATGATAAGATCAAAGAGGGTTGTGAAGCTGATATTTTTACAGCTATAATTTTAGTCAATCTACAATCTGAAGTTTTGTTGAATTAAATGAGGTACCTTGGCTTTATTGACTCTGTCATTTTATGGTTTAGTTCTTACTTTCAGGGTTAATCATTTACAGTCAGCATTGGGAAGGAGCTTTGAAACACCAGAAGTTTGGCATGTGAGATGTCTCAGTGGACAATTTTTGGCTTTGCATATTTCTCCTCTTTGTGAATGATATGGCCTTTGAATCTGTGCACGGAGGTTGTTTTAGCTAAAACAAAACTGTTGTTAAATGCATAAAAAGAAAAAAAACACAATAAAATAACTGAGGTGACCTCCAACCTCCCCTTGTCACCACCAATGCCACCTACAAACTGTATCAGACAGTTTCGTAGCGGTAGAAATAATAGATTAAAACTACCAACTACTGGTACAACGGAAATGTACAATAAACTAACCGACCGAACCCTGTTCGTTCACAGTAAAACAACTAGTTAACATACACAGTAATACACTAGTTAAACATACACAGTTGTAGAAATAATCAAATAGAATAAAGCACTTCCCTGAACTGCACTGGAAAGCACATCTTGCCAATACCAGGGTGTGTAGACTTCTGTTTGATTCAAGCAGCAATACTACGCACCTGCACATATACAATCTTTCAGAGCATCAAGATGGCTGCAATGCCATATCAAGATGGCAGCTCACAGAGAATCTCACAACATGTTCAATATATTGAGGTTCCTTTTCTGTTTCTTTTACAAATCTTACCATTATATCAGTATACAATGTAAATGATCTGTTTTGTCGAAAGTATTCAGTTTTTGTTTCACTACTTTTTCTTGCAGAAATAATTCTTTAAGATCTTGCATCTATGATTCTTTAAACTTTGAAATAATAAATTTATAATTAATACTAGTTTCAACATATCTCCTTTCAGTCACTTCACTAATAAATGTTTTACTCATGTGATTAACATTGTGTTCAATTTGTAATTGGTTTTGATTAAGAAAAGTGTTCAAGGAATTTCTTACATAGTTGTATCCCAGAGTAATTTTATCTGTTATAAAATGATAACTGTGAGTGTAGCATTGGTAGCTCAATGCAAACAGATTTAACTATATTTAAAAACTGCTCCTGTGCTTGCTGTCCTCCATCTTTATTATTCTCGTGGCCAATACAGCTGACCACACATATCGTGCAATGCAGAATACATTATAAAACATTACATCCCTCCTCCTTTTAAAATAAAAGGCCACGTAAGCCAATACAAAAGTAAACAACTATGTCAAAAATTAATGTCCAAATAAAAGTCTCTTAAAACCAACAAGTGTTCATATAGTCCTCTGTGTAGACAGTACAAACTCTACTCTATAACAAAATTGTCAAATGGCTTTGGCATCTTCCAGGTGCGGCACATCTTGCACCTCAGGTACCTTTTCCAATCCATCAGAGATCACTGGATTAGGCATTTGTTTTTCCGGAGTAAGATACTTCTTTACATGAGTTACATTTCTTTGATATTGAGTTCCTTGTAAAAAAGGATAGAGAGAGCTGGAGAGGTCTTGTGAAGCTGATGTGTTATGATGTTGAAGATAATGAATGCAAGTAGTTCAAAATCGAAAGAATGACAGAGGAAGAGAAGAGAAGACATTTTTTAAAATTATTACTGTTTTTGAATGTTTTTGTAAACTAATCATTGGCCTTAAAATTTTCAACTCAAATTGTATATCTTACAGTTTTATTTTGGGCCAAACTTTAAACAAGCAGTTGCTCACTCTCATAACCACACATACATTATACATATACCTTAGTTACTCAGCACCAGTAAGCCTTGCACTGAACTTGGCTTTTTTATTGTGTCGCAAAAATACAATGATGTAATATGATCCAATGCCCTGTTGATGTGGAACAGGGCATTGGATCTAGAGAGTGGGCCAGATCCTTCCAAAATTTTCTTCATGCGGACCAAACGTAATAAGAAAAGCAAGAAACAAATAGAGAGAGAAACAAAGAGAAAAAACAAAAGGCAGGCTAGGTAAATTAACCTAGCTGCCAGTATTGCTGTCCTCGCTGAGAGAGTGGAGTAAAACCACACTGGTGTGCCTGTTTACATGCAGTCCAAACTACACCCGTGAAAAAATTGCACCGGCGTCTGGCTACCAAAGTGTGGCTCACAGTTATTCAAGTAAAAAAGTTTTTCCTTAATCTCAAGTTTGACAAAGTTATATGTTTTATTCAATACATTTGATATCTGCAACCACTAGACAATTTTATCTGCCAACAAAAAATTATAAAATTTTATGGTCTCGCAGGCCATCAAAATTCTTCTCACGGACCAACCAATGATGTAGAAGAACCAAATTGTTAATGTCAGTCAAGTTGACTTTAATAGTCGGTATATGCACCTTCCACTGGGCTTCCATGCACTTGTTACAGTTACATTTTCCAGTACATAAAAGTTGAGTGTTCCTTTACAAACGTTCAGGCAAAACAAGCTGATCTCATGACTACCAGCCAGCAATTTTGAGTGAGGCTCAAATTTTACGGAGCATAAGCGACAATAGTAACATAGGGGGGCATTCACATATTATGTCACACAAAGTGGGGGTGGGGGGTCTTTTGAGTTTTGTTACAAATTGTGACAAGGGGATGGTGGGTTCTTTTTGGAGTGTGACATCAGATTTTTTAAACAACTTGGTATTTAGCACATTTTTTTGCTGAATGCAAGTTAAGAATTTTTCTCAAAGAAAATTGCAGCTTTGCAGTTGCGATTTTTATACATCAATGTGACAACACAACCCTTTTACATGCTTAAAGCTGAGTTGAATCAAATTGTGGGCACTGAGCTGTCTTAGACAGTTCCCAACGCCAACATGACATGCTTGTGAAGGAGGATGTAATTAAGCGTGACCTGACATTAAAATTGCTGTATCTGCCCCTGGTCACAGTCACAATAAATGACAACATGGCTCCCTCCATGAACCGAGAGAAACTTTTTACTTCCTTGATAGAAGGCTACAAAAGATGTAAGCCAAACCTGAATGTTAAAGCTGTCCAGCAGGATGTCACAATTGAATGGCAAGCAAGGAAAGCTGCTGCCAAAAGTAATCATAACGCTCTTGCCAAACTTGTAAAACAAAAGCTGGCTGATTAAGAAGGAGGTAGATTTTCTTCTATATTTGTAATTAAGTCCCTAGACAAAACACAGATGGGTGTTCCCAAGAACTATGTTTATGACTATGCTTGCCCTTCAGTTCAAGATGTCATTGGCAAGAGAACCTGTAGATCATGTGGGGGCTACTTTGCCTCTCTGAAATCACTAAAAAGCCATGGAAATTCCTGTCTTGAAGCAACAATCCATACCCCCATAAAAACACCAAAGTTGCAACCCAAGCGAGTGGCTGTAAGAAGGCAGCGAGAGTTGATGTGTCAAATCCTCCAAAATTCAGAACTAGAATGGATTGATGAAGACGACTTAGATATTGAAGGAATTGACATTCCTGTTGAAATTTCAGCCCAGTCTGGCACTCCAGTGATTGGCTATTCTGAATATATGTCATCAAATCCTTGGAATGATAATGAATAGACTGCTTCATAGTTTAAGATCTTTTTGTGACAGAGTTTCTAAGTTCATCATATGATTGTATTCATGGTGGGTTTTTTTTGTACAATTGTATAGGTCCAAATCAAATGCTTGCACTTGTCCCCAATCTTTGTTTTCAGGTAAGACCTGATATAGGCAGGTGGGCTCAACTTTGGCTCTTGGATAACAATTTTTTAGAGAGAGAGGCAGAAAGAGAAAGAGAAAGAGACAGAGAGAGAGAGAGAGAGAGAGAGAGAGAGAGAGAGAGAGAGAGATGATGATGATGATGAAGAAAAATGTGAACATAGTAGACACATTATTACAAAAGCAGAAAAATATCATACTAAAATTCATAATGTGACGTCACACATGGGGTGNGAGAGAGAGAGAGAGATGATGATGATGATGAAGAAAAATGTGAACATAGTAGACACATTATTACAAAAGCAGAAAAATATCATACTAAAATTCATAATGTGACGTCACACATGGGGTGGGGGGTAGTTCTGAATTTGTGACAAAGTGTGACAGGAGGGGTGGTGTCAAAAAATGCCAAAATTAGTGTGACGAAATATGTGAATGGCCCAAAGGGTAAATAAAACGATCTATTCACATGTCTACATATCCACATACCTATGTAAGCAGTGATATTCTGGCGAAAGGAATACAAGTCACAAGGTTTGCGATGGTGTCGTCTTTCTGCCATTCGTCATATTGAAGTGAATTACAAAAAGAGGTTTGAGGGGGTGATTCAAGTCATTGCAGTCAGCCCATATGAAAATGGCAGAAATCTGCCACAAATCTAGCCTCACGGGTCGATGGCGTGCACATGGCCTAAAAAACTTCAACGTGTGTGAGAGGGATTAATCTTTCGCCTGGTCATATTATAACGATCAAGAACCACAGTAAAGGCATTTGCCTTTGTGTCACAGGCCACAGGCTGTAGCTTCGGTGATTACATCCCTGCTGCAAACAAAACTAATCATCTTAAATTCTCAAGATAAATAGGCGTGGCTTGGATATTATTAAATTAAAATTATTGAAGTAATTAAAACGTTAGTTGACGTACGAAAACGGATTGCACCTCCGGTCAGTGACAAAAGTGACACATTTCAACTCACCTGAATGATTCAGTTTTTCTGGATGATTCACTTTTTCTGTTCCCATATTATCTAACTCTGGAAAAGGAATAACAAAATCAGGTGCATCACTTGGCAGTTCCTTGAAAATCTGCTCACAGTTGTCGCATATGGGACTCCCACAACTGCAATTGGAAATGGTATTCAACTTCCAAGTCAGATCGTGAAGTTCGTGCTTAAGGTCACGTATCCTTTGATTTAAATATGCCTGGCAATAATATTTCTGGCTGTACATATTTGCCATATTGAAAGAAATCCAAAGTGATAACTAACGTGCCTTATCAGATGCTGGCATGTGTATCTGCCCTCCTCACAACTCATGAAACATTCACTAACTATCAAAAGGAAATGATTCAAAACACAGAGTTGATCTTGTTGCCTAAAGCTTCGAAAGAAGAAGTAGAAATGTCAGCTTGCCTCTGATTGGTGCCTCTTGTGCTGAGGAAAACCATGAAGAAAATATCGTCACAAGAATTGTTAGTAATTGACTGAGGCAGAAAATGCCATTCAATAGCTTTTCCTTAAAAGGAACAGAAACAAATAAAAAAACAATTTTGTCTGATCTACAATTGTTTAAACCCAATTTAAAGACGGAAGTTTAAAGCAATAAATTGTCAAGGCATAAAAAAATTCAAATCTTCCTGCCCCCACGCCAATTTCCTTTATTTATGAAAAGTTTTACTGTACTCCTGAATCGTAGTTTTGCCCGGTACAAAAAATTGATTCTTCGGTTGTTCTGAGCTCCAAATTTTTGCATGACATCTTGGAACAATTTCTGTTAAACATTTTAATGAGATCTAAGAGCACCTAGTTTTTAAAAATTTGAATTAGTGGTTTCAGCACTTTGTTCATTTCTCTGTTTTTACGAAACCTCGAGTTAACAGATAAAAAGGCAGGAATTAAGATATTTTTATTGTTGCATCCAAGCTCATTGAGTCTAGAAAAACCCACTAGTATTTCAGGTACGAATAGGTTTTATTCCCTTTTTTTACTCTGTTCTTACTAAACTATTAGCGATATATAGATATATAAATGAATATGAAATGTCATCAGCAACAGTGCTCTACCACATTAAAAGGTAGGAGCTATCATATAATTAGATGTACGAGTAAGAAAAACTCTTACTTTGCTCTCTATCCCCCTCTCTCTTTCACCATGTTTTTTAGATCTTTGGTATAGAGGGATGCTGAGTGTTGGGTACCCGTAACACACGTGGAAAGCAGCCACTGCCGGTCACAAGCCCGGGACCTCTTATGTCAGTCTCTTATCTAAATTTGTGAAGCACTGCTTCTATGGTTTTGTTTATGTATTTTTGTTATTATTTTGTCAAAATAGAAGCCTTAACATCTGGCTGTTTGGAGTTTACTCCTAATACTATATATATAATAGAGAATAAAAAGAGGAAATGAGAAAAAGAGAGAGAGAGAGAGAGAGAGAGAGAGAGAGAGAGAGAGAGAGAGAGAGAGAGAGAGAGAGAGAGAATGGAACTAATTCATTACAAAGAATGTCATGGTTGGCTATTATTTTACCATCTTCATTGCTATACATTAAACTCATATTTACGATGTTAATTTAAAACTTCATAAAACTCATTATCAATATTATCTATATGGATAATACAAATATTCTTTGTTTTTAGAGAAAACTTGAAATTTATTTTTACATCTTTAATATCAGTTTATAATATTATATATGCGTTTTAGAAAAATTAACAATATATCTAAATTTAAAAACTGAAACCAGTATATTTGGACTATATAAAAGTCACCAGTAACTAGAGGTCCACACTCAGGTGTGGAACGAGTTCGACGGAGCAAGCTTGCATGTATTAATAGATTTTTTCATAAAAAACAAAGTGTACCATCCCAGTTTCCCCTAATGTTTATACACACAAAAAATTGTCATTGATGTTATGTGTACTAATATTAGGTTGGGCTTTGGACCATATGCTGACTATAAAATAAAAGAAAATTGCATTCTGCAAATTACAACAGCATGGCGGGTTATTTCCTCTACTTTTGTTCTTTCTATTTCTTTCTTTTTGGTGTTTTCCACCAGAGTGTATAAAAATTTCTAATCAATTAGCTTTTCAGTATTACGCACTTTTTCACAGTAATTTTGCCCAGCTGAAATATCTTTTCCATAGCATTTATTTAATCACCATCTGTCCAAGTTACTACTCTTGCTGAAGGCCAGCATCACTTTTCGCTTCAACCACTCCTCCTAGACACCTGGACCAATGGTGAAACTTTGCACATATACTCCCCACATACCAAGGATGCTCCCAAAGGAAAAACATGTCGAAAAGTTTCCAAAATTTTTTTTTGACTTTGTCAAAGAATTATTAAATTTTCAAAAAATTCCAAAAAAATTGGTGAAACTGAACCAGCGAAAAATGTTACCTTAGTGATAACCCCCACTATTCACTACAATATCCGGTACTAATACTCAAAATTATATAAATATTTATTAAATCGAATACTATTTTAAAATTTATATAGAAGATGTCTATAGGAATCGATAGAGATTTTGAAGTTATTCATCATCATCATGTGAAGCTGTCTCCAGTTAAACCAGATTGCGCACTAACATGTGAATATATTTTCCATTGATTCCGGTCTTTCGTTACAATATTAAGTAGGTCTAAAGCTAACTGTGACCAAACGTAAACGTTGTCACGCCAGCGTATGCACGGCTGTCCTTGTTTTCTATTTCCTTCTACCATCCCTTCTAGACGTATTTTAGAAAATCCTGTTTCAGACCCTTTTTCAGGCCTTTTGATGTGCCCAAAAAGTTTTAGTGCCTTGCTCTTGATTACTGGAGTGATTGGTGTCAGGGCTGTGATCCTGAGGAGTTTCTTAATTGGGGTGTGAACTGTTAGTCTGCTGCCAGTCATGAATCTCATTATATGATTTTGAAATGTTTCTATTTTCAGTAACAGGGAAGTTGTCCAGTTAATGACCTCCAGAATAAAAAGTACAACTGCGAGTATGTAAATTTCATAAATGAGGGCTTTGGTGTGATATGGTACTCCTTATGTGGTCAATAACAGCTTGTTTTTCTGAAAGGCCACCCATCCTGGACTTATTCTGTCTTTAAAAGATGTTAATCAATTATTAGTGAAAGAGAGTTTATGCCCAAGATATACAAGTGTACTTGTTCTGTGGTACTGCCATTTATTCTGAGATCAAGATTACTGTGTGGATCGGTTGTCATACATTTTGCTTTTGAAATGTTGATAAAAAGTCCAACTTCAGCTGAGTACTTTTCTAGGCAGTCAAGAAATTTTTGAAGTTCTTTCCGAGAGTTATATGTAAGTGCAATGTCGTCTGAAGCTATTCAACATGCTAAAAATAAAGAAAACGTCGAAAAATTTGCAGTGATATGGATATATCCAGGTGTACATATCATAAAATTTTGAAATGTAATAAAATTCTACTCCAGAAGATTAAGAAATTGTAATATTACTGTTAAGTTTAATGACAGAGGTAAAAGAAAATAGACGTGTATAACCTATGATGAGGATATATACAACAAAAATAACAACAAATTTGACTCCATCACAAAAGGCGAGCATTATGTCATTAAAGCAACAAGATGTTGCTGTATGTATTTTTGAAGCTGTTAAATTGAGAAAATTATCACTAGCAGAAGTAATGATCAAGTTGAACAGTTTGTAGATGAAAAATTAGTCATTTGTGCTACAGAAGCATCAAAATTTTATCCATTTTCTCCAAACAAACTGACCATGTGATATTTTTTGATATTACTAAAGATGATGTGAAACAACATTCAAGAAATATTTTAAAATATATCAGTGATATTACTAACCAAGGTAGGATAAGGTATCAACACTATCATAACCTAAGATTTGCCAAAAGGCTCTATGTTTCATCTATGAAACTTTATTACCAAACAACGAATGAAAAATGAAACTTGGAGAATGTATATTACACAATAGAAAATACTTGTTTCTATCTAAAATATGATTAATGTCTTAGAATAACATCATAAATTTTTAATAGTTTTTGAATTTTTATAATAAATGCATATTTCAAAAAAGCATTTATTATTCTTATGAAGTAGACGGGTACAACTTACTTCAACAAATTCAGGTGGAAACAGAATGGAATGGGAGGAAGGAGAAGGTTGAATTTGAAACTGCTACCAAGTGTTGGTTTTGTTGAGGTGAATTCGGAGGGAATAGTGAGTACAAAAAAGTTAAATATCAATGTCACTTCACAGACCAGCTCACAGCAAGTGAAATGTACAATACAAGAAAGAAAAATTCATTCATGTAGTATTTCATAATCTAAACGTTATAAGCGATGTGTTCAAAGAAACCTTGTAGGTGATCCTTTTTGATGATTGTAAAGACATCATCAACGTACCTTTCCCATACAGTTGGCCCTTGGTCTGCTGTTGATAATGCCGTGGTTTCAAATGCTTGCATGAATATTTCAGCAATAACCGAGGATGTAGGGGCTCCCATGGGTACACCATTGGTTTGTGTGTAGATGTCATTGTTGAAGAGGAAGCATGTGTTGGTGAGAAGTACTCGTAGTAGGTCCAGGATATCGGAAGCTTTCAGTGTGGTTCTTGATGGCAATGAATCATCATGTTTAAGAAGATCCTCTACAATTTGTAAGGCGTCGTCAATGGCGATGCTTGTATATAATGATGTGACATCAAAGGAGACCATGATTTCATGTTCTTGGATTCTTTGGTGTGTAATGAAGGCGGCAAAATCAGTGCTGTTGTTACAGTGGTGTGGATTTATCTTTGTGTAGGGACGCAGAAGGTCAGCTATGTAACGTGAAAGTGAGTGAAGCGGACCTCCAGAGTAAGCGACGATTGGACGTATTGGAACAATAGGTTTATGTACTTTTGGTAATCCATAGAACCGTGGTAAAGCCGAGTCTTTGGGTTTTAATCTGTGGTATAGTGAGACTCAGCGAGACTCAGCTACTACCCAAAAAAGTGAGACTCAGCTACTACCCAAAAAAGGATTTTTCTCGAAACTATGTGCTGATGGAATTAGTGACAGGGAAAATGAACATAAGAAAGAGTGGAATGAAGACACTTGGAGACTATCATAACTTGTACAACAAGTCAGATTTGTTCCTCTTGGCTGACATCTTTGAAAATTTTAGAGATATGCCCAATAAGAAATATGGCCTAGACTCAACTTTGTATTGCTTCGTTTCAGGCCTAGCATGGGACCCACCATTGAAGATTACAAGAGTTGAACTTAAACTGGTGTGAAATCCGGACATGTTACTCAGGGTTGGGAAAGAGAAAGTATGAGGAATATCGATGATGAGCAACAGATACGGTAAAGCGAATATCCCATGCAAGGGTGACAAATACAACAAAAGTGAAGTGATAAAATATAGTTCATACCAAGACGCAAACAACCTTTGTGGATGGGCTACAAGCAAGCTTCTCGCTATACATTTGATTTAAATGGATGAATCAAAGAAAATTAGCAAACTGGAAGAACAAACCTTGTTCCCTGGATGTTGACTTGCAACATCCAAAGCATCTCTACGATTCGCTTAATGATTAACTACTTGCCCCGGAAAGTATAAAAGTGAACAAAATGAAAAAGCTACTTCTCAATCTTAATTACAAATGAATTAAGTGGTTCACTACCAAAGTCTCAAGCTGTATGAAATTCTAGTTATGAAAATTACTAATATTGATAAAGGTATCAAATTTGAACAAAGTGCTTGGTTAAATCAACACTGTGATCTGAACATCAGCCTTGGGGTGAAGGCAAACCATGTGTTTGAGAAACCCACTTTTTCTGCGTAGGGTTTTCTCAAAAGAGGTGAGTTTTTCTCGTTGTTTCCTCAATTCTTTATCAAATTAAGTTCCCTGAAGTTTGTTTGTTTGTTTCTCTTTAAATTGAATGCAAGTAGCACAGCCGACAGCTGGTGAGCATGGATTTCATAGTTTTTGTATGTTTTATTGAGCTTCTCTTCATACACTGTGTCGTGTCTCCTGTTCCTAACAGAGAGAATAGAGCTCGAGTAGCTACAGTGGAATATGTCTTTAAAAGAATTTATAATGGGGTGTTCTTACTGAAAAGGCTTTTGTCGGCCCCTGATAAGCAAAGCTTGGTGGCTGCACGTCGATTTGCAGAGTCGAAAATGCTTTCTGTCTACTAGGAGCAAAACAACGTTCTGTGACTTGGAATAAACTCCTGTGTCTATTTGAAGTCGGCTCCGAATAGAAATGGCCCTGAGAAAATCACCACTTTGAGAGAGAAAAGTGGAACAAAGCCACTTTTCTGATTATGGTGATGCCCTCTTGCCATAGGGAACCAGCATCCTTTTTCTGCGAAATTGGAGTCGCAATCCAGTGCAACGCTTTCGAGTAGCTGAAAGCAGCCCCGACACAGAATTTTATTAGACAGACCGATTGAATTAATGCTAGGAATCACTTTTTCATGTGGGATATTACAGATACCCAATTCAGTTTAATGGTTCGGAGCTGAAACCCAAGCAAACATTCTACATGGCAATCTGATTGAATTAAAACAAAGAGCCTGAATGAATAGTCACAATTTTGATTGGTTAAATCAAATCGTAAAATGAGGCTTGGAATTTTCAGCCCCAAACAATAATGATCTCTCCATGACATGTGTTAAGCGTGACTGAAAAGCAATATCCATTATCGATTCGAACTATTGTTGTACGCTGTTTGAGCGGTATGTTAGCAAACCACATGTAATCCAACTTTACTTTGACCTTTTCGTATCGGTTGACATATTTTGTTAATGTATTTTCCCTGAAATCAGAAGCTATATTTGAAAAAAATGGCATTTCACAAATTGTGGCAGACCTGAGTCCCATTAGCCTCAGCAGACCAGCCGCGACTGTATATTTCTTAATAAACAGGATGGTAACTGAAAACGAGAAAAGCTAAATATTTTTATTGAATAATCTCGAGACTAACTATTTAAAAAAGTAAAATGAAATTTTGACTTCATCGACTCCAACCTGTGCAGCTAATGTAGAATTTATTTTTGTAGTATATGAAGTATAGGTGTGTTTTCTTGAGAACAGGACTAATGACCCCCTTTTTTACCCCAGGTAGCCGCCATGATGAACATTGGGTGTTCGAAAAATAACATAGCGCCGTTGGAATAGCCTGGGGGCGCAGACCCCAGGAGCTACAAAATTTGACTCGGTGGTCTCTTAAAAAATAGTACATTCCAACTTTGTTCCATCTTTTTCGCAATTTTTAAATTAGGCTCTCTCTCTCAAAAACAAATCATCACATAAAACGTAGCGCACATGGAAACCTTATTTAAAGGATGGACACCATAGGTGGGAGCCTTTAATCCGTTTGTTGTATTGCTTGACATCACCTGTTTTTCACTTGCATAAGAGGAGCTAAGGGTAAGCAAAATATGTGTGTGTGTGTGTGTGTGTGCGTGTGTGTGTGTGGTTGGAGAGGGGTGTTAGTTGTCGAATTCGATAACTGTGTTCATTTTATTTGACGTGGTGTGTGCAGTATGTGACAAAGATAAAATGAATAAATATAATATGTTGCGTTGTGTCGGGAAAACTCCAATCCTAATTACGTAACATGCTTACAATAGAACACACATTTTTAATGGAAAAATGGTTTATTTGAAAGTAGTGCAAAAGCTAACTTAAGGCTAGAGTTTTGAGAGTTTAGAGTGTCGATAAACTCTTACACATGTAAAATCCCAATTTTCACGCAAGCCCATCACTTCTTTGATTTTATTGGTATACATTTCTTGTGTTAATATATGTCTTCATGTGTCAAAGTTTTGATACTGAAATCATTAGTGTGAATAACACCAACTGAACTATTTTCGCCTTGCTGATTCTTAGATATAAATGATAAAAGACAAACTAAATTCTCAGATTATAAGTTTTTTTCTTTCCAACCATCACAAAAACATAATCCCCCCTTACCACACACACACATACGCGCACCCCGGAAAAGAGACTTTTCTTTACATCTTGCTACATCCAAATTTCTTTTTTGTGATACTCATGTGACACAAATTTGGAGAAGTTCTTAACAAAAATGTAGCATTTTACTAGAGTTATTTCTCAAGACATCCTCCCTCCTTGATTCGCCAGAGCCCAGCAAAAGACGCGTTCGTTAGCGCGCAGCTCTGCGGGTTCGGATAGCACTATCTCTTTCACTTTTCTCTTCTTCTCCTTTCTTCTTCTCACTGTTTCCTAATTCATCCTCATTGTTCACTTTTTCAACTCCACATCTTTCAACTTTTATTCATCTTTTTCTGTTACATTCTCATTTGTCTGTCTTTTCAGAAACTCTGTCCTTTACTTCCAGAGAATGTAAATTTTTAAGAGGTGTATGGAAAAACTGGAGTTTATCACGAGAAATAGTAAGGACCTTGGCTCCCCTTACCTGACTATCTTTACACACAGTTATTTGTTCTACCACAACCATTTTCCACAACTGTCGCTCTACAATGTCTTCTTGTGCATGAATACCACATACCATTTTAATTGACGGTGTTCTTCCATCCACAATTTTGAGTTGTTCTCTCAGGCTTCAAAAATGGTTAGAAAGAAAATAACGATAACGTTTTGAAAAATTAACATCTTAATTAACATCTTAATTAAAGCATTCTTGGTCTCTTTTACTTGACAAAGTTATACGTCTGGGTCCACGGAACCAGTGTGAAGGCATTAACGGTTCATTATAAACGTAACTTAATGGACGCGAATTAGCAATGCTTTCAACCTCAATCAAAATCATTCGCAACGCATTATAGTCAAGTCTTGCTTCACCAATAACGTTTGACAGTACCTACCATGCTCTCAAGGAGCAGCCTCACCAGGAGCTATGTTAAAAGCTGAAATACCAAAAAATCCTTTAACCCTGCAAATAAGACAAAAATGTTCATTAAACGTCAACTGGCCTAGCAGTTCTGGTTTCAACTAAAGTATATCTTACTTTTAAATATTTCCTTTAATTGTGACAATCCTAAATAGTCAATTCATTTAATCTATGAGCTATAGGTATATCAATGCAATTCCTGATGTCAAATTCAAGATCTGGATTTTCTAACCTATCTTTGTGTCTAACTAATCCCATACCTTCATAAGCACCAAGTCTTTGAAGCATTTTCTTACTCTCCTCACCACTGATCACCAGTTAAACATTTCTACTCCAAAGTTACTCTGCAGTCTGTTCTTCTGAGGTTATTGCTTCATTTAGTTTGTTTGCACTTTTATTTATCTTACTGTTTTTTATGAATCTTTGTACCATAGCTGTCACTCCACCCAAGATTGGAAAAGAATTAAAATGAGAAAGGTTAATAACGTGTTGTTGGCGTCCTTTGGAACAATGCTTGATTTATTCTTTTCAGTCAAAACTTAATCAGATTCAATAAATAATGCGCATTTCGAGGAAAATTCTTTTTCCTGGTTTAAACTGGTCCCTTCCACTTAATAACACAAGGGTGTTGGCTAATTCTCCTCCACTTCCCAAATCTGCAGGGTCGCTTTACTGAAACAGTGTCTCCTTGATTCTTAGTTCTTAGGTAGTATTTCGTTAACACGTTGCTCCACGAACTGCTTCTACTCTCCCGCATTATATAGCCAATGTAACCCAGTTTTACTGTACAACCAATATCTTATTTCGCTTATCTTATTTTTTGGGCCAAGGCATTTTTGCTGTGTCTATCAGGATCACCAATATTTGTGTTAACATGACTTCTTAACGGGAAATGGTCAAGCTTTTTAAGGGGGAAATATGTGTTGTAAAACAAATAAGTCTAGAGTACTTCTTACTTGTTCCTGTCTTAAAAACAAGGTAAACTACTGCGGGGAAAGCTTTAATACGCTGCATCCCCAAACCCATCCAAAAAATACTTAGCATCATTTAGTTTTGGATCGTGCAATAATCTTGGTACAGTCTGTGATTTGACAGCCTGCGCATCACTTGACAGTGTTTCCCATCTTTCTCTTTTCTCAGCAGGCAAGTCTTTATCCCAATACGTTTTATATTTTAGAATTTTTTCAGGGTGATTCTCAAACAATCATGAAAAAACTGCAATTTTTAACACTGTCAAAAGGAACTTTCTTATAAAAAAACTTCTATTGCACGTCAATATCTAACTCATTTTTCCCTTCTGGCTATCAGTAACCTTATATGTAATTTTATCTTCGTTTACGGACTTTAAATTCAAGTGTGGACTTTGTTATAAAAATCGCAAGGAAGTTGTCGTACAGTATAAACTTCTACAATTGAATGATAAGTTTTTTAAAACCTTGCTTAAGTTTTTCCAAACTGTCTATGTAGTTATGATGGTCGTTCCCTTCATTTCATTTAAATTGGAGTACTTTCTAGAAAGATTCAGATATATAGTCAATGGTCCGTTATGAAGATACAAGATGAAATGAGGAGAGATGGGATTTGTTCGGTTTCTTCCCTGCTTCTAGAACAAAAGAACTGTCCAAAAGAGAAAGTACGAATTTTCTATAAATTGTGGTTACTACATATCTCATTGATTTGCAATTTGCAATTTTTAATTTACAACAATATTTACAATAAAACACAATAAAAAATAGCTTAGAAAAATATGTATAGTATATTGAATTACCTTAAGAACAAGAAACTAAATCAAGATGCATATTCTAGTTAGGACGCAGATTCTCCACATCAAATGTCTGCACCAACAACTGCTAATGAAATATCGCACCAGATGTTTAATGTGGTCAAAGACGTCTATTGTTGTGTAGAGATTAATTCAAATTTTGTTCACGAATTCTCGTGGGTTTTTTCTGTTGCTGATGACATGTAGACACAAGAAGTCTTTTTGTCGTAGTCATTTAGTTCATCTCTCATAAGTTACCTTTATCCTAATTTCCTCGAATATTGAAATTTTAATCCCTAGTGATGATGTCCCTACATCTATGTCTTCGTGTTTTTCTGGACCATCTTTCTTCGACAGAAAAATTCCTCCGAATTAACCACGACTAGACCTTTATCTGACAACTACTTTCAAAAAAAAGTTCAGACGCTTCAATCCTGACTGGCATACAAATACTAATGTTTGGGATAAAATATTGAGAAGCATGCTTGATTTTCTTTTCCTTGTGGTGTATTCCCTTCTAAACATACTAAATTGATGTTCAACTGCATTAGCTTCTGCGATTGGTAAGCCATCTAAGATAACACAATAGGCTTTCCAAAACACGAGTCCTCAAAGGGTCATCAGAATGCCATGGAATATTGGTCTAATTATTAGAAAAGAAGTAATAAATTGGTAAAACCGCCATTTTGTCGGTAACAGATGAAAAGGGAAAAATGGGGTTTTGTTCCATTCACTGTAACCAAATTGTATATGTGAATTGTCTTCCGATTCGTGGTGTTGACGAATTTGATATTTTGGGCGACGGTTTGTTTTTGAGAGCCTTCTCCCAGCTCATTTTCTACTTAAAATCAAGTCAGTGTGAAGGAAGCCAAATTACCCAAAATTGTAGCTGATGAGACTGATAAAAATTTATATTTTTACCAGAGAACTGTATTAAAAATGACATAAAAAGATTTCTTTATCTTTGAAAAACAAACGTCTTCACTTCACAGTTCCTTGTATTCGTGCAACAAACATAGGCTCCATAATTCTTTGTCAAGAAGCTAAAAACAAACATTATATAAAAAACAAAAGGCGCATGCTCAAAAGTTAAACAAAAACGTGACTTTATTTAAGAGTCCCCGAGCTTAAGAAGACGTTGCGAACTTTCTTTTATCTATCCTAGTACTGTCTTAAAAGGTCGGTTTTCCACAGAAAGTCCAAAGTCAGTTTTCGCCTTTTCTAACGGATGCAGCTTATTTACAGGCCAGGTTACGAATGTTCCGATTTTCCCTACATCTACTCTTGCAACATGCATTTGCTTATCTCTTTGAGGCAACTTTCCTCGATATGACTTACCCTCTCTAAAAGTCGTGTTGCTGTTTCGTCGCATGTCATAAAAATATTTTCTACATCTGGTGTCGAGCTTCTAGTTGGTTTGATACTTTGATGTTCCCTTTGCATCGTTACGTACTCTTTACCCCATATCTTCCAGAAATAAACGATCATTGTATTAACCTTACTGCAATATCTCTGCAAATCCTCCAACAAAAGGCGCATGCTCAAAAGCTAAACAAAAACGTGACTTTATTTAAGAGTCCCCGAGCTTAAGAAGACGGTGCGAACTTTCTTTTATCTATGGAGGGATAAAATAAAGGAGGGTATGGTTGCGAAAGGGCTCACGAGAGAGGATGCACAGGACCGCATACGGTGGAGAAGCCACATTCGCTTCGACCCCTGAAAAGGGAAAAGTTTGTAGAGAAAGAAGATTATCTCTGCAAATCGTTTATGTTGATACATTACGATTTGTTTTGATCTAGGCTTCTTCCAAATAAAAAGTGATTTGGCGTCAGGGTGTCCTTCAATCGTCGTCATAATCTTGACACAAGTTCGATTTCTTAAACCAACGTTTGAGGCTCAATGTACATTATAAGTGGTCACAATTTTCCTAATGCATCTCTTTACACATCCTACTTGTTGTTTCCACATACTACCCACCAAGAAGCCTTCTCTAGGTTGAACTTCCAACTAATATTTTTATTTGCCCCCAAAACCTGTGTTTCATTACTTACAATGTCGAACCATTGTCGGATATGCTTTATATGGGGGTCAACGATGAGCAACAAAACTTTTAAACAAATGTGTTCACATAGTTAGTAATAACTACACCAAGTATGAACGCTGTCGTTGCAGCATAAGTGAATATTATAATCCATGCTTCTATAATACAAGGTACCCAAGTAATAAACCCCCACAGAATGGAAAGGAGCTGCCTCGTCGAGATGAAATTCTAGTAAATCGGAATGTTCTGGGTAACTATAAGATCTGAAGTTCAGTTTTTTACATAATAAACAGTGACGAAGAACGCTCTTAATTTTGCTTCTGCCGCGAATGATCCAATAAAGAGAAGAGAATTCTGTCAGTGTTTGTTTGACACCTCTGTACAGCACTTTGATGTGAACGTATCGAATCAGCAGTTCTGTTAAGTTGTGATTTCGAGCAAGCATTATTGGTGCTTTCAAATTTAACGACGCCTTTAAATATTGGAAATTTCTCCTTGACATAGTTTTGCTTGTCTCGAATCCACAGTAATGTGACTCATTTAATCTCTTCAGTTGAAGAGAATTTATGTAAACAAAGTTCTTTCTCGTCCCAATTTTTCTTCAAATTGTTTATAAAACAAATGACGTGTGCAGTTATTCTGAATAATTTCAAAACGTTACTAAAAATCTTTATGTCAATAACATATTCAATTGTTTTTTCGTTTAGTTTACCCTTTGTAAACAGCTACTTTCATAACTACATGTGTACTGTTTGTCCTTTCCATTTTGTTCACCTCAAGGGAATCATAATTTGTTTTGTACTTTGGATACCATAAAAAATCGGGTCATTTGAACAATTGGTCGTCGAAACGGCTGTATTGGCGAGTTAAATTATCGGCGTGATTTTCTGTTGTGCTGATGTAGTACCAACAGTGAGGGTCAGTTGATTCGCGTATTTAAAAAACTCTCTTTTATAAGGTTTCGAGTTGCTTTGATGATTTGATCCAACTGAACGAGATTTGAGAGTCTGTCCAATAGTGCTTTTCGTCGATTCGTAAATATTTCTCAAAGCAGTAAATACATGTGATTAAATTGCTCAGCAATTAAATTGCCTAAAAGCTCTAATCTTGGAATCGTAAATGTTTTTTGATTGAAAATGTACGGGACATAGATGTTACAAACGACACTTTGATATTTATTATTTATTTATTATTTACTATATATATATGACGTTTTAAATCTAAGATAAACACATCCACTTTTTGCGACATTTGAAGCATCTGAGGACCCATGTAACTCGATAGTAATAATTGGTTCGTACGGTTCATTTGAACACACAACTCTTGGCTTGAAGATTTTATTAATACACTTAGTCTCATTAACAATAGCGTACCACTTCAATGCTAAGCCCTCTTTAAGCTTTTCGTCCCAGCGTTTACGTAGACACCATATTTCTTGGGATAAATTTCCAATTTGACAATTAATGGCTATATATGGTTCTACTTCAAGGTTTATGTCAATATTAAGTTGTCACATAAATATTCGCTTTCCTTCATAACTGAATTGCCTTTGGATTGTTCATGAGATTTTACTAGTTTGAACATCCAATTCTGACTGGCTTCTAGATATTTCCTTAATCCAATTGTTGTAGATTTGTGCGTTAATTCTAACTTTGTGAAACCTTTTCCTCCTTCTCTTAGCGGTATTTAGACCCTATTGACGTCTGCCTTTGTGTGATGCATTCTGTTCACTGTCAACTACTTGGGTACTTTCCCATTCATAATACTTATGTCTTTCAGCCTCCAATTCATAACATTAAAACTGCATCACAACTAGTATGGAAGCGTGTTTATAGCTTCAATTCTACTGGCTGAATGTACTTCAGTTTTTAACATTGACCTCATCTTCCTGCAGGATTCCTTACTGACCTTCTCTCTCACACTTGAATGGATTTTTTTGCACTCACATTCCATCACACTCGTTAAAACAGCACAAAATAATGCACAAAAATCACAAAAATAATAAAAGTGACATAAAAATCAAGTAAACTTTTCAAAAATCTACAGAAAATTATTGTGATTTTTGAAATAAAAGAAAATCTCGAACACTTTTTTCAAGTGATACACCCCTCGGAAAATGCCACTGCATCTACAGTCGCACATCAAGGCAGCGAAAGCTCAATACATACTTCGTCTCAATAGATTCATAAACATGAATTTTTAAAAGGTAAATCCCATCTCAAAAATCCATTTTTCATCTGGAATGAAAACCAACAAATATTGCTAGCTAGCACGCAAACAAGAAATATAACAAAACAAGCAGATTGAGTAATTTATAATTCCGATTTCTTTATATCGATTCAACAGTTTTCCGCAGGTTTTCTATCTCACTTACGCAATATACAGTCGAATCAGATTCGTTACATTCGTCTGCCCCTATTTGTCCTGGAGAATATGTTTTATTGTCCATGTTGCATTCAATATCCATAATAAAATTGCTGTCGGTGTGATCAAAAGACCTAACGACTGAAGCTGCATCTGAACACGGTGTGCTTGATACAGCTGTGGTGCTTACAACTTGATTTTCATTTGATGTCAAACTTTTGGAGTGGGGTATAGCTGCCATACTGCTTTGATTATCGTTTGGTCTTTCCTGATGTCCTGATTTAGTATCTCTTATTCCAGTCTGTGACTCCAGTCCAAAACTTGGCCTTAGTGGACTGAACGCATTTATTCCTACCAAACGTCTACCTTGGTCCAGAAATGACGGCTGAGGTCCCGAACCGTTAACTGTTACAGGAATAAGATCTGGGGCAGAAAATCGTGGGAAAGCTGCCAGAAATAATGAGCTTGGACTCTGAAAAAGAAAGACGAAAAAATGCTGTTACAGAATAATCTTGCCAAATTGCCCTTTATGTCTCCAGAACCGCCTCAATAACTTAAACTACACTGAGCAGGTAATGTATTCTATTAATCAGACAATAAATTTACCTCAACAAACGTAATCAAATTTTGACATTCAAGTTCTGTACCACCAGTTGTTTATGTTTATGTTCTGTGAATAAAATGTTTACGTAAAATCCGATAATTCTTGGTGTAAAAATAAAACACAGCTCTCATTAGTTGGCAGACTTTAGTTTCTTACCTTTGAAACTGTCGCTGTGTCGTGAAGAAAAAACCCAACAATATATTCATTGTCGTTGTCAGAAACTGTTACCCCTCTTGCATAAAAATGACATTAAGTTTGTTTGCAGTAAACTATACTAAAGCTCTGGTAAATGAAAAATTAAAACTCAATATTTTATATCAGTCTGTATCAATAACATGGCCAAAATAGCAACATCTTCTCTTTGTAAGCTTCTATTATTTTCGCCTTGATTATTTCCTTTGGAGCTCCAGAGCGCAACAAGCTATTCTAAATAGCTGGAAAAACTGTTTATGTCAACCTCAAAACACTCCAGAACACTAATTAAACCTCTACTACCATTGGCTTTTTTGAATAGGCTCTGTCAACATCCGCTTGCGGGTGCAATGCCCTATAGATTGTTAGTAGCTTTTTTGTTTTTGTATCAACACCTTTGAGTTCACCTACCTCCAGTTAATTATTCCTGTGCTGTATCTGATGATTGATAGAGCCCTAGCATTTATTGCATGAATGATACTTTAAACATTCAGTCTGGAATTATATATGTGTTATTATAATCAGATGTACGAGTAAGAAAAACTCTAACTTTACAGTATTTAGAGTTTCATGTCTTTCGCAATCTTCAGCTGTATACAAAAAGTTAGCGTTTTTCTTATATGATAGCTCCAACGTTTTAATGTGGCAGAGCACTGTTGCTGATGACATTTTCATATTCATTTGTTAATATATGTTTTATTATACATATGGAAATATACTTCTTGAGCTTCTCCTTCATTTGTGCATCCTTTCCATCATAGATCTCTTAAATTCCTAAATATTTGTACCGCTCTTCCTGGAGACTCTCCCTCCAGGTTAGAGTTTGTCAGCTTGCTGAAAGTCTGTGTCTGGGCGATAGTCTCGGGCATCTATTTCTACTTTAACTTTTTTATGGCCATTTCACTTATAACTGTCTCTCTTAAACTACTTAAGATCAAATAGGAGTTTTCATATTTTCAATCGCCTTGTCATTGTTTCTTCAGCAATTCAAAATATGGCTCACATACCAGAAGTTTTGTTTTCAATTTTTTTATGTAGGGTTCATATGCTAATACTGTAATAGATTATGGGTAGTTTCCTTCTACGTTTTGACCTGCATTGTTTTAATATTATCTTATGGAAAATCCAAAGTTTTGTCCAATAACTTTTCCAGTTAACGATTATCAGCTTGATGTTGAAGTTGATGATTATGTTGGCGATTATGATAAAGTGATTATGATAATGGTACATTACAATCTCAAATAGTATGTATAACCACAAACTGAACGCAAAATATCAATGTTACTGGACAAAAACGAAATTGTGAGGGAACCGACACCTTGGTTGTCTGTTCGTCAACTGGATTAAATCATTAAAATCCCTAGAATATATACATTGGATATGTAAGGAGTAAAAAGAATTAGGTCCCAGGCGTTCATGTGGGTTACAAATAAACTAGCACGTTATAAAAAACTAAAATGCTAATAACCAAAACAGTGCTCTGTAAAATAGGAGCGTATCAATAATTCTGGGCAGTTAAAACAAAACTTTGAAAACTGAGTTGCCCTGAAATGCTCAAAGGCAAATTCATCCTCAATAATGACTTTCTATTACATGGCGCCGTACAGAAAGACTGTACCATCAGTGGCCGCAAAGGTACCGATAGTGTAATTCGGTGGAAAGGATTTGGGGAGGATCCAGGATTCTCTGAACTGAAATACCACACAGAACTAGTTTTGGAGCCTACCGACGTATCAAAGACCTGAATTTCCGTATTATTATTATTAATATTACTTCTGTATTAAGGCAGTACCTGGGGTAGCAAACAAAAAAAATTAATGATTTCTTACCGACAGTTGCATCAAACTGGCTTGATTCATTCCTCCTAAGTCTTTTATTAAAGTACCAAAACCTGGTCCTACTACAGGCGCTAGTATGTATGGATGTAGCTGCGGAATTAAATTCTCTGAGTCTGCACCTTCAAGGTCATGGTCTAAAGGAAATAAAGCATTCGTAACATGTACGGCGGGAACATCATTTTGTACACTAGACTCCATGCTGCTTCTGTTTAAAGATTTTGATGGCGACATTGCTGAAGTATATTTTGTTTTAATTGGGTTCGTGTGCACTTGGTGGGGGCCGTCTTCAGTTCCTGACAACAATGGTTCTTCATTACTCTCACGTAAGGGCCGTTCATTACTAGCTGTTTGGACTGTAACTTGGGGAATGTGGTAAGTAGAAGCAGAGCAGGTCTGTGTATGGTGACCGCTAACTGTAGCATACGTCCTACGTATATTTTCATTACTTTGCTTATTTCCAAGTCTATCCGACGACCGTTGTATCCTTGATACCTCATCTCCCTCTTGTATACCAGAACAAGGTAAAACATTCGTGTTGCCATCTGTCTCGCTAATGCTTCTCTGTGTTGACAAATGTTCCTCCTTTGAAGAACATTGGTGGATGTTTTTTATCCCAGCTGAGTTTTTAGGTCCACTCTCAACGTCTCCACATTTTGTATGCGCTGAAGTATTACAAACAAATGATGATATGGATGGGTTGTCATGTTCGTTATCAAACGACATTGGACCTATCGAGCATGTGTTTTGTATTGTTGGTTCTCCAACAGTTAATTGTTTAATCACTACAAAATAAAAACATAACTTATTTCAACTGTAAAGAATTGGTACAAGAGTAAAAGAAACTTGAAAACAAGCTCTATAAAATTTTTTCTTACGTATCTTGCCAGCATCCAAAAGAAAACCATGAACTAATCAAAAAGTAAAGTATGACAAATTAGCGAGAAGCTGCTACCAACAAGTCAGAAAATAATCACTCTATCAAAAACAAAAGAACCAAACAAAGGTTGGTTTATCTAAAATGGTGTAAGATAGCTAAATCTAAACATGCGATCTTCTTTTTCTCTTCGTTGTTTATGTTGTTCAAAAATAACGGCAATTAAATAAATGTATCTTCCTCAGGTTATAAGTATAACAGTTGGTAAATAAAAAATGAATGGATTCCTACTGATATCCACATTTGCGTTTAAACTTTTTTACTTAAAGGTACCCAAAATATTTATTATGTTTTATCTATATAATTCTTTATGAATTTTTATACAGGATTAGTGCAATCACTAATAAAATTTTAGCACAAAATAAATGAATGCAAACAAGAAAACAGGATGAATAAAATGTATAAAGAATACAGCTGTCTATGTCAAAAATGTTTACCTACAAAATAAAATAAAAATAATTCAAAATGTCTTTCCTAAAATCATCACAATTTTTCCTTTTCCTAATATCTCTAGCAGTGCAATTAAAAGAGTTGAATCCAAAGAGAAAAAAACCCTGAATTAGTGGATTTTAACTTAGTTTTTGGAACTTTCAATAACGTCAATTTTTAAATTTTTAATAGTTTTCCCCTCCACAAAATCATTTAAGGCCTTGGTCTTATCTTCCAGGGATTCTCGGCCTTCACAATAGGTCCTTGTCTTAATAAAGATGGTTGCAGGAACTTACTTCAAACATTGGCGGCGTACTCTTTTTAAGGTAACTACTATTAATTTTTGAGATAAATTGAAAGGGTCTAAAATAAAAAAGGTTTATTGCTTTGTCGTAATTTACGTATCAAGAAAAAAAATTGATAAATAAAAGTTGCGTCGAACGTAACTAAAATATGCACCTATATCTTACAGGGCTAACTGTTCTACCAAGTAAGCTATCGGTGGTAACAATCTTTATCAGGTTATTTTGGTCAACCATTCCTTAATCTGACTATACTTTGGTCTCTACACATCTTAACTTTTTGGGCTGAATTTCAAACAAAACAAAATGCTCCACTACGATACGGCAACACTTTGGCATTAAACTTAACTGATAAAAAATGCAAAAGAAGCGCAAACACTGTGTAGTTTGAATATTACCTTCACAACTCTTCTGAAGTCTGCAACGAAAGCTATCATCCTTTCTTCTGTTTGCAAACCAATTGTAAACTCTCATTTCGGTCACAAAATTTGCCGCCAAAGCACCATAAAGGTCTTCGGGAAGACCCCGGCTTTTAAGCTCCGCTTTGTTACAGCGAATTGCCAAAGAAGATCTATGGAAAATGGAATCGGATCAATCATTATGAAGCTTTTAAAAACAATATAAACAATTAACAGTAATGCATTTCTCCCTGACAAATAGTGCATTTAAGAGGGGAAGTGATTTTTTAAATTAAGTCACATGGATAAAGTCAGTAAGGGAATTTCATAGACAATCGGGTCATCTTTTGACTTTCACAGATGTCCATCTTTGGAAGGCCAAAACGTAGTTAACAAATAAAGATGGACAGAAAACACGTAATACACCGAGGACTGCAAGACATACAAATAATTTCCCAAATTCCCTCCACTGGAGGGCACTTCCTCTTTGTTGGTTGGGAATCAGTGTCCAAGCACGTCAAGCCCATAGATCCTGCGGACAGGGGACCAAAACTCAAGAGGAGAACCAGAGTATTACATCTGACCTTTGCCAAAAGGCTGAGAAGCGATAACGTCCATATAACGTCAGGACTTTCGAATCCATAGTGGCCTAAACGAATCGACAACTAACAACCGTGGAAGTACTGCTCGGTACGAAAATGTTCCCATGGGAGGCTTCCATAAAATTTATTGTCATAAAAAAAGGATTCCCGATCGGCAAGCAAAAATATCCCTTCATAACGTGTTTTATCATTACAATCCATCTGTTTTGCCAACCAAACTGAGGTAAGATCTGAAAAACTCCGCATGCGTTCTAAGTTATTTTGGCCTTTGTGAACATTAGCTCGTCTCTATATGACATCGTACATTTAAATAAAAATGGTCAATGAGAATAGGAATTATGACGTATCAAAGTGGTAAAACATTTACCATCTAATACAAGCAAGGTGAAAAGTAAACAGGTTGCCTAAATAAGGTTAGACCACCCCATTGACGACTAAGAAACAATTTGTTTGCACAAAATATCTTTGAATAATGAGCCAGGCCCAATATTTACACAACCAAATTTCCAAAAACTAATTCTTTGAAAGCAAACCACCAAGCCAGTAAATAACACATATTTAAGTGTATCGCAAATGTTAAACCAAGACATTTTAGGCGAAGCTTTTAATTCCGGCTTTAACCACCGAAGATGCTACAGAAATTACAAAACCTCGTGAAAACATGTTTGTTACCAATGGTTTCGGAGGTTTATCTTTTCTTATATCAGTATAATTAAATCTATGGTATCTAAATAAGTGCTAGCCTCAACAGTCTATCTACCATAAAGGAAAGTGGCGTTACAAATCTATCTTACCTTGCCTCTCTTAATGGATTTGGTTGCACCTTGAATGCATCATTCAAAATATTGAGCGAAACTTTTCCCCATTTAAATCGATTTCTGCTACATCCCCTTTTTACTTCTGCTTCTCCGACAGTGAACTCATCTGACCGAGGTCTTTTCATCCCTGTCCGGTACTCTAGAAACATTACCCAAAGAAACATTTTTTTCAGAACCGTTGTTGCGGTACCATAATACTATATAATAGAACTTCTAACCCCAAAAACCGCTTGTGACGTGACCTCCAGAGATAAGAAGAAAAACATACACCTCTGTAAAATATCTATAGACTGTGTTGCATTTTTCAAAATCCTCATGTATATCTTTGAAGCTCGTGTTATAACACAGGTTTCAAACCAAACCTATCTACTTTGGAATAAGTACATGGCTCATTTATGGCCAGTGTTCTCAGCAAACATATTAAAGAAGAACATTTTTTAAATGTCCACAACCGGTCAATACTCCTGCCGTTGTTATCCGTAAAAGGCTTAGAAGTGTCAATTACTTCTTTGCCACGATAACTCTTCAACATTATTATAAAACGGTAATGATATCTTTTATTCGCCCCTGTTGTCTATTCTGGGGTATTACAAATATAAACTGAGTCTAAGGTTCTACACACAACTATTTATATGAAACATAAGCATTACTCAAAGGGCGATTTTGGAAGATTTGGTAAAAACCCTGGGAACAAACTATGATATTACTGAGAAAGGCTAGCATTTTCAAATTTCCAAGATACATTACAGATCATGAATGTTACCAACGCATGTACTAGGGACGATCTCGTCCCCAAATTCCTCTGATAAAGTTTCCCCTCACTTTTGATTCATGATTTGATACCCCACAAAACCAGAATGTTATTCAAAATGCTCTTACCCCTTTCACAAATAGTAAAATATGTTACACGTTCACACGACCATGGCCTCGCTAAATCAGATAATATTTCAACAACCACTAGAAAAACTCCCGAGAGCTAAGTGTGAAAAGAAAGTGTACTTCATTCTTTAACTACAACACAAACTATCCTCAAAACGTAAAAAAATTATATAGTGTAAAAAAGCAACTCGGTTTTCCCGGCAAAATAACCATAGAAATCTGGATTAATTTCTCTATTGAAGAAAAGACTCTAAATATATCACAGCAATAGTTCTAAAATTTTTGTTTCAAGTTACCCTGTATTTAAATAAATCACTAGCCCTTAAGATTAATAACGACATGTCCTTTCAAGTTTCCCTAATCTTGCCTTCATAACCAAATAGCCTTGAGTCAGATCAGAACTTATGCTGCCAAAGAGGTAAACAAAAAGTTTGTCATAAATGAATATTACCACTAATATTGAGATGCTGTTTGATCTGAGTTTAAAAAAATACACTGCGTAACAACATTTTTGTTCCAAGGGTTCTGAGTGTTATTTCCTGATTCTCCATGCTAGAAAACCCAAGAAAAAGATCGTTTTTCAAAAAATTATCACGATCTTTCAATTTTTCAACAATTTTTCAATTTTCCAAATCTAAAACTCATTTGTTCGAATTCGAAGGATATGTTGACAAATTTATTGAAACTGCGATATGTATCAATTTACGACAATGTGGAGCATATTTTGTAAAAAAGCATGTTTGTGGATTTTTTTTCGATCAAGAGAATACTGTATAAATAAAAGACGCAAGATCCTGTAATTTTCTCTGACAACAGCATACAAAACGCTCGAGCCACTTGAACAACACGAGGACTAAAATAATGCATGCTGCTACATATAGACATGCCATCAAACTTTAGTGGTTAAATTCATGGAACTTTTAAAAAATACAAAAAGACAAGTTTTAGTTTATAAAAACTGAAAAAGTGAAATTTCACAAACATTCCTCAAGTAACTCCTACAGTCGCATATCACCGAGAGCATCGATTGAAACCAAGACTCTTAAGCTAATTTGATACAACAAATTGGAAAACATTAGTAGAAAAGGCTGCCTAGCTATTTGTGATAGAATAACAGATAGAAGAAAAATAAATACAAAACTAGTATGTAGATACTTCATGGGAATTTCCAAGAAATAAAGTCTACTTGAAATGAATTGTCTTACGAGACTTTCTTCTGTGTTGAAAGTAACTTTCGCGCAGTAAATTCCATACGTAGTCGCCCAAAAGGTTTTCAGTATACTGCCCACTGTATCTTTTCTCAAATTCTGCTTAGTCCTGATGAAAACGTTCTCCTTGCTCTTCAGAGTAGGCACCCATGTTGTGTTCAAACTGGTCGATGTGGGAAAAAATACCCTCACAGATTTTAGCTGCAGAAAGGCGGGCGAAGAAGGAAATCAAAAAGCGAAATGCCTCGGACTCTTAATTCAGGGCCTTGACGAACTGTTTTAATAGCCCCAACTTGATATGCAACGGAGGCATGAGAATTTTTGGTGGTTCAATTAAACGCTGTTGCTTAACATTCATCACCCCGATTCCAAATTCCCTTCGAACATCCCAATGCCGCCAGGGATTTTCCGTATCCATACTGTCCCAGTGGCAGAGATAGGAAGGGTGCTTTGTAAATCCACCTTGAAGTCCCATCAGAAAGCCAATCATTTCAAAATCTCAAATGACACACCAAAAGTAATCTCTGTACTTAATCCTGTCATGGAGCATTTTGACATTTCCATAGTCTTCTTTCATGTTTACAGCATGGGCCACGGGAACGGAAGGCTGTACATTTCCATTGTGAAGAAGTACTGCCTTTAAAGTGTTGGATGAACTGTCAATGAAAAGTCGCCACTCTTCGGAAATGCAGAGAATTCCATAACGGTTGATTTGCCTATATTTTCTTGAATTTCTTTCAGTCAACATTCTGTTGATATTTCCTCCATCTCAACAACGATCTCAACACCACCATCATTCTATGGCAAATAACAGCAGAGTATCACCCAAAATCAACGTCGGAACACTGAATGTCAGAGGTATTGCAACACAACAGAAAAAAAGACAACCTGCTCAAAGACGCAAGAAGATACCAGCTCGATTTCATAGCACTAACCGAAACACATATAAATGATGAACAATGTTACTAATATGGGTGATTACACACTCTTTACAGCAAATAAGAAAGACTCCAAATCAAGGCATGGAACAGGCATCCTTATCAGAACTGAAATTCAACCAAAACTTCTAAGAATAACAGACAGGATATGCACCACTGAAATCAACCTGAATAAAAACAAACTCTTGTTTATAACAGTGCATGCAGACACCTTAGAAACATTGAATAAAACACCAGAACTGCGTGAGAATTTCTATGAGGCACTCGAAGGATTAATAAACAAAACAGCCAAAAGAAACTCAATAATTATTGCAGGTGATTTTAATGCGAAAACAGGCTCAGGATGGGAATTGTTTCAAGAAAACATGGGCAGATTTGGCAAATGAGAAATCAATGAGTCTGGGAAACACTTACTGGAAGTGTGCAAGAAAGAGAACCTCCTGTTAACGAATACAACTTTTGATGTAAAACAATGTCACAGAACGACATGGACAGCCCCTTTCCGAGACTTCCCTACAAAACAAAGAGAGAAAAGACGGAATCCAGTAAGAAACCAAATTGATTACGTCATCACCCGAATTGAGGACCGGCGGTTTGTCACAAATTCACGCTCTTATGGTGGAATTGAAACAGAGACAGATCACAAACTTGTCATGACAAAATTAAATTTTGAATGGTTTAAAATCAAAAACAATAAAACTAAGACGGAGAAAATTAACATCACAGGATTTAGCGATAACAAGAAACTGGATTTGTATAAGAGAAGTACAAAATAACATAAGTGAAGTTCGAGATGAAAAAAACCAGCCAAGAAAAATGGAACAAAATATGTAAAGTCACATTTAAAGCAGGCAAAACATCACTAGGACTAAAGAAATTATCAAAATCAAGAGATGACCCAGAATTAAAAGAAATTACTGAAAAGCGCAGAAAGATTAAGAATGACATAGAGGCATGCGAAAATGGAAAGAAAAAGGATGAGAAAACAGCTGAATACAAGACCATAAACAGAAAAATGAAACAGAAAACCAAGGATATCGAAGGAAGCAAATTAGAACAGAAACTCAAACAGATCGAAAGCTTAAAGGATGATTCAACAAGATATTTCGCTGAAATCAAGGAATTTAAGAGCCAAAAGTCACAAAAAAATCAGTGTCAAAAACAAGAAAACAAACTTGTAACAGGATAAATAAATATATAAAATACACACCTAAAGAAATGAGACAACCTTTCACTGCAGCAGAAATCACCAGAGTCAAGAAACTGAAGAACGGGAAAAGCGCTGGACCTGATAGCATCAGCCCAGAATTGATTAAGTATGCTCCAGAAGATATACATCAAGAAATCGCTGAAATCTTCAATAATGTCGCTCGAAACAATGATGATGATGTTGAAGAACTGACCCTTGGCATTTTGAGACCGCTACAGAAACCTGGTAAACCCAAAGGCCTGTTATTCTACTATCTGTTCTACGCAAACTACTTACCATCTGTATGATTGATAGAACATGCGACCGCCTCAAAACTGTCATACCATCAGACCAATCAGCATATCAGCCTGTTAGAGGAACGACGAAACAGATCTTTGCAATCAAACACCTTACAGAGAAAGCGATAACTGCTAGCGACTACAAAATATATTTGCTTCTCATCGACATGTCAAAAGCATTCGATACTGTGAACAGGCAGACCCTTTTCGAAGAACTAAATGAGATACCGTAAGAAGATGAGCTACATATACTAAGCATAATCACCAACAAACCAGAGATTAAGGTGAAAATTGGAAATGTCACAGGAGAAAGTTTTCAAACAACGATTGGGATAATTCAAGGTGACTGCCTCAGTGCTATTCTGTTCATCCTCTACCTAGCAAGGTGTCTCTCCAAACCAATCAAAACCAAGATGAAGGGGTTCCTGATATCACCAAAGTATGCAGATGACATCACGTTCGCAGGCACATCCCAACATCAGATCAACGAATTGAAAAATACCAGACTCCCTCAAGAAGTTCAATCTTAAAGTAAACCATGACAAGACAGAAAAATACACTGTTCCAAAGCCACCACCACCACCAAAAAGACATGACATGGACACCCTGCTAAAATACAAGAATGATAAACTACACTAGTCTGACCTGGATTGGCTTCTGTATAAAGAACCAGTTAAAGATAAAACCCAGATTGGAGAGATTGCAAACTCCTAGGCAGCAAACTGGACACTAAGACAGATATCACACGTCGCAAAATTCTTACTCTTGACAGTATGAAGAAGGTCAAAGAAATATTTAGATCAAAACACATCAGCCCGGAAATGAATATTCGCACCTTTGAAGCATTTAATGCATCTATATTTCTGTATAACTCGGAGCTGTGGACCTTGACAAGAACTATGGAGAAAGAAATTGATTCATTCCACCTGAAGAATGCTGAAAGAAGTACTGGACATCCACTGGCCACGACTGATCACATCTAAAGAAATATACAGAAAAACAGAATACGAGCCCTGGAGCAAAAAGATCAGAAGGAAAGGTTTGAACTGGCTTGGCCATCTCCTCAGAAAGGATCATAAAACACCAGCGAGAAAAGCCCTAGCAGAAGCCATCAAACCACACAAGAAGAAGATTTGCAGACCACCTCTGACATGGCTGAAACAAATCGAAAACGATCTTAAACCGATGTTGAACATTGCCATAAATGCAGAAACTGTTGGAGAGCTGGAGCGAATGGCGGCGGACAGGATAGGGGGGGGGAGTGGAAGGAATTCACGAAAAACGTTATAGTGAAGAATCACTAAAGACGAAGCATTGATTGATTTGACGCCATGACTTACAGCACTGTAACAAAGAGTTGGCTTGTTCCCATGATCGTATTCTAAAGTTAACTGAGATGACTTGAAAAATAGTGCGCTGAATATATTATTAAGTGCAAATCCAATAAACATGACGTAGAAGTTTAGCCTCGTATCAGTAGTTTAGACAAACATAACTTTGTAGTTGTTATTCGATCTTTTGTAATTGTACAGNGGGGGGGGGGGGGGGGGGGGGGGGGGGGGGGGGAGTGGAAGGAATTCACGAAAAACGTTATAGTGAAGAATCACTAAAGACGAAGCATTGATTGATTTGACGCCATGACTTACAGCACTGTGACAAAGAGTTGGCTTGTTCCCATGATCGTATTCTAAAGTTAACTGAGATGACTTGAAAAATAGTGCGCTGAATATATTATTAAGTGCAAATCTAATAAACATGACGTAGAAGTTTAGCCTCGTATCAGTAGTTTAGACAAACATAACTTTGTAGTTGTTATTCGATCTTTTGTAATTGTACAGTTCTCGTCTTACAATCGTCATCAGATTGCTCGTTTTATATTTCGTTTACGTAAGCCACTCGTTTTGTTACAGTGTTTCCAAGCTCGTTTGAGTGAACAGGAACTCACGTGATGTACTTTGCGTCATACCACAGTTTATCAAAGTTTAACTAATATTGTTCATTTCCTGACTTGTTTTAGTAACAACCTTTTTTTCTTATTTCATTCATTGTGTACGTAGATTTACAGCAATTGTCAATGTGTTTAAATAGAAGCGCAAATTTTAGTATCTTAGGAAAGTTTAAAACCTGTTTGTAGAAAGTGTTAAGATAATTTAGAGTAAGTTATACGGAATACATACAGTCCTCACATAAGAAAGAGAGTTTTGGTCTCTGTTAATTACCCTCAAGCACAGCGTCCGCGGTAACATTGAAGATTTCTATAACAAAACATGCCATGCGTTCGGTGCGATATGAATGCCAGTAGTAATTGGACACGCTTATGGTTAACAAAGACTCGACATCATTTTCGTTTCCTATCTCGGTGAATATTGTTTAAACAGTAAACAACTAATGCCATTCATCAGTTTATAACAAATAATGTCGTTCATCAGTTCACAACAGTGCTTAAACAATGTCGCATCTATTTCTGCTTTGGAATGCAATTTTCTGTAACAAAGAATGATTCCACCATTAGTAATGAACTGAAAATAGTACGTAAGTTGTCCAGTATTTCTCCAAAAACGATTTTCCAGAACAAAAATGTGTTTTCTGCCACTTTTGCATCACAACTAACATAGAAAAACAGGTTTAGTCTTTGGAACAAAACTTTTTTTATTCTTTTGTTACGTAGTGTTATTTATTTGGGGTCATTCTTTAAAAATTGTGTGGCAATGACATTATATTAGTGTAAAAAGATTGAGAACTTACTTATGGATATATGATCGAAACAACCACATATCATTACACCAATGCATAACATTGCAATAGAAATAAAAATTAATTGATGCACAAACTTGCTGAGAATTTTCTGATTTTTATTTTCGGAATGGAGCTCAAAATTTGTTGTCTGGGTCATCTGTAAAAAAATGATGCATCTATAGCTATGAACATGTAAAAGAAAATCAAACAGAACCGTGACTTTATGAATAAAAAATTGCAGAGCTTTACTGAGATGTATAGAAGGAAACCAAGATAAAGGGCAACTCAATGATGATTACGCACAAGAGTCTTGCTTTTTCGCAGGTGGTTTGTTGATCTATCCCTCTCCAGCCATTCAGCATTAATCCGCCATCATTTTTTGAAATCGACTTTCTTGATACCTGTCCTCCATCACTTTTATTACCACTATAATCTATTAACTTGTCACTCATGTCACCGCATTTCTACAGGGCACTAGCAAACTGAGTATAGCGCAACTGTAGGTGGGTGCTCAGATCACCAACCAACCTTCTGTATCTCCGAAACACCATGTCAACAAATGCGTTTTGGTCATCTGATTTGTAATTGACAATTGAGGTTTCCACTAATTCAACAAATGAAGTCTATTTAGCTGATTCTACAACTTTCTTAGAATTTGCTACCTTTGGTGGGTTTTCTAATCTTAAGTCCGTCAAATATTCCCTGTAGTGGATTTTTCTGCCAAAGCCTGAAAATGTAGACAAATGTGCTGAAAACAAAGTTTCTCTGAGATAAACGCTTTCATAAAATCCTTCATGAGCCCCAATGTCATAATAACAGGGGAAAAAATATTTTTCCTTTGGCTATTGGGGGAGAAACTATCATATCCCCCTTAAATTGTTCATTTCGTCAACCACCCAGTTCCTTCTACCCCACACACGAACTATGGCAACTGTGTAGGTGGGGTGTTAACCAAGAAAAGTTAACTAATTTAAAGGCAAAACATATCAATTAGTTATAAACAGAGTTTTTATTCACTCAATTCAATTACCTCATGTTTTTCCATCAGTGGAATAGAATGTCCATCCTACAATGTTTTGTTTTTTATGTGACTGAAAATGTTTGAATGTTTTGTGGTAATTATGCGTTATTGTCTAAGAACCTTGCCTCTGCAGTTGCCAAAGGGCATCACATTTAAATTTGCATTGTTTCATCAAAATATAAAGAATGTTACAAAACTTAATTCATCATCGTAAAAAGGAACACAGCATTCCGCTACCTACTTTGAGCATAATTGTTTTTACAAAATTCAAATGAAGTTGTACATAACAGCGTTAAAGTCCTTAGCCTGTGTCAATTAATATGTAAAATGCGATGAGGGAAATTACTAACAAAGATTCATCAACTTGCTTTAATATCCTGACGACCTAAAAAGCTGGATATTTTGACACCTCCTACTGAAAGGCTTACTTTACGATCGAGCAAATTCTGATACGTTACTTAAACATAAAATAATTAAACACGTCGAGCTTGATTTTCAACTCCAAACCAAAAATAAATGAATTGGGTTTACAAACACAATAAATTAAAGATAATTTTTCTGCAAGGGAAATTGTGACTTATTCAAAACCTCTTTAACCAACCATTGGCGGCTTTTAAACCACCCTTGCCAAGACCTTTCGTAAATGTTAGAGTACGTTCTTGAAACAGAGGGAATGTTCTGTCTTTCAAACTTTTCTCAAACTCCCAAATGAGTTCGTTTATTTCATCGCAAACCATTTTTCGCACATTTCGAGGCTCTTTTTGTTAGCAGCAACATTTTCCATTGCCATTTTTTCGTTATTTAGTTATACAATATTTGAATCTTTTCAGTCAACATGGTAAATCTGTGCAAAGATACCTCAACTTTTCCCAGCATCATCTTCTTTGAAAACAGCAAAGAGTAATGGTTGGGTGTGTGGCTGGTGTAACGTGAGTAATATTTATCCTTATTTTGGTATCGTGATAAGGATACGCAATTCTACAATACCAAGTATCTCCTCTTCCTTATCGCCAACGTTTGAGTAAGAGGACAGCTTGAGACAGACGAAAAGGGCCTGTTTGGGGTAAAACAGGCTTAACGTTTGCGCTTAACTGTTGAGTTTATCTTTTAAATTAACTAGGTAATTTTATTTTCGAACTTGGTTTAAACCAGCCATATCCATGGATAATAGTCTAAGGATGATAGTCACAAAATACTTGGATTTTTAGTTGTGAACATCGACGTCCTGCCCAGAACTTCCAACATGGCGGATTTTTTCAAAATGGAGCAGTGAACAAACAACCTGTACTTGTTTGAGGAAGTATATTATCATGAAATCATCCATATGAATTTACATGTACAGAGTTAATAGGCACAATGTTGCAGTTCCAATGTGTATTTTAGAACCGACGCTGATTTTGAAATCGGCTATTTCACAACGAGGAACAAGTTGTACTGCTCACCATTGTTAACGTTTTCACTTTGATTTACTACTTACTTGCTACGTAATTGGATTACTCAGAATCATCACGGCTTTCAGATTTACAGAAGCGCGGTGAACACATTCAGTTGACGTGAAGAATTTTTAGTGGAAGTGTAGAGCGATTTTATTGGCCAGCTGGCTCAAAAAGTTGACAGAGCTTTCTTGGTCACTTTACAGGAGTTATTATTTATAATTTTATTCAACGGTATGGAGCTGAAGGAAATGGTTGAGGAGTTGCTTTTTATGTAAAGGAAAACTTATCATGGGAACGGAGATTTGATCTCGAAACAACATCTTGCGAAAATACGTGGATCGAAATCAACATCAACAAAGCAAAAAATCTCTTATGCGCTGTTTATTACAGACCTCCCAATAGTTCAAAGTTTGCATCAAAAAACTTCACTGATACTTTTAATGAAACATTATTGAACATTTCAAAAGAACAAAAAGAAATGATTATCCTTGGGGATTTTAACGTGGACTACAATAAAGCAGGAGACAATAAAGACATAAAAGACGCTTTCACTTTACACGGTTACACGCAAGTTATTAAAACACCAAAACGTTTTAAAGACCAATCTGAAACATTACTTTTGTAGAAAGTCTGAGTTTTCTTCAGCTGATTAATTATTTTGAGTTCGTTCTCCATGTTACTCAAAAAAGATGGCGGGCATATTTTGTAAACAGAAGATCAAAAGAAGTTTCTGAAGACTTTATGGAACAAACTGGTGCCGAAGGGTACACATACAGTAGAAGCCAACAAAGCTCGAAGATTCGCTACTATCTTTCGAGGTATTCTTAGCTAAAATAATCCGTCATCAATACATCAACCAGCCGTTCTCAGTGGTGCGAGAGATTGAGGAGTAGGAGTTAATTGGGCTCCGATTGACCTCGCTCCCTGAGTCAAACAAATAAACTCTGTATCCGCAAATAACACTATAACTGTTATTTCTTGGTTACTTTCTGGNAACTCTGTATCCGCAAATAAACACTATAACTGTTATTTCTTCGTTACTTTCTGGATGGAAAATTTTATTGCTGACCGTAACACTTCAGGTGAAAACAACAATGACTCACGTGTGGAACTTACATCATCTTCGTCGATCCAAGAACAAACTTTGGCATTCTCATCATCAACTTCTGCGTCAACATTAACAATAACAAGCGATCAATCCATACAATATATTTGTGAAAAGTGTAGTAGAACTTTTAGTACAAAATCTGGCAGAACTAACCATCAGAATAAATGTAAAGCATTCATTCCAGAAGCAACACAAGAGCGTTCGACTCAGGAAGCCATTGCACAGCAGGTAGGAAACCCCCCACTATCGCCAAACAAAAAATCTGGGGTAACCATTGTTTAGCAGATGTAGAGCAAATTATTTGTGCAATCTATGAAGAAATTGTCTATTGTTTCTCTCAAAGTGCTAATGATTATGCCCGCCCTGTTGCTTCAAAACCAACTTACAAGTCGAAATCAAAGCAACACAGGAATGTCTTAAACGCAGACTTGAAGCTTGGGCAGAAGGAGATTTGAACAAACTAGTCGTTGAAGCGCGGACAATACAGTCAAAACTTCCCCAAACCTACAAAAAAGGACGATCCTCAAAATGTGTCCAAATCGTTTGCGAAATTGATGCTTTATGGGAAAGGTAATTCTGCCATAAGCTTACTAGATAAAACCGCAAGCAACGGAGTCCTAGGTCTCTCCGATAAAACACTTCAAGATCTTCGAAATAAGCATCCGAATCCATCCCCACCAGACCCATCCATACTAATTAAAGGAGAAATACCTTTCGTTGATCCAGTACTGTTCAGCAATATAGATAAATCCGTGATTGCTAAAGTGACACTTCGTACAAGAGGAGCTACAGGACCCTCAGGTATGAATGCAGACGGATGAAGGAGGATAATTATTTCCAAAAACTACGGACGTGACGGTCTAGAATAGAGAAAAAGCATAGCCAGAATGGCAAGAACACTTGCAACGAAAGAAGTCGACACTACAACATCACATACGCTTGAATCATACACTGCCTATCGATTGATTCCCCTGGATAAAAATCCAAGGGTGAGGCCCATCGGAATTGGCGAAGTGCTACGTAGAATAGTAGGAAAATCGATCACTATGGTCACAAAACTCGAAATAATGAATAGTGCCGGTTCCCTGCAACTCTGCGCTGGATTAACGGCTGGGTGCGAGGGTGCTGCACACGCTATGAATGATATTTTTAAAGAAGAAGCTACTGACGCTCTCTTACTCGTAGATGCCGAAAATGCGTTTAATTCATTAAATAGATCCGTTCTTTTACACAACATCAGTTATTTATGTCCTGCTTTGGCAGTATATGTGAAAAATTGCTACAAAACACCGTCGAGGCTTTTTGTGATGGGTGGAATAGAACTGTCATCTGGGGAAGGGTCAACGCAAGGAGACCCCTTAGCGATGCCTGCATATGCTGTGGGGATTGTGCCATTACTTCCATTACTTAAAGATGAGTCAACCAACACAGTTAAGCAAGCAGCAAACGCAGATGATCTAGCAGATGCAGGTACATTCAATGATCTATTAAAATGGTGGCAGAAAGTCGAACTTTACGGACCTCGTTTGGGATTTCATCCGAAAGCATCCAAATCATGGGTTATCGTGAAAGATAAAAGTAACCTTGAACTTGCTCGTGAAACGTTTAAGAACACCCAACTTAAAGTTACTCACACCGGTCGGAAATATCTGGGTACTTTTATTGGGAAAGAGAAATCAAAAAATGAATACATCGATAATCACGTAAGTGAATGGGTTGAAGAAATACGGGTCTTGTCCGATATCGCGAAATCAGAACCACAAGCTGCTTATGCAGCATTCACATCTGGTTACAAACATAAAATGAGTTACCATATACAACTCCAAACATATCACATCAACTCAAACCGTTAGATGATGCGATTGATCAATGGTTTATTCCAGCAATTACTGAAGGACACCATTGCACCGCTCGTGAAAGACAGCTTCTTAGCCTACCCGTCAAGCTAGGTGGTATGGGTATCCCAATATTTCAACACTGTGAAACCGAGTACAACAACTCCAGTAATCTCACCGAACAGACCGCGAATAATATCAAACAACAAACCACCCAACTGAATTTTGATGCACAGACATATTTCCGTGCATTGAAAACAATTCGCGATGAGAAGATCACTACAGCCAAAAACAAGTTGCAGGAGCTGAGAATTGATATGACACAGGATGAAATACGAGCAAACGACCTGGCACAGATGCAAGGAGCTTCTTCTTGGTTGACATCACTACCCTTGAAAAGCGAGAATTTCGTACTCAACAAAAGGGAGTTCTACGATAGTGTGAGAATGAGATATAGATGGCAGCTGAAGTATCTGCCATCCTTATGTGCAGGCGGTAAAGAATTCACAGTTGATCATGCACTACTTTGTCAGAAAGGAGGATATATTCATGCCAGGCATAACGAGCTACGCGATGCATTTGTTTCTCTTGGAGAAAAAATTTCGAACGACGTCGAGTCTGAACCCCATTTGCAACCTTTAACTAGGGAAAAGTTGCCAAAATCTGCAAACGGAACTGAAGAGGCTCGATTGGATTTAAGGATTCGAGGTTTCTGGCAAAGGGGACAACGCGCATTTTTTGATGGTAGGGTCTTTAACCCTTTCGCGCCATTTTACCGTTGCCAGAGACTAGAAAATGCTTTTGCATCCAACGAGGAAGAAAAGAAGAGAGTATATGGCAGGCGAGTGACAGAAATTGAGCACGGCTCCTTCACACCTTTGGTCTTTTCTTCTTCGGGTGGGTGTGCAAGAGAGTCTGGGAAATTTCTGTCAGTCCTTGCCATGAAAATCTCTGATAAACAGGATGTCAGCCAGAACGTCGTAATGAATTGGCTACGCACAGTCGTATCTTATTCTTTACTACGTTNATGGTAGGGTCTTTAACCCTTTCGCGCCATTTTACCGTTGCCAGAGACTAGAAAATGCTTTTGCATCCAACGAGGAAGAAAAGAAGAGAGTATATGGCAGGCGAGTGACAGAAATTGAGCACGGCTCCTTCACACCTTTGGTCTTTTCTTCTTCGGGTGGGTGTGCAAGAGAGTCTGGGAAATTTCTGTCAGTCCTTGCCATGAAAATCTCTGATAAACAGGATGTCAGCCAGAACGTCGTAATGAATTGGCTACGCACAGTCGTATCTTATTCTTTACTACGTTCTGCAATTCTGTGTGCCAGAGGCTCTAGGAATGCTAAACGCAAACAAGACCTTGTAGTAAATGTTGAAAACATTGAACTTTCCATGTCATAGAAGACTCTGAACGTTCTTACTTTTGATCAAACAGACTTTCGTGTTATATATTGTGTGTATAATCTTATTGTAAGCACATGCATCACCGCAGAGAGAAAGTGTGAATTGCATGCTGCGGACTCATTCTCTGTAAAATCGACTCAGACCCTAGAATATATGTTTTTATTATCTTTGACAACACCAACCCTTTGTTACGACGCTGAAGGAGTTCTTTTCCTTAACGCTTCTTTAATCACAGCAAAAAAGAAAACGCCCTTCAGAGACAAAAGTGTAAAATGAAAGAAAACTTCAAAAAGCTCTCAAAGCCCCACAAGTTTTGCAAGTTTTGTAAAAATTGTGTTAAGCCCCAAATATTCCCTGATCGCCTAGTTTCACTTCAAAATAAGCAAGGTGTGCCATTTTGATAAATTTATTGAGGGGGTGTCGTTTGCTTCCGATGGTAAACTCGTCGTATATAAAGTAGAATTTATAGACTTTTTTTCCACTCTCTTTTCAAATTCACTGCCACCTTGTTATGATCTAGATAAAAGTAAAGAGTGGAGTGAAAGCTGCCTAAAAAGAAAACATCATGTTAACTTCATTACACACTAATGTTTTAGTATTTTTTGTCTTTTGTTTTAGGTCTTTCACCCCAAGCAAGGTATGAATTGCAGAGGGTAACTCTTATTTGAATCTTTTCTTTGTACTTTTTAATCTTTTAATACCTTGAGTGCATCCCTCTCCCAATTCTATCTCCGAAAACATCTCAGCAGTATGCCATTTATAACGGAGAAATGAATTGGGCGCAGTAGTTTAAGGCACATGGTCGGAGTTCGTATCGCGAACCTCTTACAAGATAATCTGTTGACTTAACTACTTGGCTAGAACTGCACTTTACAATAAAAATGCTGAAGGCAAGTGTGTTTTATTCAATATTGAAAACAAGGGGATGGTCGAGAAAGCCTGCTAATTTTTTGCAATGAGCTGGAAACCCGTCACTTTTGGTGACTGGTTGTCTAAAACAATTGAAAACTATAACCAAATTCATTCAGTTTGCAAAGAGGAGGTCATGAAAATTGAGTATGAATATGAATATGAATTGCCTCTGAAGTTCCTAAATAAAAGGAACACCTACCCCGGCAAATTTACTGCGTTTGCAGTTTATGAGCAAATGCTATGCTACAGCTGAACCAGAATGCACAATTTTGCTTTTGGTCCAGTCGAGTGCCAGTGAAATTGCTACTCCCGAAATGGACGTTATTTTAATAGTGGCTTTTAAGTTTTGTACCAGTAATCGTTTATTCAAATATGCAATTCAAAGGTAAGTGGCTGTTATATTATCCTCATATGGATATAAATATAAATATATATATATATATATATATATATATATATATATATATATATAAATACAAGAGTTAGTCCCGAATACGAGAGAGAAAACACACTTTAGAAATATGAATAAGTAAATACTAAAATTAACTGTAAAATAAATAATATCATCTTGATGATCGATTCTCTCGTCGTCTTCTTTCGTGAACATCCATCCCTTTTTTGTCAAAACTTTCACATGTTTGCGCGATTTTCGTTCTCCACAATGATCGATTGGTAACAATATCATTCTAGTTTTCGATAATCCCACCACTTTTTATCATACTTTAACAAGTGTCTTTGTACCTTAGGACGCACTCCGTCCGCATGTTCTCCATATAATAAAGTTTTAACAACTCATTGGTAATCCATACGACATAAATGACCAAATCATCTCATTCGACTACATACAAGGATTCTACACACAGGATTCTTCTCAAATGACGTTGTTGGATGGTTCTATACATTGCATTGCATTGGTAGAAAATGTTCTGTACATTGCATTGGTAGAAAATGATAAATCATGTGAGTCAAATACGCGGCTGCGTAAGTGACCATGGCCATTTGAAATCGCCTGTGTTCGTGCAGTTAATTCCTCAGTTAATGAACAGTCACTAATTACAATGCTGCCAAAATATTTGAAAGACTTGACATTTTTAAGTATTTTACCATCAATAAAAAACTTAACAAGTGGTACAATGCACATTGTTTCGGTTTTGCTGATGTTGATCGAAAGACCCATTTTTTTTTGCAAGGTAGTATGCTGTTAACAGAAATTGAAGACCAATAGGAGAGTCACTAACTATAGCAATGTCATCTGCATACTGAGATTCTCTTATATGCGCTGTTAGTATTTTGGTTTTGCTTTTTAACCACCAAAGATAAAAAAGATTGTCGTCATAACGAAATGTGACTTTAATGCTGTATTAAGCACCAATGTTTTTGAAAGCAATCCACACCAAAACAGCAGCATACATTCCTTAGAGTGTTGGTGCAAGATTACATCCCTGTTTCATTCCACTATTGTACTGAAATGATTTGGCTAATTCTCCGTCAGCGACAAGACAAGCATGTACGTCTGAGTAGAGTTTCTTTATTATTCTGATAAATTTCGGTGGGTAACCAAGCTTGCCTAATATCAAATATAAGAGGTTTCGGTTTGCCGTGTCAAACGCTTTTGTAAAATCGACAACATAAACAACATAAAGGTTCCTTTGTTGTTCTCTTGTTTTTTTTCCATGAGCTGTCCGAGGGTAAAGATACCATCAGTAGTACTCCTTCCACCACGGTATCTTGATTGAGATTGTGAGCAAATTTTTTTGCAAGATTTTTCAGCCGCTGAAAAAGAATGACAGCAAATAACTTTCCTACTACACTCAGCAAAGAGTTGCCTCTGTAATTGCCGCATTGTTATCTGTCCTCCTTTTTAAAAAGTAATGTGACATTTGGATCTTTAATTCCTACAGGGAGATCTCCTAAAATCCACAGCAAGGTAATTATCGAAAACAGAAAAGGTCTAAGCCGTGCACCTCCATGGAAATGAATTTCAGGAAATATCCCGTCAGGGCCAGGACTCTTTCAAAGTTTGGTATTTTTGAGTGCTTCATCTAGTTCGACTTCTGTAATTGGATAATCCACGAAGTTGTCGATAGGTTGCTGGTCAAGATCCTCTAAAAAACTCATGTCAACTTGAGTGAGGTGTAATTCAGAAGTTCACTGAAGTGTTCTACCCATCGATCCTTAATATCTGTAGATGAAGTGAGAGTACATTTTCTGTCCATTTGATTGGGTGCACGTTTTTGCTCCTGGTGCTACAGAGTGTGCCTTGGCAAAAAGATTTCGTAAACCAGTGGCACAGCATAGCTGAGACGACTGCGAAAATTTTCTTGTTGCTGTTGCTGGATGCCAGAACCTTTGCCGAGTTGACAAAAGACGACATTTCCAAGGAATCAAAGCAACTCTCCAAGGAAACGACGAAAACAAGTAAATTCAAGGTGTTCAGTAAAAGTAAGATCAATATCATAATACTCAGGAGAAAATATCTTGACTGAGTGTAAGGTTTTTAATAAACTAGCTTATGGTTAAATACCAGTAAAATGAATAAAACACAAGAAATGGTATAGTGTTGCTTCAGGCAACAAAAATTTCCTGACTACCAAAGCTAGTAAAACAGTGGTTATCGCGTATATATCATAAAACTATCATGTATTTAGAGACCTAGATCTCCTTTGAATGACGTCGTATTTCTATCAAAATTTTGTGCACTATAAAGCAAAAGTCAAATAATTTAATCCACAAAATGCCAAATTTCTATCAAAGACGGTGCACTTAAAACAAAAGGCTAATATCTTTAAAGTTCTTGACTTCATGGACTCTATGTACACTACAGATTTACGAGCTTTAACATGTAATGTGTCGTAAGCCTTTTCTGAGCTAATTTTCAAGAGATACTTCTCCCATCGTTAGTCTACTCAAAACCTGACGCCTGTCCTCGTTTGGGTACGCATTGTCAAAGTACAAAAAACGGCCTTACCTACTCATTTTAGTTGACTGACGATGGAAAAAGTGTCTCTTGAAAAACACCTCAGAAAAAGCTTACGACTCATAACATGATAAAGCTCCTATATCCAAAAGACAAAGCATTTCGTCCACATTTGTTGAAACATTTGGTAATCATAGATAGTAATTAGTAATCATAATTAAAACTTTGTTTATTCCGTTCTAGCATATGCTTGCGAGTGCTTGACAAGTCCAAAACAAATGCAAACGCGGCTGGAAGTCAAGAAAGTATGATTTCTGAAAAAACGTCTGAGGATCAGTCGGACTGGGAGAAAAAGCAACGAAAAAGTATTCAGAAATGCCAACGCCAAAACAGAAAAAACCAGTACCATCAGAATAAGGCAGATAAAAGTCTTCGAACGTGAGAAAAACAGCCTTAATTATACAATACTTCAGTAAAGATTGAAGGTGAAAAAATCAAGGAACAACAGCGACAAACCTACATTAATGCGACGAGAGAGCAGCTAAACTTCATAACCCATGAAATCACACATCCAGCACGAGACAGATGTTCGACAATCGTGCCTACAAACATCCATGATGAGTAGGGCAGCTTGGTCAAGACGATGAATCATAAATAGTTATTATCGAAAGAGATTCTGTCATGCCTGTATTCCCTGACAAACTTTACACCACCAAGGCGTATTTTCCATATAACCCAGGTGGTAACTGATGAAATCAACACCTAAACCAGGACCAAGAAACTGAGTTGCAGTTGGCCAAAAACTGGGCCAACAGATCTAGGAAACAAAGCTGTTAATCAATACAAATGAAAATAATATTCTTCGATATGCTTGGCTTCTATGGTCAAGTATGGCGGTGTTATGAAATTGCAACTTGTTAACGATCATGTTTTGCTTGCCCTCACGGACCTGAATGTGAAAAATATAGTAATAAACTTAATGGTAGTCAATGATTTAGAGGATAAATCCATGATAAACTTGACACAATACGATGTGAAGAAAGTTTTCAGCTAACATGCTAAACTTTGCAAGGCCAGTGGGGAGGTAGAACAAGGTTACAAATTAATACTGAGGTCCAACATATGTCGGAAGGCTAGGAGTGAAAATAAGCGAGACTAGGCTGAGATGTTATGAGGCGTGAGTGAGTGCTATGAGAAGATTCAGAGAGAACATGGAAAGAAAAATGTCTAGCTTAAAGCTTCGGGAGAAATGAAAGAAAGGGAGAGCAAAGGAAATCTTTGTGGACACGGTAAAGAACTGCCTGAAAGTGGGTGTTATCGAAAGAAATGTATAATACAGGGTGAAATGGAAACGTCTGCAATTATCTTGCAATACGAAGCTAATTGAATTAATACTTGAAAACTAAGGTCCTCAAAACAATTTTCTGACAGTGGCATTCCTTTTTGTTTAAGTCGAGCTTCGGATCATCTGACAACCGGGCACAATTTGAAGTTTCTTCTCATTATCCATAATCAGAACATTACAGTTTGAAAGTGTTATCTGGTCTTTTTATGTGCAGCGGCTAACTTTTCTCTTATTTTGTACAATAATAATATTTACTGACCAACCAAAAATATCCTTGATTTAACTTTCTAAAATCTATTGAGATCTATTTCCTGTCATGGGTGATTTGAAAGATGAGGTATCGTAAACGGAGACTGAATTGACACAACAGTTAGACGGTCAGACCAGGTTTGGTCCTTACCACGTTGACATCATAAATAGTGCTAAATTCTAGAATAATTAGAATTTAATACCCTTTTACGCATCGGGTTTCTGATTTGAGAAGCAACCTAAAAGACTAAAATTTTTTCAGTGTTTCGGTCAAAAAAATTCTACTTACGCTTGGCAACTTCCTTTCTTATTTTTACAAACCAGCGGTAAAGAAGCAACCTTTTGTGCTCTTTCATTGGCGTTCCCTTGTTAAGATGTTGTGAAAGATGACTTTGATTCAATCCAGTGGCTTCAACTGCTTCCTTCTGTGGAACGTTGTGTTGATTCATAAATTCTTTTATAAGATTACACGACTCCCATGGGTCTAGGCTGAAACAGATAAAATGCTCAATAACGATAACCGCAATAAAAGGTGAAGGAAAAACGTAAGACATCAAAATGGCTTTGAATACTCAATCTTTCCCAAAAACGTGCCATCATGAACTATTTTATGACAATACACCTGATCAATGCAAAGCGAAATCCCCGTATAATGACGTACGCTTTTGTTTATGTCCATTTTCTTCAATTTCACTTAAAATCATGATCGTCTTTGAATTTTCTAATCATTCTAAATAGTATATCTTTTTAAATATGTCTGAAAAAGTAAATAAAAAAATTCAGTTTTAATATTCATTTAAATTTAGACTCTTGAATTTCAGCCCTTAAACACCCCCCTCCCTGGTGTCTTTTGCCTTTCGTACCACATACATGTACTATTTAAAGTACACCCACCACCGACCACCACCACATACACCTTCCAAACCAAATCAAAACCAACTATTGTAATTCAAAATTTTATTCCTATAAAATAATAATATATTTTAAATCAATATCCATTCCAAATGCGTGGTAACATTTCCCCATGCATAAAAAATCATAAATTATCCAAAAACGAACTAAAAAGTCAAAACCATTGCAAGAACTAGCAATAAGGAAAGTATGGTCCATAGTTTGAAATTCTGATTGTTGTCAAGAATTATTCAAGGATTTCTTTTTAATTCAACCATAGAGTGATGGAAATGTAAAAAAATCTTTTTTTTTACATTTCCGTCACATGATTTCTTTTTTTGAATGTCTTTTCTTTGCTCAGCTTGTTTCTTGTTCAACTGGTGATGTAGCACTAGTGTTAGCTCTTTACTTCATGTAAAGTGAATTAAAACCTTTATTTTCCAAGCACCTTCGGTTTTTCTAAAAGGTGTTTCAACCGAATTGAAACTCCTAGTTGTTCAATATATTCTCACTCCCTGCTCCCAAAGCACCCATTACTATTGACATAAACTGAATCATAGTCCTGCACAGAAATTTGGCTCAGGCGGGCAGTAGGGCTGGAAGCCCCTAAAAAAGTTTGGAGCAAAACGATTTGTGTGAGATATTATTACCATTTCCTTTTAAAGAAATTGAAATCCTGGTCCCTGGGTTAGCACTATTTTGATTGTTCCTGTCATTGCATCGTGCTATTGTATCATCGTGTCAATCTTTAGTTAAAACTATTGCTAATAGCCGTATATCAGTACAGAAAAGTCATTTTATTAAATATCTCGTTTCCATTGCATTCTTTAGGCCTAAAGATGTAAATATCATAGTTATTTAGGTTGCGTATGGGGCGATGAACAAAACGTCTCTGCCATTGTACCACAACTACAAACTCCTTGGACAACCTGTATCATTTCTGTAGAAGAGCGAAGAAGGTAAGATTTGTAACGACGCACAATTAGGAAGATATCTACGCAGAATAAGGTTTTAAGAACTGGAAATAGCATTAAAAGAGGATAAAAGTTTTAAAAGGTACCAGGATAGTGAGTCACACCATGCATTCACACTACGGCTCATCACCATCCCGAAAAATACTCTGGACAAATCTGTTATGACTGATAATGGTGTACAACAGGAACAGGAACAAAACAGGTTGATTTTTCCTGAAAATTTTCAGTCCCTTCAGTTCCTTTTATTTTAGGAAAGGCGAGTCGTGGTTTATGGGATACTAATTTAAGAAACGACAGCAGTAATTTTATTGCTTTCCTAAGATTTATCTGCTCCAGCAAAAGAAATCTGGATAATAACAAATCCCTTAATAAAAAGTATAACATGCTTTCACCTCCAAGGATTCCAAATGAACTTATTAATCTAGTTGATGTACAAACAACCCTAGGAGTTATTGACAACATAAAGAATTCCGAATGCAGATACTTCAGTATGACGAACCAAGTGATGTATTCGGACAGGAACAACTTGAAGTTGTAGTGACTAGAACACCGACAAAACAACTCTGCTGTTTAGATTTAGTATCACACTCCCGTAACTTTCTTGTTCACTTGTTAAAAGTTTACAATAACTAACTACTCCGTCCAAAATCAAAGTTTATATAGTCTAACTTATCTGAATATAGAATATCATATGACAGAAGTTCTAGAAGTTCTATACCATGTATGGTATGCTGTCATGCTGACGTCATATTCAGCTGATGTCCATGATGCAATAGTGCTGACTCGTCTCTTCTGGCACATTCCTTCTTGCATGATGATTAGGTAATGTTTCTTTAAATACTTAAGCTAAAGGTGACGTAACAAAACAAACATTGTGTCCGATTCCCAACACAGTTTCTTGTTCCTTTTGTACTTCTTATTTACCTTGCTCGTATCAATTGGTCCCAAATGCATCATTTCTTTTCACTGCCGTTTATAGCTTCTCCCTCGCATTCTGTAGATTTCTCCAGGATGCCAATTTATATTTTTGTGGAATATTGTACTCCAATTAAATCTCGTTCTTTTTCAGCTTATTTCATATTCACTCTATCTACATCTGCTTTAGGATAATGTCAACACAGCCAGTGCATGCCAGCTCAACTCAGTGCCGGTCCCAAGCCCGGATAAATAGGGAGAGCTACCCGTCAGGAAGAAGATTCGGGGTGTAAAACTTTGATCACCAATGTTGAATCGGAGGAGCGTCGACATCTGCCGCGTCCAAGAAACACGGTATAAGAACAATCGTTGCACTTCCATCGGATCGAATGACAAGAAGTATAAGTTCTGGTACAGTGGCCAGGAAATTCGAGCCTCTTGAAAAATAGGCACATCCCGCTGATACACAGAGGGAAAGTGTATAATGTATGCATCGGACCAATGTTGCTTTATTGGGCTGAAACCCGAGATATGACAGAAGCTTAAGCAGCGGATGATCAGCTGTGACGGGAGGATGCTGCGCTTTATGGCAGGAGAAACTCTGAGAGACAGGGTCAGGAGTGAAGAAACAGCACGAATAGTGGAGAGAGGCAGCTGAATGACGTGCTGGCATTCCCTCGATTGAGATGGTATGGGCATCTGCGACACAGAGAATATGTCGAGCCACTAGGAAGGGCACTAGGAAGGGCACTAGGAAGGGCACTAGGAAGGGTACTAGTATCGGAAGCACTTGGTCGAAGACCCCCAGGAAGATTGAAGAAGACCTTGTTAAAGACGATGCGGGAGAGCATGAGAACGTATGGACCAGTGAAGGAACATGTTTGAGAAAGAACCATATGGAGAGCTCTATCAAACCGTCAAACCCCATAAATGGGAAACAAAGGCGTTAAACGGAGAAAATGAAAGTAAGTAGGGATAGCGTCCTCCATACATTGTCATCATTTTCTCTAGCATTCTGTAGATATTTCTCCAAGGTGTCAACTTCTATTCATATGCAATATTTTTCTCCAATTCAACCTCGTTTCTCTTCAGCTCATTTCAAATGCATTTTATCTGCATCTACTTTTGGATGGCGTCCTCCATACATCGTCATCATTTTCCTTGTTTTTCGGTCCACCACTTGCAGCCCCGCCTTTGTCCATCACATGAAACCTGCACGTCAATATATTTTTCGGCAATGTCATAAGTCATTCTAAGTTTTTCTTTTACTACAACATTTTGTAGCCTGTTTCTTAACATCCTGACGATTTGTCCAAGATCGTTACGTAACTTCTTTTGCTTTTCTAACATCTTCCTTCCCCACTTTGGTTCTCTGTTTTAATTTCTCTCTCTCTCTCTCTCTCTCTCTCTCTCTCTCTCTCTCTCTCTCTCTCTCTCTCTCTCTCTCCCTCTCTCTCTCTCTCTCTCTCTCTCTCTCTCTCTCTCTCTCTCTCTCTCTCTCTCTCTCTCTCTCT
>RDPX01000213.1:688076-708829 GCA_003991215.1 Morbakka virulenta
CTTTGTCTCGCTCTCTGTCTCTCTCTTTCTCTGTCTCTCTCTCGCTCTCTCTCTCTCTCTCTCTCTCTCTCTCTCTCTCTCTCTCTCTCTCTCTCTCTCTCTCTCTCTCTCTCTCTCTCTCTCTCTCTCTCTCTCTCTCTCTCTCTCTCTCTCTCTCTCTCTCTCTTATGATATGTGGAATTGAATTTGACCTACTAAAAGGAGAAAACACAATTCGTCACAAAAAAGCAACCGTTTATATCAATTATATGACCTGTTACGTGAGTAAAATGTTTCTACCACATTAATTATAAATTATCACAGAACCCCTTAAATTCGTCTAGAATCACTGTTAGTGAACAACATGGAGGATTTTTGTAAATCTGGCACTTGAAATTCACAATTTTTGATAGACAATATGGTAAACATCACACAATTAAGTTTACACACAGTAACAAATCAAGTCCCTCTGAAGGGCTTCGTTTGAACCCAGTTACTTTTAAAAAAATGACGTTAAATCAACAACAACAACAAAAATCAAGCTGACATACAGACTTTCGAAGGCTGTGCAAAAAGCTTTGCTTGTGGGCATGGTGCGTGTGAAGATCATTAAAAAATACCAAGGACTGAAAATTCAAATTCCTGTTGAACGCTAAAGAGTATGATACTTTGATTTGACAAGACTTGTAGTGACAAGATCACAGCTAATACTGGAAAGAGGTGCATAAAAATTAAGCAAAATACCTTGTCAGTTTAAGTATCATGGTCTCTTCGTCACAATCATCCAAAAGACAAAGGTCTCTGATTTGTAAACATTCATTTGTACTCGATACCCTATCACTTTCTGCACAGCTATCGCTGTTGCTCAAATTGTTTTTCATATCAGAAGTGCTAATTAGTAATTGCTCATCTCCAGTAGAATTAATATGTGAATTCTTCCCTGCATGTACAGATTTATCTGTTGTTGATGCACAAGGATTGTTTTTATTCGCGTTATCACCAAGCCATATCTTGGAGGATGAAACAGTAAACACGTTTCCTTTCTCCGTCTCTTTCCCGTTAAAGTGCTCTTTGTAATAGTCTGCAATATCAACAAGACGAACTCCATCTTCTGCAAGTGTCCCAAGAATTAATATCTGCAACTCGGTTAATTTGCTCATTTCTTTACTGCCAGTTTTTTGACCAGCGATCACTCAGTGAATTGGTTAACTGACACAAGTTTTAACTTTCGGCAAGTGAAGGGAATCGCAGGTACTTCCGGTTGGCAAGGTCTGCTTGTGTTTACTCTGCTTTGACAACTTTTGAAAAGTTGAGAAAACTTGATTAAACAATTTGTTTGTTTTTTGTCTTTTTTAGTTTACGAGGAGAGAACTTCAACCAGAATAATCCCCAATTTCTGGAAAGTCATGATTCCCTCACTAGTTTAAGAATACGAGAAACATGCAAAGTCAAATGTTATACCTCACTCAACTCGACAGACTATTGTCATATCAATTTGCCCCTTTTGTCTTTGACATGAGGTCAGATTTTAGTCAAGGGGACGGTCTTTCTGGTTTGGGTAAACAATATCACCTCGTGGAGTGTCAACTTCGTAGTTGCGTGCGCCCTTCAAACAGAACGTGGTACCCCCAAATAGAACAAAATGAGCCAAAGAGAGCTTTCCTTTTCCGAACGTTGTGGACAGTATTTGCACATGATATGTGGAAATCTGAGCTAAAGTTAAATGATCACAGACTATACATACTCCGGAATTCAAAGGGTAAGGTAGTTACATCAGGAACTGTTTGGAGAGAATCACTCTCAAATTTGTGAAATAATGGTCAAGTCTCAGGTCTAAACCCTGTGTCAGAAAAGATGAATGTGTACGTCTCCTGTTGTTTATACAAGTACTTTTAAAAAATTTAAATTAGGAATCTCAGTAAGGGCCTGTTTTAAACCACCTAGCATTGTGATCTAAAGATAATCTGCAGTAAAATAAAAACACCAGATGTCCTGATCATTTTCCGCCTTCATCAATGATGGGGTTATATCAATTTTTTCTGTTTTACAAAAGTTCTCCTTGTTATTCTTCTAGACTATGTTAAAGCTGATAACATAAAATACAACATTCGTCGCTATGTATACCGTCAGAGTTAAGGTTTGTGTGGAAGAGAATGCGACGAATTAAATGATTGACTTGATACGTGTTTATCGATTTTCCCTTGTTAGACTTCGCTTTTTTCTTTGAAAACATTCATGGAGAAATAATGGATTTAATGTAAGTAGTAGTATTATTATCCAGCAATCTCTCAGTCTCAGATGTCAAATGACCGGTTTACCAAGTTGATCATTGGATCATGACCCACAGCCTTAAGATGTTCAACACATATCGTAGGGTTCCAGCTGTTCCGAGTTCCTACTATTAAGCATGCTTTTTGGAATGCTCCAAAGTAGATGTTCTCATTAACACGACTTAGCCACGATCGAAAATTAGTGGAAATGGTTCCTAGTACCCTGGTGATAACTGGGACAACTGTTACCTCTTAACAGTTCCATAGCCTCCGAATTTCATATTTTAGGTCTTGATACCAATCCAGTTTTTCGATTCCTTTTTCTGTAACCCGTCGGTCGAAGGGACATGAAATATCAACAACCTAACATTCCAGTTTCTCTTTGTTCAGGATCACATGCCTGTTTTTTTGTGCTCTAACACTTTATCTTTCTGGGTATTCATGTCCCACAAGATCTTGACTTCACTATTTTCAAGGACAGTCTACATTCTGGTCGGTGGTCGTACCATTGATCAGTATGCTCAAGATTGATTGGCTTACAAAGCTACCAGTGAATTACATAATCTACAGATGGGTGCGATATTTTCCTTGTCTATGTAATGCTTAATTGAACGAGTTCTAATGGCCTGCTCTTGTACAGCCATAAACGTTCCTTCCGTTGCTCCTTTCAGACCACCATTTTGAAGCCAGTCCCGACTCTGAGGATCCCTGAATTCACTTCTGCTGAAGAAGACATTATGAAGCTTATTTTCCTTTAAGTTTTGCTTGTATTGATTTATAACTGTTGCCTTATCCATGTTGGTGCCAATTATTTTTTCCTTTAAGCTCTCTCTCAAAACATTCTTCTCACTGTTATTCATATACTCAAGCAAACAATGTTTTTCAATCAGAACAGACAGTCTTTCACACTTATTGGACACCTTCTGCCTTCTGACCTTCTCATATAGAGTCGGTCAGTATTTCCCTTCCTATGAAATATATTAAACATCGTTAGTAACGTCCTGGTTTTTGATCTAATTTCTGCAAATCATCCTTTCTGCATTCAACAATTCCTGCACTATACTTTACAATTGATACAGCTCTGGAGTTGATGGTAGTAATCATGTTCCTACCATTGAGCGTCGATTTCAGTAGGTTTTTTTAATCGTCTTACATACTCTTTTTTGATGTTATCTTTCATGGTCCTATCGTTAATCTTGTCGGCTTCCAAAACCCAAAGTTATTTGTATCCTTTTTCCAGATCTATTTTGTTGATCTCCTCCTCTGATGGCATTTCTATTTCTTCGCTATGGTAGTGTTTTCCCTTCTTTTTATTATTAGTATTTTAGTCCACACGTTCTCCAGCACCGCCTCGGCCCTGTGTCCGTACTAGTTGCTGACCCTTGCAAAGCCATGCTGCTAACATATCTCCCAGTGGAGAAAGCTGGCCACCTTGTCTTGACGTTTCTTATGTTCTGTTTGCACCAGCTTCTCGCACTCACACAAGATGTGCATTGCTGTTTCTGGTCTGTTCCCACACATTCTACAGTTCACCTCTCCCTGATGGCCCAGCACTTTCATCACCCTGGTAGACAGTACTTGGTTCTGAGCAGCCATGAACAACCCTTCTGATTACTTCTTGAGCTTCCCATTTTTTGAGCCATTTCCAACACTCGGTTCCTGTTTGTCTTAGATACAGCCCATGCACTTCTTTGTCCTTCCATTTCTGCTTCCGTTGTTCTCTCTTGTCTTTCTTCAGATCTATTTTGGTGTTGTCTCGCAAGAACATATCTGCTAGCTCCCTTCTCTCTTCAGGCCACTTTCTCTTAACATAATCTGACAGACTGGCCTCTTCCAGTCGCACACACTCTTCCATAGATATCATTCATCTCCCCGCCTCTACCCTTGGTAGGTACAGTCTGTCAACATTCGCTCTTGGATGGAGGATCCTGTTCATGGTCATGACTTTCCTGGTTTTCCAATCCATCTCCCTCAGCTCTTCCACTGTCCACTGAATGATTCCTGCGGTATACCTTATTGCCGCAACTGCCTAGGTGTTAAGGGCCTGAATGCAGTTTCCTCCGTTCAAGCGCAATTCCATTCTTTTCTTTAATCTTCGGGTATACTCCTTTCGTACTTTTTCCTTCATGTCTTTCATCTTAATCTCATCCGCTTCAGTGACTCCTAGATAATTGTACACCGCTTCTCCAAGGTCACTGATTACTTGGTTGTCAGGCAATGCTATTCCTTCGTTACTACCTTTTCGACCCCTTTGCACCACCAGTGTTCCGCATTTCTGTATCCCAAATCTCATTTTGAGGTCAAACGTAACTGTCTTGACAGTGTTCGCAAGACTTTCTTGCTCGTCTTTTAACTTGCCGTATAGCTTCAAACCATAAACAAGAAGTCGTTCACTTTGTGTCCACCCTTGAATCTGTGTCATTGTGCCGCGTCCCTGAGGATAACTGACAGTGAGATTAATGATGTTATAAACAGCAGTGGTGACAAGGAATCTCTTTGGAAGATGCCTCTGCGAATCACAACCTCTGTCAGTTTCTCCCAATTGTTTTCCAACACTGTTCCCCACATATTCATGGCATTGCCAGCCATCCAAGTCAGATTCATAGTCTCTAGTATCCAAGAATGGGGCAACAGATCATATGCCTTTTGATAGTCTATCCAATCCATTGCCAGGTTGGTCTTGTGTTTCTTCGAGTCTATCCTGCCCAACATTAAGTGGTCTTTAGTCCCTCTCTTTCCTCTTCGGCAACCCATTTGTTCATCTCCTATACGTTTGCTCGTCTCTAGGTGTTCCATGAGTTTGCCGGCCAAGATCCCAGTCAGTGCCTTCCACATTAGAGGAAGGAACGTGATCGGTGTATAGTTTTGGGGCGGGTTACCTTTTCTCGGGTCTTTCAGGATCAGTGTCGTCCTTCCTGCTGTCATCCAATCAGCCATTGCTCCACTATCAAGGCAAGTTTATGAAAGGTTTTCAGATTTTTCAGCCAGAAGCCCTTAATTCCATCTCGGCCAGGCGCTTTTCAGTACGGCATCTTAGACAGTACCTTCTGCACGTCATCCGCGTTTATCAGAATGTCATCTTCGGTCCATCCCAGGTCCAATCCAATTTGCAATTGTGTTATGTGTTGCTGACTCGTCCTAGATGTTCATCCAAAACCTCCTGGTCTCTTTCTTGTCCGGTTCTGCCACTTCTCCTCTTGCTTCCTTTTGTAAACTATGGTAAAACCGTTTCTGGTTATTATTATTATCATTATTATTATTATTATTGTTGTTATTTCTTTATATTGTGCAAAGTTTTTGAACTACTAATCACCGGGCTATTACTCATAGCCGTAGGTATTTGGCCGTTCGTGTATGCTTTTTTATTTTGTTTAAATTTCACGACTTTTTAAATTTATTTTCTTTTTGGAATTTTTGTTCTTTTTTCTGTTATTTTATTAGATACATTCTTTTGTACTAAGTTCTAAGGGGAGAGTGTTCTTCAAAGGATATGCGCCGTACTATTTAAAACTATCTTCTGAATTTCCGGCAGCTGTATGTTTCCTGGTATCTGTTTGATATACTTATCTGTCCCTTTCTTCACCATACCCAGAGCACCCACAATAACTGGGATTGTCTTCGCTCTCATGTTCCACATTCGGCCAACTTCCATCTCTAAGTCTTTGTATTTACAGAGTTTTTCAAACTCTTTAGCCGAAATGTTACTATCGGACGAGACACTCATATCAATCAGCTGGTATTGTTTTCTCGACTTTTCCTTTATGACAATGATTGGTCTGTTGGCTTGAATTGTTTGGTCTGTCCTTATTGAGAAATCCCTAAGAATGATAACCTTTGACGAGTCGATCACTGAGAGTGGTTTGTGTTCGTACATGTATCAACAACTTCTATATCATAGAATTTACAAGCTTTCCAATAAATATATTGACCAACGCGGTTGCGTGTCTATTTGTGTACTCGTTCGGGGCCAAAATTTGGCAACCAGACATAAGGTGATCAATTGTCTCAGTATTTTCCCACATATTCTGCACGTCGGATCTGCCTCACTTCGTAACACATTTGCCTCGTAGTTTCTTGTACGTTTTAGCCTTGTGCTGCCATGATAAGTCCCTCTGTTTCCGCTTTGAGACCTGCACTACTTAGCCACCTATGGGTATCAGATAAATTTACATCAGATTTTAGGCTTCGTTGCGCATACTTTCCATGAAGCGGTTTATTTTTTCAAGCCTCGCTGATTGCTTTCTTTCCGTTCGTTTTAGCAAGAGCTTTCAACTAACGCGCGTTCTCTGTTACTTTTTCTCCTCTTTTCCCCCTATCTTTAATTGACAAACCTATTTTCAATTTCTTCGCAAACTTTCTACCTTCCTTAGTACTAGAGTGCATATTTTTCCTTTCTTGATGCTTATATACTAGCTTATACATCCAGTCTTCCGTAAGGTTTAGGAATCTAAGGAGTCCAATAATCGATGTTTTATAGGTACGTTCTAGTTGAATGAGCCCTCTCCCTCCCTCCTTTATTGGCGCGTGCAGGCGGTCTATATCAGCTTTTGGGTGATGCTTGTTATATGTTGTTAGCATTTTTCTCAAATTAGTATCAAGTTTTTTAATCTCACTGAGATTCCAATTAATGATGTTATAATTATGGATAATGACTAGAACAGCTAAAGGATTAATAGCTGTAATCCTATTTTTAGAGCTCAATTCGCTTTTCAAAATGCATCTAGTCCTTCTGAAAAGCTCTTTTCGTAGTTTCTCTTTCATGTTGGCATGCTAAATTCCACTGGATTCACTTACACCTAGGTATTTATACACTTTTTCTTGCTCTAGGTTTTTAATTTCGGTATCATTATCAAGCTGAACACTTGTAGAACTAGCAAGTCTGCCTTTTTTGAAAGTAGCCTTTGCACATTTTCTGAGACCTAACTCCATGCCAATAGCCCTTCCAGTTCACTGTCGTTAGTTCCATTCACCTTAAGATCGTCCATGTATAATAAATGAGAGATCTTCTCGTTGCCTATTTTATACCCATATTGAGAGTAATTTAATTCTAAAGAAAGTGGGATAAGAAAAATACAAAAAAAGGGGGAGATAACGAATCACCTGGAAATATTCCTTGTTTAATTCGGATGTTATTACAAATAATGGTACTATTTTCAAGGGGAAGAAAAAAGTTTGTTTTCCATAGAGACATTTTAAGAAATTTTAAGAAGTTAACAAGAATAGAAGAGACTTTAAAAAGGTCAAGCGAAAGGTAAAATCCAGTTGTGCAGGACGCTATCGAAGGTCTTCTTGTAGTCTATCCACGCACAACTCATACTCCTCTTGCTACCAATACATTCTCCAAAGGCATTTTGTTACTTAATAACTGGTCCTTACATCCATAAGAGCCTCTTCTGCAACCTTTTTGCTCTAATAGCAACAAATTAGTTTCCTTGAGTTGTTTATAAGTCCTGTCGGTGACAATTGAGGTCAGTATTTTGTATGTTGTTGAAAGACATCTTTTTTGCCTGTAGTTCTTGGGATCCCCTGTTTCACTACATTTAGAAAGTATGTAAGTTGTGCCCTCGCATAACCAACTAGGAGTTTCCTCTGGATGATAAAGTAATTTATTAAAAAGTTTAGTAAGAAGGACATACGTTGATGTTAAAGCATTTGACCAGAAATTTGTCACCTTGTCTAACCCAGGTGATTTCTACTCTTGCGATTTTGCTAGCGTTGACTTCAGTTCTACCATTGTTATATCATCCCACTCTTGCTCGTTGATATTAGCATTGTTTGCTTCTGTATTTGAGATCCAAGCAGCAGTATCATTAAACCCTTTTTTCTCTCCCCAGTTTCCATTCCAAACATTTTCAATAGCGTATTGTTATTATCGAGTGGTTACACACCATCTGCTGATGGATGGGTGAAACACCCGCATTGAGCGCCCAGCAACAAGCCAGGTAAGTTGAATGCAGGCACATTTACTGTAGCTACAAGAGTGAGATAAATGGAAAACCAAATCAAAATGTCAACATCACTTCAACCTTACAAGTGCCACCCCAAAATCAGTGAGTAAAGGCACATTGCTCAAGCGATTGTTGTTGTATGACAACAACTTATGACTACAGCACTCCCCACTCCTAGTCTAATAGCTAACAATACATTATTATACATTTTTATTATTATTATTATTATTATTATTATTATAAAAAAAGTTCTCTTGATATGCCTTTGTAAAATCAAACACGGAGTAACTACCTGGGGTGATTTAAGTTGTGTACTGTGTGAGTATTAGGGTAAGAAGAAAAAAATCAATACATACCTATAGCAAGACTAAATACGAACATCAAAGGGGACAAAAGTAATACGAATACACAATCTAGAAAAATAAATTTAGTTATAAAAAAATCCATACATAAAACAATTCATAAAATGAACGTCAATTTTAACAAAATACATAACACTTCAGAACAGGAAAAAAGTTTTGTTTAGATGCTCAGGGCTCTCCTTAAGATGTGAGCTGTGCTATTCAACACGATAGTTTGGACTTCTTGAAGAGATGTTTTGCCTGGGATTTGGTTTAGACAGTTTTTGGTACCCTTTTTTATAGGTCCCAGGGATCCGACTACTACCGGTAAAGTTTTTGTTTTCAAGTGGCACATTTTCTCAACTTCAATTTCAAGATCTTTGTACTTGCTAAGCTTTTCAAAAACCTTTGCTGAACTGTTACTATCAGATGCCACACGCATATCGATAAAGAAGCAGGTCTTATTTTTCTTATCTTCAATCACAATGTCAGGGCGATTTGCCTGAATTGTTCGATCTGTGTGGATAGGAAAATCCCAGAGGATAGTAACATCATTGCTTTCGGTCACTGGTTCAGGGTGACGTTCGTACCAGTTTGCTTGGTAATTGAGGGTGAACAAACTCTGATCTTCAGCGGCAAGGATAAAATCCTCAGTCTCCCCCTTCAGTCAGGAGCTGCTTAGCCACTGACAGATTGCTTTTTCATCTAAATCAGCATTCTTCCTTCGCGTTCCGAATTGACGGTGGAGAGGTTTATCTTGCCATTTTTGTTCTCACTGTTTTAATCCTGTATCTTTTGCTTTACGTTTCCTCTTTTTAGCTGGAGCTGTAGGTGTAATTTTCACATTTACGTCTTCAGCGTCAAATCTCAGTTTTCTCGAAAATGTGTTCAATTATCTAATGACAGAATGTAGCCTTTTTGAGTTTTCATGCGAGTATACAAGTTGCAGCATCCAATCGTCAACGTTGTCAAGGTATTCATCGAGCCCAATGGTAGATGTTTTATAGGATAGCTCAAGCTGGACCATGCCTCTACCTCCTTTGACTCTGGGTACTTACAACCTGTCAACATCTGACTTTGGGTGATGCATTCTATTGCATGTTCGTTGTTTCCTAATTTTTGTGTCTAATTTTTTAAGCTCATTTATATTCCAATTAATAACATTGCAAGTAACAATCGGTATTGCTAGTGTTATAATTGCAGTAATTCGATTTTTGGAATTCAGTTCTGTTTTCATAATCGCCCTCACCCTTCTCAAACACTCTTTTCTAATGTTCTCATTTACTGTTGCTGTTGTATGCCATCACCCTCATTCACTCCAAGATATTTATACGTACTTTCCTCTTCAAGTTCTTTTATCACTGTTACATTATCTAAAACAACATTCTCAGCAGTAGTCAACTCGCACAAATGTCGCCTTTGCATATTTATCTAGCCCAAATTCAATTCCTATGTTATCACTAAACGACTTATCACTTTTCAGCAATCCTTCAAGTTCCCCATCATTATGACCGTGAAACTTTAAGTCATCCTTATAAAACAGGTGGTTCATTTTCCTATTATTGATCTTGTATGCATAGCCTATGTCATTCAGGATTTTAGAAAGAGGAATAAGTGCAAGACAGGAACGAAAAAGGGAAGGCGGGTCAACTTGAAAGATTCCACATTTAATTTTCGTGCCTTTTAGAGTAAAGGTTCCATTATTGTGAGAGAGGGTAAGGTTTGTTTCCCAAAGAGTCATGCTAGTTTTTAAAAAATTAATGAGTACTGGAGAGGCTTTATATATTTCTAAAGTTCTTAACATCCAAGAGTGAGGTACATTATCGAATGCCTTCTTATAGTCAATCCAGGCTGTACTTAAGTTTTTAAGTTTCGAGTGGGCATTCTCTAGGATCATTTTGTTAATGAGTAACTGGCCTTTGCATCCACAGGTATCCTTCCGACAGCCCTTTTGTTCAAGAGGGAAAATGTTTTGTTTGTCTAGGTGTTTATACGTCCTTTCTGTGAGAATAGAGGTTAAAAGTTTATAGGTAGCAGAAAAGCATGTAATAGGTCGATAATTTTTCGGGTTGTTAGTATCTAAGTTTTTTGCGAGAAGGTATGTAGTGCCTTGACATAGCCATGTTGGTGCTAGGTCAGGATCTATTGTAATTTTTTTGAGATTTGCTGCTAATTTGGAGTGAGCAGAGGAGAGTGCATTCAGCCAAAAGTTAGGTACTTGATCCATTCCAGGTGATTTCCACTTCTGTGAATTCCTAAATGCTTCTTGGGCTTCTTCAATTCTAAGACTCTCCCATGCTTGCTCTTGTAGTTTATCATTATCGTTCTCTAGCTTTCGTATACATTCAGCGACTTCGTTGTGTATTTTCTCACTTCCAAATATTGATTCCCAGAATTCTCTGACCCTCTGTTCTGTTGGAACCTCTTCTACAGATATAGTATCTTTGCCTATTTCGCAGTAAAATTTCTTAGCGTTGGCTTCAAATATTTTGTTCTGTCTGAAAGATCTATTGCGTTTATCAAATCTGCGTAATCGTTGGGCATTTACTTGCAGCTTTGTTTTAATTCTTCCTTTATGCTGGGGATTTGATTTTATACTTTCTCAATACCTTTTTAGCTTTTCCAGATCTATTTGCTCTATCAGTTTGTAGTTCGTCCAGTAGAGAGATTTCTCTCCTGAAGCTTTCTATCACCTTTTTAATCTTAACTTACCATTTTGGCTTACTGCTTTTTCTGGTGTTATTTCTCTTTCTCTTCGTCTAAAGCCCACATTTTTCCTGAATCACTTTACTTGTTGCATACATCAATTCATTGAGCTCAGTAAGGTCAGGATTAATCTCATAGTATATTCGATTAAGAGCAGCATTGGCTACTTCATTGAGGTTTTCAAATTTGTGTGTATGTCTTAACATTAATAACGTTTCTCTCTCAGTCATAGGGGTATGTTTCACTTTAGACAATTCCTCAATAATGACAGTTTTCATCTCTAGTAAATTTTCTTCATTAATCACAGCATCANTTCTATCACCTTTTTAATCTTAACTTACCATTTTGGCTTACTGCTTTTTCTGGTGTTATTTCTCTTTCTCTTCGTCTAAAGCCCACATTTTTCCTGAATCACTTTACTTGTTGCATACATCAATTCATTGAGCTCAGTAAGGTCAGGATTAATCTCATAGTATATTCGATTAAGAGCAGCATTGGCTACTTCATTGAGGTTTTCAAATTTGTGTGTATGTCTTAACATTAATAACGTTTCTCTCTCAGTCATAGGGGTATGTTTCACTTTAGACAATTCCTCAATAATGACAGTTTTCATCTCTAGTAAATTTTCTTCATTAATCACAGCATCAACACTACCAGCCTCCTCATTTACCTTAACATCCTCAGCAATTGCTTCCACAACCACGCCATAAACCACGCCATAAACCTCTGTAAACTCTCCTTCACCTGCATTCTCATTACCTATGGAGTTATCAATATTTTCGTTTGCAATCGGCACTCTAATATCATTTTTTACTCGTTCCTTAATTTCTACTAACTCAGTATCACAGAATTTTCTTTATTCATAATACACTTTCTAACGTTTGCCAGTTTGTTAGCATCCAAAATATCTACTTTGTCGCTGTCACTGTTCTTTTTAAGCCAATTAAGAAATGTATCTTCAGAATTATTTGTTTGCGGTCTTTTTAGCGCAAAAAAACCCCTAAATAGTACATCACTTTTTTATATTCTTCCATGGTCCATTTCTTCTGTTTTTTTCCTTGGATATTGATTTTGTTTAGGTGGTGAATTGACAGAGTCAGGGTTGGAAGTAACCCCGTCCAGGTGACCATGTCGAATGAGTTCGGGGAAAGAATTAGACCAAGTAGCAGATTTCTCGATATCCTTAGCCTGGTCACTCACTGAGGCACGCGCCCCTTGTTGATCTGCGCGACGGGCGATGCGGCATGATTTACTTTTACTTCTAGTTTCTATCTGATAAGGGGGCTGGATATTCCACGCCAGTCGCAACCTGGTATTTCTAGTCCACGCAGATTGACAGACGTACACCCGCCGGACGCCAACCCGGTACTTCATGGTCTCGGAGAGAGCTAACAGGTACTATACCTTGATCACGGGTGACCTTGAAGTAGTTGTGGCAAGGGGTAACCTTATTAGCCCACGTCGAAACTCCACAATCGGATACAGTTTAATGTCAATACCCAGTACAAATTATTATTATTATTATTATTATTATTATTATTATTACTATTACTATTATTATGTAAATATTACTTTAAATTGGATTTTAAGATCAAATACCGGGTCACAACCCGTGACCTAGGGTGAAAGAAATAGGAAGTTTTCTTGTTTAAGGAAAAGTAAGGTACAAAAAAAATATAAAAATATCTATAAAAATGTGATCAGAAAAGTACTTTAAAAAAAAAACCAAAAAAAAACCATCCATGTCTAATGTATAAAAACAGGTAGAAAGGGGCGTATAAAAGAAGTATGAATCAGATATAAAAACAAGTATGAAAAAACGAATGCTATTTTCATTATGGTTCACGAACATCGAAATCGACATTTCAATACATCATGGTTATAAAAAATAGAAAAATTTCTAGTTGAAGATCATTCAGATAATAAATGCCCTCCTTAATATGTGAGCAGTGCTATTTAATACTATTTTTTGGATTTCTTCCAGTGAAGAATCTTGTGGTATTTTCTCGAGATATTGGCTAGTACCTTTCTTTTTCAGGCCCAAGCCACCAACTACAACCGGAATAGTCTTAGTTTTCAGATGCCACATCTTTTCGATTTCGATCTCTAAGTCCTTGTATTTTGCAAGTTTTTCAAACACTTTTACAGAGACATTTCTATCAAATGGCACGCTCATGTCAATGAGAAGGCAGGTGTTGTTTTTCTTGTCCTTAATGACGGTTAGCCTGTATTGTGCGATCTGTGTGGATTGCGAAATCCTATAAGATAGTGAAATCTTGTCCCTCGATGACTGGTTCTGGGTGTTGCTCGTACCAGTTACTGTTAGTCTCATCAGAGAAGTGTTTGCAGATCCTCCAATGGAGGTACTGTCCAACCCTGGTCTCAGTTTTTCCCTCGCAAAACCTACATTTTTCGTCCGCTCCGTTGTACAGAACGTTTGCTTGATAATTTCGGGTGAACAAGCTCTGATCTTGGGCAGCAAGGATAAAACCTTCAGTTTCCCCCTTTAGTCCAGAGCTTCTGAGCCACTGATTGGTTGCGAGTTCATCAACATCAGCATGTTTAGCTCGAGCTACAAACTGTCCGTGGAGGGTCTTTTCTTGCCACCGGGATTCAAGCTGTTTTAATCCGATATTTTTAGACAATTTCTTTTTTTTTCGGGTAATTTCAGTTGGGGTTAAGTCATTCTTTTCCTGATTCTCTAATGACAGAATGAAGTACTCTGAAATTTTCATTAAGATTGACTAATTGCAGCATTTAGTCATTTGTGTTGTCTAAATATTGAGCGAGTCCAATTGTGCTGGTTTCGAAAGATAATTCGTGTTGAATCAAACCTCTTCCTCCTTTATTTCTGGGTACATACAATCGGTCTATGTCAGATTTTGGGTGGTAAATTTTATAGCAGGTAAATTGTTTTGTAATTTTTTTTATCTAGTTTCATAATTTTACTCAAGTTCCAGTTGATGATATTGAAACTATAAGTAACCACTGGTATCGCAAGTGTGTTAATAGCTGTAATTCGATTTTTTGAATTCAACCCTGTCTTCATAATAGACCTGACTCTGCGAATGCATTCTTTCCTGATTTTGTCTTTCATTTTTGTGTGCTGTACGCCATCCGCTTCACTAACACCTAAGTATTTGTAAGTTCCTTCTTGATCTAGTTCTTTAATTACGTTATTAAATTATTAATCACTACATTATCTGTGTTCGTCAACTTTCCCCGTTTAAATGTTGCTTTGGCACAACTGTCTAATCCAAACTCCATCCCGATGTCATCGCTAAATGCTTTTACTGCTTTAAGTAGCCCTTCACGTTCTCCACCATTACTAGCATAAAGCTTCAGATCATCCATCTAGAAGAGGTGATCCACTTTCTTTTTGTTAATCTTACATCCATATCCGGTTTCATTTAAGATAAGGGCGAAAAAAAAGAACAAAGGAGAGAACGAGTCTCCTTGAAAAATTCCACAGTTAATTTGGATACCAGGAGATGACAAAGTACCGTTCGAGTGAGAAAGAAGAAGATCTGCTTTCCATGATTTCATAGAGGTTTTCAAAACGTTAATTAGAGTAGGAGACACTTATGTGAATGCATAAAATGAACCTTTAGTGACATGTTGCATCCAAGCTCCTAGTAAGCCTTCAGCATATCACTTACTAGTTCCTTATAATTTGTTGATCGCTGGTTTCCTAGAAAGTTGTTCACCACAGCTTTGAAAGAACACCATGCAGCTCTTTTCTTCGCACAGAGTAGCTGTAGAAAAGCATAACCTCGCAGTTGTGTTATTTGAAGACCAACAAATATGCCTTCTCGAAGCTTAGCATCAGAGATATTCGGAAATTTGTTTTTGATGTACTGAAATCAAGGTTCCTCTTTATCCATAGCCTTCACAAAATTTTTCATCAAGCCAAGCATGATATGAAGAGGTGGTATTAACACTTTGTGTGGCTCAATGATAACATTTTTCTCATCAGGTGTTAGTTTTCTCAGTGGCCAGTCTGCCTTTCTGTAATGTAATGAACGACATCTACTATCCTACTCACAGAGAAAACAACAGTACTTTATAAAGCCAAGTTGCATTCCCATCAATAAATCGATAACCTTAAAGTCTCCACAAATCATCCACGGATGTTCATAATACTTTACAAAATTTAACAAGTTCTTGAAGAAGGAGAATGTTTCCTTCGTTTCGGCTGAATGTCCTGGAGGAATAGAAGGTAAGAAATTTACAATATGCAAAAGGACAGCATTAAGACTGGTCTTTGATGAATCGATCAATAATTTCCACTGCTGAGGTAAACAATCGATTTGGAGGGCTGTCATCAGACCAGTCACATTTGAACAAACTGAAAATGATCCACTCTCTTCAAAATACTCTTGCAATGCCTGGTGTCTGCTGCGAAAAGTGGTTGTTTTAACATCGGGCCTGAGAAGTCTCCACTGCTGTAGTCTGGAACCTAAAAGCTCTGACTTTTACTTAGGCGGGTCCAAATCACGGACAAGATCATTTAGCTCTGCTTGACGTATAACATGCGGCTTTGAGAAGTCTGTAGCACTCCAAGGGAACAAAATTTCACTAGAGCCGGATGATTGGCTGCTGACAAGTTCATCCTCGGTGAGATCCGAGCATTCATCTGAAAAGGAAGTTGTGATTAAGTCAGAAGATTAGCTATCTTGAAACTGCTTAATCTACCGGAATCTATTGCTGCATTACTTGGAGGGCAACTACATTCGTTTGCTATTTAATGACCTCTTGCTTTGTCAAGCAACAGCCAACTTCACATGATCTATGACAAAAAAACTCGCCCTGCTACCGGGCAGCAGCTTTCAATTGTCCACATCCTCGCATTTCAATTGCCATTTGGGAATTACCACCCTTAACAAAGAAAAACATACGTTATCACCTTGAACTGAAGCTGAGTCTTCTACTTGCTAGGCAAGGAACTTCATTTTAAACGACAAACTTAAATAAGGAGTGTGTTTTTCAGTTGTTAAATTTAAGTTGTTGCTTGTCAAATCAAAATCTTCATGAACTTTCTTTGCTATTCTTTTTTCTTGAAAAACGCGTTTAAAAAAAATAATTAAAAATTAAAAATTCCTAAAAAGTGGGAGCCCATAAAAAATTTAAATATTATTTTTAGAATCAGCGCCGAAAAATAACCAAGAAAAAGTGTTTTTCATTCAAGAAACATTTTGGCTGTATACCTGTGTTATTGGTCTCAGAGAGGTTATTAGTTCTAACTTTAGACAAAATTCTATTCATCTTCTGCACATGGTCTTTCAAATTTTTCCTGTCAACTCGTTTGAACCTACTAAATCCTTCGTCTGGATGATCACTTAAAACTTTATTGAGTTTCTCCAAGGTTTCTTTATCCTCTTCTGACATATCATCCAAATTCTTAACTGCTATCACATGGTCCACTTCAACCCATTCGCCTGGACCCCCAACCACTCCCCCACCCTCAATCAACCCCTCCATCAATCCACCCTCCTTTGCTTCAATTTCATCTCTTAAAACCCCTTTTTTAATCTCCTTCATTTCAAGGTCTGAAAGCCAACCATTCAATCGAATCATTCTTGCTTGCTCACACAATCAATGTTCGGTTACGTTAAGTTCTTGCCTTTCTTTCCATATGTTATGCATACGCTTTCTATATCCTTTAATAGGTCTTCTTTGTTCATCCATCGGTTTACATAAAAAATAACACTCCATAACAGCAATGTTTAACTCTTTATTCCATCCCATTCTAGTAGTAGTAGGATGACGACCTGGCCCCCGCTTCTGTGCCAGGGGACACTTGCCGGGCGAGGGGCCTTCACATGAAGCTCCACCTCCATTCACGCCGTTGTTTTTAACTATTTGATCAGACATTGCACTCAAATGAGGTTGCGTTTTAAGGTGCACAGCAACCGGTGCTTTTATCGTGACACCATCACTAGAGAGGTTACCACCCATAGCTTAAGAGTCCCCTTTGCCAATGAGGCAGACTATCCCCCGCCGGATGCCAACCTGGTATTTCAACAGGAGAGCTTACATCATGCTCAAGGGTGACCTGGAGGTAGTTGTGGCAAAGGGTGACCTCATTCTCCCACGTCGAAATTCCACAACCGGATGCAGTTTAATGTCAATACCCAGGACTATTATTATTATTATTATTATTATTATTATTATTATTATTATTATTATTATTATTACTATTATTATTAGGTTCAATGTTTTACTTCTCGACTTCAGTTCTTGATTTCAATAAATTAACTTGAAAGCAGGCAGCAATAAACCACTAGTGGTTTCAGGTTTACTTTTCCAGTGTCTTTCGAAAACAGTACCTTTCTCAGGATACGTGCCGATCCTAACAAGCTTGTTTTTTGTACAACTTACTATTATTATTATTATTATTATTATTATTATTATTATCATTATGTCTTTTCAAATTTTCTTCAGAGTGCGTAACGTTTGAAAACTACGTAACACCGGGTTATTACTCATAACCTGAGGTATTACGTTGTTCATGTATGCTTTATACTTTTCTACTTTTTTTCGATTCCTTTATAGAGAAAGTTCTTTTCTGAGAATGTGTGCCGTTGAGTTTAAAACTTTTTTTTCTGGATTTCTGGTAATTGAATATTTCCCGGGATTAAATCGACGTACTTTCGAGTTCCTTTCTTCACCATACCAAGGGCTCCTACAATAACCGGTATTATCTTCGTTCTCATGTTCCATATCCGACTGATCTCGATTTCTAAGTCTTTATATTTACCAAGCTTTTCAAACTCCTTGGCAGTAATGTTGTTGTCGGATGGGATACTCATATCAATCATTTGGCACTGCTTCTTCAATTTATCCTTTATGACAATGTCTGGTCTGTTAGCCAGAATCGTTTGGTCCGTTCTTATTGGGAAATCCCATATGGTTACTTGTGGGGTGTCTATTACTGGTAAGGATTGGTGTTCGTACCATTTTTCAACAATTTCAATTCCATAGTAGCGACATACTTTCCAATGAATATACTGACCTACATGGTTGTGCCTATTAGTATACTCGTTTGGCGCTAGGATTTGACAACCTGAAACCAAATGGTCAATCGTCTCGGCACCATTATGTATAACATTTGCTTCGTAGTTTCGGGTTAATAAACTCTGGTCCTGTGCTGCTATTATAAATCCTTCGGTTACCGCTTTAAGACCAGCACTGTTAAGCCACTTATAGGTATCTGATAAATCTACATCAGGTTTTTGGATGCGTACTGTATACTGTCCATGAAGCTATTTAATTTTCCAAGTTTCGCCAGTTGATTTTTTCCCTTTTACTTTCGCAAATGTTTTCAGTTTATGTGCATTATCAGTAATATATTCTTCATCTCTATTCTCTTCAGCTGCATGTTGAAGACCTGATTCAGGTTCCTCAAAACATTTTGTTACTTCTTTAACGATAGAATGTAACTTCTTTCCTTCGTGATGTCTGTACACTATTTTTAGCAACCAGTCCTCAGTAAGACTCAGGTATCTATGGAGACCAATAGTGGATGTTTTATATGCACACTTTAATTGAGTCAGATCTCTACCTCCTTCCTTTCTTGCTACATACAAGCGGTCACTGTCAGCTTTGGGGTGGTGCATATTATACATGGTAAGTATTTTACGTATTTTAGTGTCCAGTTTTTTATTTCACTAAGATTCCAGTCAATTACGTTGTAACTGTAAATAATGACCGGGATTGACAGCCAGTTTATTTATTCCCGTAATTCTGTTTTTAGAGTTTAAGTTACTCTTAAGAATAACCTTAGTCCTTCTAACAAGTTCTTTCCTTAATTTCTCTTTTATATTTGAGTGTTGAATCCCATTAGATTTGTTCACACCTAGATATTTGTACACTTCTTCCTGATCCAAGTCTTTAATTTCAGTTTCCTTATCGAGATGTACATTCACAGATCTAGTCAGTTTACTTTTTTGAAAGTAGCTTTTGCACATTTACTTATACCGAACTCCATACCAATATCGTCACTGAACCCTTTTACAATTTTCAAAAGCCCTTCAAGTTCACTATTATTTTTCCCGTAAAGCTTTAAATCATCTATATAGAATAAATGGGAGATCTTATCATTGTTAATCTTATATCCATATTGTGAGGAATTCAGTTCTAAAGACAATGGAATGAGTAAAATACAAAAAAGGAGAGGAGAGAGGAAATCACCCTGAAAGACTCCTCGTTTAATAAAGATATCGTTGCATATAATCGTACCATTCTCATAAGAGAGGTGTAGTCTTGTTTTCCATTGAGTCATATTAAACTTCAAAAATTCGATAATAATCGGGGAAATTTTGAAAATATCATGTGAACGCAAAATCCAATCATGTGGAACGCTATCGAATGCCTTTTTGTAGTCGATCCACGCACAGCTCATGTTTCTTTTACGGGTATTACAATTTTCGAGAATCATTTTGTTTATTAATAACTGATACTTGCAGCCATATGAGCCTCTTCTACATCCCTTCCGTTCCAGGGGCAATAGATTGTTTTCTTCCAGGTGCTTGTACGTTCTGTCAGTAAGTATTGAAGTAAATAGTTTGTACGTTGCTGAAAAATATGTAATTGGCCAAAAGTTCTTAGGGTCCTTTGTGTCACTGCTTTTCGAAAGTAAGCAACTAGTGCCTTCGCACAGCCAGCTTGGTGTTTGTTCTGGGTTTTGCATCAATTTATCGAGCAGTTTAGTAAATGTGTGGTGCACCGAAGACAGAGCGTTTAGCCCAAAATTTGGTAATCTGTCTAATCCCAGTGTTTTCCATTTTTGTGTTTTCGACAGGGCAGACTTCAACTCTGACACAGTTATACTTTTCCACTGTTGTTCATTCACTTTTTCATTTGCTGTATTTGGGATCCATGCAGCAGATTCGTAATGCCTTTTTTCCTCCCCGCAGATTCCATTCCAAAAACTTTCAATATTCTCTTGACTTAAGGCTTCTTTCACTGTATCTTGTTTTTTACCTAATTCCCTGTAAAATGTTTTCGCATCTGTCTTAAATATCTTGTTCTGCCGATAGAAGTTGCTTCGCTTTTCAAACCTTCTCAAACGTTGGGCCTTCGCTTGCATTTTTTGTTTTAATTCTTCCTTAACTTGGGAGATTTCTGGTATACTTGCTATCCTGAACTTTCTTTTAACTTTTGGATCCTTTCCTCTTTCTATTTCACTCAAAATCGATATCTCACCGCGCATCTCTTCAACCTCTTTCTCAATATCTCGCTTCCAGTTGGGTTTTCTATGATAGTTGCGCGTTTCTTTGGTGGTTTTCTCTTAATGTCTATGCTTGTTTCAATGGTCTTAGCACATGCATAGAGAATAGTATTCAGTTCAGTAATATTTACCTCAACGTCTTCGCAGAAATCTTGGAGGGCCAGGTTTGCTATGATTAGATATTTATTTTGTGATCTTTTCAATTTAATTTTAGCGAGACCATCACGCTCTTTCATATCAACAGATTCAAGTTTTTCAACATTAGCTATTATTTCAT
>RDPX01000213.1:709855-779321 GCA_003991215.1 Morbakka virulenta
CAGTCGATGTTACCATATAACATGCTACTCTTGTTTCGGTCTCGTCATACACGTCTTTGAAACTTTTAAGCCCTCTTTTAAACTTTTAAGCCCCACCATCACACCTTTTTGCGTATGATCTCTCATCACTTGTTTCTCTTCCATGGAAACCTTCTCTCCGCAGAATACTTTTCACAATTTTATCTAGTCCGTCTATTTCTCCTTTTTCAAGATAAACTATATTCATCACGTACCTTGCCACTGGTATTACACGGCAATTTATAGCTTTTATCAAGTTTTGATCATTTAGGTTAAGTCCTACTAGGTGGTCCATCCTCTTTCGGATTTCTTCTTCACTCTCTCCATTACTCTTTTTACATCGATTTTATTCACTTGTTCACACCCAAGAAATTTGTAAATTTCGTTTTTGTTTGGGTCAAACGCGTCCATCTTCTCTTCCAACAATGTCAACCCATCTCCTTTGACCATTTTCCCTTTTTTTGAAGACTATTTCCGCACATTTGTTTACTCCATAGCAAGCTCCAGTCTCCATACTCGCTTTTACTATCATTTCGTTGACAATCTCGAGTTTTTGGTGGCTTTCTTGGTAGATCTTCAAATCATAAATAAAAAGACTATGTATTCTGTTTACTCTTTTCTTTGTTTCCCATTTTGTAGCCATCAGTTTCCTCAATCAGCATTGTCACTGGTACTTCTGTCAGACAAAATCCAATTGGCGAGAAACTGTCACTTTGCAAAAACCCCTTCTTAAAATTTATCATACGACTGGTGATGGTTCTCCCATTCTATGTAACTTCTAATTTAGTTTTCCATCCTTCCATTAGTTTACTGATGACACTGATAATATTTTCTGGCACTTTCATCCATCTGTACACTCTGATAATCCAGTCATGTCTGACCATGTCGTACGCCTTTTGATAGTCATAAAATGCCACTGCTACATTTCGTTGGTAACCTCTCACTTCATCCATAATGACATTATCTATGATCAATTGATCAACTATTCCTAAGACTCCTGAACATGCTCCAAGCTGAATTCTGTTCCAGATGCTATTCCTATCTGCATGTTCCTTCGTGTAGTTTCCTATCATGCCAGTGAATACTTTGTAACAAGTGATAAGACATGTAATGGGCCTATAATTTCTCTCGTTACTCAAATCTTCTGACTTCAGAAACAGTACTGTCTTTCCCTGTGTTATCCATATAGGTATTTCATCAGGCTGTTCAATCCATTAGTTGAAACATCTCACCATGGATTGCCATGCCCCTTTAAGCTTTTTGCATCAGAAATTTTGAATTCCGTCAATTCCTGGAGCAGACCAATTCTTTCTTTTTCTGACCGCCTCAAAAAGTTTCTTTTCATCAATTATTAAGGCTTGTACATCCGTGACCTTTTCTCTTATTTTATTTGCTATTATTTTCATCCATTTCCTGTATGGGGTTGGAGTTTAATCCTCCCATATACCAGCCCAAAATTCTTCAAACTTCTCCATTTCAGGTACCTTGCCTGTTGCTTGTTTTCTCTCTTGTGTCTTTCTGTAAAACATACCTTGATCTTCTTGAAACATTCTGTTGTTACATATCTTTGCATCTCTATTCTTAAGATGTTTTAGCTTTGTGCGTCAGTATCTTAATACGTCCAGCGTACTTTCTTTCAACACTATTAATTCTTCTTGTTTTCCAAGTTGTAGTTCAGATCTTTCACTCAGTTTTTGCATTATTTTCTTTTCCTTTCTGGTTGATTTCCTTTTAGTCTTCCTCCTGTGTATTTCGTTAGATGTCCAGGCTAAAATCTGCTTCAATGATTTTATCTTTTCCTCGCTTTTTCTTATCCTCCTGTTTTTTTGGTTCAAATGACTTGGGTTTTTGTCCTCTTTCCATTTCTTTTTATTCCGCATCTCTCTTCCAATGTTCCAGAAGTACTACTACTGATGATGATGGTGATGATGATCAGGACATTTCCATTACGCTGCACCAACATCTTCTACTGTCTACTTTTTCCAATGGATACAGATGTATGGTACGTTTGAAGATGGCAAATTGCCTTTAAATCCACTTACACCTTTTACGTCTGCAGCTGTCGAAGCACCATCTCCACCTGAAAGTAATCTAAAGAACTTTCCTATCTTCCAAATCAATCTTGAAAGGTTAGCTTTATGGACCATACAAGTTTATCCATTTCAATAGACTTGAAAACTCCTAAAAAACCACGCCAAAATTGATTTCTTGGACTGTCAAAATCTCAAAAATTTAGCTAAACTATCTATTTTGCTGGATGGAGGTGGATATGCAGTGGTAGAGAAGGTCGGTAATATTGTAACGGAGTAGTCAGTTAAAATCCAAAAACAGCAAAAACACCAAAAACAAAAGGAACATATGTCAATGACCTCCAAGTTCATGTGGCTACAAGTTCAAAGAGGATGCTGTGAGCCTCGTCAAATGTCAACTTGGAATTGCCACAGACTTTTACTATGTGTTAATTTGTGTACAAGCGAATAAAATAATTTAAGATTTGAAGGAACCTGCCTTCCTTGCTTCAAGCTGTAGAAAGGCATGCAAAGATAATACATGCACAGTATGTACCTACATATTGAAACGGCAGAAGGCTGAGCCCGAAATACAAATAAAGATGGTTGATTTGGACTCATTTACAAGTTACGCATATGCTGGGAACTGATTTAACTGCTTGGCTACTATAAGGTAGCCAATATTGTTTACAAAAGTAAATTAAATTCTCATTAAAATCATTATGTAAAACTAAGGAGTGAGCTTGAAGTACGAGTAAATGGACCAAATGATAAAAATGTGACAAAAGATTGAAATGCTCCGCACAAAAAATACAGTTGGGCATCTTGGATCCTTCCACCACAACAAATAAGACCTTCAGTTATCTCTATTTTTTGATGAGGTAAAAGGACGACATTAGGATGAAAATAACTACAGCACTGGTATTTTCTGCTGTCATACACAGGAGTAAGACATGGGTGATAAGGAAAGCGGAAATGGAAAAAGGTTAAAGACTTGAACTTTGGGTATGGAGAAGACTCCTCAGGGTGCCCTGAACATCTAGAAGAACAAATGAATGGGTACTAACCAAATGCAAACTCAAAGATTTCTATTGAATACCATCAGAAAAGGAAAATTGATCCACTATGGCCATTTAAACAGAGAAGACAACAGCTGTGATAAATTAATAATCCAAGGAAACTCGATGGTAAAAGAGACAGGAAAAGACATGCAACAAAGGGGTTTGGCAACATCAAGGCACTCACAAAGAAAAGTATTTCCCAACTAAACAAAGACACTAAACACAGAGCTGAATGGAGACGGTAATTCAAGGGCTGAAGGTCAACAACAGGAATAACAGGATGACCTTCTTGCAAATGCCGAATTTCAAGAAAAAAATTTCAGCTTGTAAAAACATTACCCATGCCTAAAACTCAGCAGAAAGTAAAAATATGTAGTATAAGGACATTTTGTACACATTGTTGATAGGTTGGAGGATATATCCAGCAAAAGAATACATTTGGAGCAACTACTTTAACGCCTATAATCAACAACTTGAGAAATACTACAGGTGTTTTGAAGAATGGTGTTAACATTATTTCATAAGTGGTGTTAACGATATGTTCAAAGAATAAGCAACGGTCATTTGAGAATTTGTACATGTGACATGCGTACATGTAAATGGGTCCAACACATGCTAGCGTGTAAAACGGACGTTAAACCGAATATGATGATGATAATGATGATGATGATGACCAACAAGAGTCAGAAAATGTAGAACAAGGAGACCCTACCCACCACACATGAGATTAAACAATTCTTCAACACTAATACCTTTAGACCCAGGATCAGTTGGGTTGCAAAGAATGGGGAAGTGATGACAGATGGAAAGAGCAGTAAGGTGATACGTTTCATCCACCCTATCCTGTACAAATGGTTTCCATGTGGCCGCCTCGTTCTGAATCCAGAACAATACACAATCAGTCTAAGGGTACAGGTTTATGATAGAGAAATTTTACAACTTTTTTCATCTCATATCTTACATCTTACATTCCTTTGTACACACTTGAAAGTAATCTGCCTGCAAAGACAGCACCCATCAGGTCCAAAAGGGGTATAGTTTAAGCTTTACATTGGAAAGCATGAGATTTAGCAGGAAGAATTAACACAAAAACCTGTGTCAAAAACCGCGAGTACTGAGAAACTTGCATTAGAGATCCTCCCATCACCAAACAATTAACTATCTCGGCAGCATCGTGCAAGTCGACTGACACACTAAAAGTGATATCATCTAGCATTCTAGATAGACCTGGCAGAGGACAGTGAAAGGAAAGATGAAAGAATAGAACAAGACCTGGACACAACGTCAGAGACTGGCATGCAACAAGTATTAGTCGAGAGATTTTGTTGTTGCCCTACATGCCACTGGGCATCAAGGACAGTGAGAAGAGATGAGGTTTCTGATGAGTCTTGAGTTTACTATATGATTTTCCAGAACATAATGTTGCCAATGCATCAAGTAATTGCTTAGAGTTTTCATGACTCAAAACCATTTCATTCCCTTGTTTCCAACCATCAAATCCATTTGTCGTCTACATCACTGTAGACGACATCAATTTGCATAAAAAAATGATAAACTCAAGGACCAGTTTATAAATAACATAACTGATTTCTGCCAAATTGTTTCCCAGTCCATGAACACATGGAAACCATTTACTCTATAAAAGCAATAAGGGTACTGTGGCTCTTTCCCAAACTGTACCACTAATTCTGGGATAGTTCAACTGCATCTTGAACGGATTATCTGAAATAACAAAAAATATTTTCACACCCCTTAGATTTATCTAGAAATTTAAAAGGTTGTTTATGAATAAAGAAAGTGAAATTATACCGAACTTGAATAACAAATATTACCATCATCGTCGTCATCACCATCATCATTATCATTAACAATTCAGTCAGAATGTCAAGATGAAAGTAAACTCTATTTGACTCTTGTAATGATAGTGCAACGGAAAATGGCTCGTGAATTATCAAGCCATTGTATGGTAAAATTGCAATTGAAAATTCAATAGTCGAAGGCCTGTGCAAGTAAGGTTATTTGTCTGTCCTGGTATTCATTTTATGTCAAGAACCTCGTGTGATGTTCTTAGATTCGTAATTCAACATTACGCTTTCTTTTTCCTTAATTATTTATTGTTTGTTGTAGTGAAATAGTAAACAGTTTTAGCCCTTACACGACCTGGCCTATTTTCTTTTTGTTATTAGTAATTATAGAACTTTCGTAATTACTAAATTGGTGACACCGACGTGAGCAGCAAGGCATGATTGAGTAAACGAGACATTATTTTTGTAAACGAAACATACTAGGCTTATTGGAATTGTCTTTTATCGCAGTACAAACAAGTTGTTACTGACAAATTAATTGCAAATCTTTCACATAACCAAGTAAAACACGCACATCTCTGTATATTGATAACTTTACAATTCTAACAAACTTTTGTTGTTTTGAATCCACATCGTTCAGGTGGCCTATTAACATTCGAACACTCTTTTTACCGAACATTATCTACCATAACAATCGATTCACAGTTTAACTAACATTTGTTTGTCAACATTTGAAATATTTTAAGAAAGTCGTATTAAAAATTTATTGTTAAAATGAATCCTACTGAATCTGCTGGTTCTTCTCCAAGTTTGTCTTTGTCTCCGGTTGTAACTACTCCGCCACCAATGTCCTCTGTAAGCTTGAAACTACCGCCATTCTGGCCGAATGATCCTACGATCTGGTTTGCACAAGTTGAGACAATTTTTAACCAGGGGTATAACATCTCAAGCCACAAAATTTGCCTATATAATTGCTTTTCTCCAACCTGAAGTAGCACAAGAAGTTCGCGATTTATTGATCAACCCTCCACCACATCAGTCATACGACCAGCTCAAGATGGAAGTGATAAAACGTACATCAGCCTCCGCCTAAAAACGTCTCCACCAGCTTCTTATAGCAAAAGAATTGGGTGATTGAAAGCCTTCTCAGCTTTTGAGACGAATGTATCAACTTCTTGGGGACAATCGACTCGAAGAAGCAATCCTTCGTTAGCTGTTTTTGCAACGTTTACCAACCAGCGCACAGCTCATCCTTGCCTCTTCCACAGACAATGTTTCTGTGGATCAACTGGTTATCCTGGCTGAAAAGGTTCTTGAAGTGGCTGCGTCAACAGCTGCCATTTCACCTGTACAACCAGCCTACGACCATTCTCAGCAACTGGGAAGCCTCCAAGGCAAAATAAACCCAGTGACATTGCAGATTCAGACCCTAACTGATCAAATACAATCACAGCCTCGTTTCCGTGGTCGAAGCCAATCTCGCTCCCGTTTCCGTCAAAATTTTAGAAACCCATCAACATCACCAAATCGTCTTAGCAGAATGTGGTAGTATCACCAAAAATTTGGCCAAGCCGCCCGCAGATGCATCAAGCCCTGCTCTTACAGTTCTGCTCCATTGCCTTCAACCACATCAGAACAACCACTTAACCAAGCACAGAATTAGAATAACTACCCAGCCGAGACTAGGGGCGACAAGTCACACTGGCTCATCTTTTCAAAGCCGCCTTTTCTACGTCACAAACATATACACAGGGACACAATTTTTAGTAGATAAAGGGGCAGATGTTAGTGTCATTTCTGTTAAACCTGCTGACAAACGTTTCAGCAACTCGTTGGGTATGAAACTTCAAACTGTTAAAAAAAATCTTCCATTTCCACTTATAGTGAACGATCTATGATATTGGACCTCGGACTTCGCCGTAATTATTGCTGGATCTTTATTATTGCTGACATCACAACTCCAATCCTTGGTGCTGATTTTCTGTCCTATTTTTCTCTTAAAGTAGATGTACGTAATCGTAAGCTTATTGATACTACGACCAGTTTGACTATTCAAGGGATAAACTGTACTGATGATTCACCACGTCCAATGTTTGCCATACCTGATGCTGCTTCAACGTATACTGGTCTTCTGCACCATTACTCTTCAATCACTCGACCCCGTTACGAGGAATCTTCAGCCAGGCATTCTATTACTCACCACATCACTACCAAAGGTCCTACTGTTTTCAGCCGTTTCACGCCGCCAAGCTCCTGATTGATTGGCCATTGCCAAACGTGAGTTCGATCACATGCTACAACTTGACATTATCCGGCACTCTGAAAGCAGTTGGTCCTCACCTTTAGACATGGTTCCTAAGGCAAAGTCTGGAGACTGGAGACCATGTGGAGATTATCGAGCCCTTAACAACGCCACTATTCCTGATCGCTGTCCGATACCACATATACACGACTTTACAACCAACTTGAATGGAAAGAAAATTGATTTAGTACGTGCATTTCATCAGATACCCGTCAAACCTTGTGATATTCCGAAAACCGCAATTACTCCTACTCCTACTCCGTTTGGATTATTTGAATTTGTACGTATGCCATTTGGGCTCCATAATGCCATCAGACATTTCAGAGATTTATTCATCAAGTCTTACAAGGATTAGACTTTGTTTACGCATATATCGACGATTTACTAATTGCAAGCACGTCAGAAGAAGAACATTTGTTACATCTTGAAAGTTTTGGATTTAGTAAACTTTTATCGACGATTTGTATTAAACTGTGCTGCTATTGTTCAACCATTTACAGATCTTCTGAAGACCAAACCTAAACGGTCCGAGTTTCAGTTACCTGCAGAAGCCATAGCCTCCTTCAACAACATCAAGTCTGCACTCGCAAGTGCTACAATTTTGGTTCATCCTTCACTGAATTCGCCATACTGCCTGATGGTAGACGCTTCTAAGGTATCTGTTGGTGCCGCCCTCCAGCAGAAGATTGATGGCATTTGGAGACCGTTGTCATTCTTTTCAAAACGACTTCAGCCAGCTGAAGTGAAATACAGCACATTTAGCAGAGAACTACTTGCAGTTTACCTCGCAATACGCCATTTTCGGGACTGTCTAGGAGGTCGAAGTTTTTACGTTTTAACTGATCATAAGCCCTTAACACACGCTCTTGGTTTAGCTGCTGATAGACATTCGCCTCGTGAAATCCGCCATCTCGATTTTATATCGCAGTACACCAATGACATCTGCCATATTACTGATAAAGAGAACGCTGTGGTTGATTGTTTATCTCGCCCAGAAGTCAATTCAATTCATGCTACCTCTCGCATCGATTTTACACGATTATCAAACGCTCAGAGAGACGACCTAGACTTACCAAAGCTCAAATCGTCATCTTCTCTTCGTCTGAAAGAATTTCCAATACTCGACTCTAATGGCACTGTTTTATGAAATATTTCTACTGACACACCACGCCCGTATGTTCCTGTTTTGTTTCGACGCCACATTTTTGATAACCTTCATAGTATTTCTCATCCTGGAATTCGTGCGACGCAGAATTTAATTACCGACCTTTATGTCTGGCCTAACAAAAACGCAGATGTTCGCAATTGGACCCGATCCTGTCTCCAGTGCCAGAAAGCTAAGATTCAACGCCATACTGTCGCACCATTTGGTACATTTGCAACTCCAGATGCACGCTTCTCACACGTTGATATCGATCTTGTTGGTCCTTTGCCACCATCAAACGGATATCTATATTTACTAACATGCATCGACCGGTTCACACGTTGGCCTGCGGCAATACCCATCGCAGATATTACAACAGAAGCTGTTTCTCATAGTTTTGTTCAATATTGGATTTCTCATTATGGTGTACCTGCAACAGTCACCACAGATCGTGGAGCTCAATTTGAATCAGCCCTTCTCACTTCGCTTACGTCGCTCTTGGACATTTAACGTATTCGCACTTCACCATATCATCCTACAGCCAACGGTTTAGTAGAGAGATTTCACCGTTAACTTAAATCTTCAATAAAAGCACATCCCGACCCCAGCAAATGGACAGAATTGCTGCTTCTCATATTGCTAACAATTCGTACCACTATTAAGGCGAATATTAACTGTTCACCGCCACAGCTTGCTTATGGAACAACACTACGATTATCTGGTCAGTTCGTCACGCCTTCTAACACGTCAGATCTCGATCCTGCCAACTATGTCGATCGTCTACAATTCGCTATGCAACGTTTATCAGTCATTCCATTTCGTTCGCAATTGACATCTTCGTACATCTCCACGGATCTTGCTACTTGCACTCATGTTTTTGTCAGGCATGATGCCGTTCGCAAGCCATTGCAAGCACCATATGACGGACCATATAAAGTTCTGCTGAGTACAGACAAACATTTTGTTCTCAATATCGCAGGTCATCGCAAGACCGTTAGTATTGATCGCCTTAAAGTGGCTCACCTGGATTCAACATACCTTCCATCTACAACAACTGTAATTATCGTTCCTACTCCGCCGCTCCTTACACCTGATCTACTGCAAAAAGCTCCTGCTCAACCACGTTTAACAAGATCTGGTCGAAGAGTTCATTTCCAAGAACGTTATGGTTTTACGTAGCTGCTTTAACTGAGACCTTGGAAATTTTGCAACGTAAATACGTGAACACTTAATCTCACAAAAAAAGAAGAATATTTCACAATTTTCTATCGCTAATTTTTAAGAAATTTTACGTTTTGTTCTTAGTTTTACGGAACGCTTCGCTATGCTTGCCTTCCAGGAGGGCAGCTAATGTAGTGACTCATGTCTTTGAACTATTTACTTGTCACAACAATAGGAATCCCCTTACGCAAGTCACACTGTGCATCACACGTGGCGATTCCTTGATTTATTTACCTTTGTAAACACAACATCATTTTTAGACGTCTGTAAGTTTATTTTGCCCTAATATAGCCTGTTTGTGATTATTCATCATAGTTTCCATTTATGTATAAAATTATTTTTACCATACTAGTAACGAATATATAACGAGGTATGTAGGATTCTTCAGGAGTGAGGAGGTCAGGATAGAATTTTGATTATAAGACAAGAGACTTAGAAAAGCTAAACACAGCCTTCTTTCTGGAGTCAGCCTCAAAGATTTGTTCTTTGGTAAGAAAAATGTTCTTTTTGTTATTAGTAATTATAGAACTTTCGTAATTACTAAACTATCATATTCTCAGGTGGAGAGGTACACATGAAAGAAGTTGGTGTCATACTTGATGCATGAATATCAAAATGTCTCAAGGGTTATTGGACTATGTCTGACAGAATATTATTAGTAAAACTCAAAGGCACCCCACTAGACATAGCCGTCATTCAAGTATACACACCAACAGCAGATCCAGATGAAGATGAGATGGAGAAATTCTATGATGATCTGGACAGCGCTAAGAAGGAATGTAAAAAGAACGAGATCACTATCGTGATGGGAGACATAAACGCCTAAGTGGGGAGAGAAAGACAAGCTGACACGGTAGGACCACATAAACGAAAGAGGAGAGGCATGGGTAGACAGGTGTCTAAGATCTGAACAGTGTATCGTGAACACGTGGTATGACAATCACAAACGCAGACTGTGGACATGGAAAAGTCCTGGTGATAAAGTAAGAAACCAACAATTACATCACCATAAATGGAAGATTCAAGAGCTCAGTACAAAACTGCAGGAGTTACCCTGAAGCAGACTGTGACAGTGATCACAATCCTGTAATCACCACAGTAAAAGTAAAACTAAAAACACTGCATAAGAAACAACAAAACAAGAAACTAGATTTATCATACCTCTCAACAGAAAAAGCAATACAAGAACAATACCGTATTAAAGTTATGAACAAATACCAATATCTGGAAGGTTTGGAAAAGATCATTGAGGGAAAATGGCAAGTATTGAAAGAAGCATTAGTCACAACTGCTACAGAAATGTTACCAACAAGAAAGAGAAAAACAGAAACAGAAATGGATGACAGATGATATTCTGAAGCTAATGGAAAAACGAAAAGCATGGTGGAACAAACAGTGTGAAGAGTTAGAACGCAAACCATCAGAAGCTGCACAAAAGATAAAAAACCTAAAGAAACGATGGGTATGTAGCAGCACGGGATGCTGGAAAGCCAAGAATGGACAAATGCTTATCACCAAAGAAGAAATAGCTAAAAGATGGGGTGAATACATAGAGGAACTGTTCTGGGATGAAAGCGGTGACAAACCACTGATTTACAAGAACATGGATGGTCCATCTATTATGACATCAGAAATAGAAAATGCCATAAAGAAGGTGAAAAGGGGAAAATTAGTAGGTCCAGATAACGTGGCTATAGAATTGGTCGCTGCTACAGAAGACATTGGAGTGGAAAGGTTAACAAACCTGGTCAATAGAATATATTACACAGGAGAACTACCACACGATTTAACAAAATCAGTTTTTATAGCATTACCGAAGAAACCCGGAGCAGTAGAGTGCGAGTTACACAGGACAATAAGTTTAATGAGTCATATAAAAGTGATCCTGCTTGTCCTTTTGAACAGAGTGAAATACAAAACACAACCAGAGACTTCTGATGTTCAATTTGGTTTTGTAAAGAACAAAGGAACTCGCAACGCAATTCGCTAAGAACTCTGACAGAGAGATGCATTGAAGTTCAACAGGATGCCTTTTTATGCTACATAGATTATACAAAAGCATTTGACAAAGTCAAACATGAAGATCTCATCAGAATGCTGAATGAACTGGACATTGATGGAAAATGGTTGACAAGAAACTTGTATTTGAAGAAAACGGCGGCAATGAGAGTAGATGATAGAATAGGTGAATGGAAGCAAATAAGAAGAGGAGTAAGACAAGGTTGTGTTGCATCCCCGGAGCTCTTCACTCTACACAGTGAGATGATATTGAGACACTTAGAAAATAAACCTGGAATATGTCTCAATGGAAAGATGATAAACAACTTAAGATATGCAGACGACACTGTGTTGATAACTGGTAAAGAAACGGATCTAGAAGAAGTACTAAACATTGTAGTCGAAGAAAGTGAACGTAAAGGACTGTCTCTCAACATCAAAAAGACACACAATATGGTTGTGACAAACTCTACTGATCACACAAGTTAACAAGTTTAACTATCTTGGCNACGGCAGCAATGAGAGTAGATGGTAGCATAGGTGAATGGAAGCAAATAAGAAGAGGAGTAAGACAAGGTTGTGTTGCATCCCCGGAGCTCTTCACTCTACACAGTGAGATGATATTGAGACACTTAGAAAATAAACCTGGAATATGTCTCAATGGAAAGATGATAAACAACTTAAGATATGCAGACGACACTGTGTTGATAACTGGTAAAGAAACGGATCTAGAAGAAGTACTAAACATTGTAGTCGAAGAAAGTGAACGTAAAGGACTGTCTCTCAACATAAAAAAGACACACAATATGGTTGTGACAAACTCTACTGATCACACAAGTTAACAAGTTTAACTATCTTGGCAGTTGGATATCATCTGATGCAAGGTCACTGATGGATGTGAAGGCAAGGATTACACAAGCTAAGCAAACATTTTATAAGCTGGAGAGAGTGTTGAAAATCAGCATGCAGACCAGAATAAGAACCCTGAAAGCATACGTGTGGTCAGTGATGCTGTATGGAGTAGAGGCATGGACTCTTACTAGTAAGCTGGAAGACTACCTGGAAGCTGCAGAAATGTGGTTTTTAAGGAGGAGGATAAAAATAGTATGAACTGACAAAGTAAGAAATGACGAAGTGCTAAGAAGAGCAGGCACTACAAGAGGACTTTTAAACACTATAAAGTCCAGACAGATGGCATTCGTTAGACATATCATCAGAGATGAGAAGATCGAACATCTAATTCTCACTGGAAAGATACCAGGAAAGAGAGGCAGAGGTAAACCGACAATGATGCGTATGGATAACGTTGTAAGATGGATGAGCAAGAAAGAAAGATCTAAAAGCGTAACATGGATTAAGAGAGCCAAGAAGAGAGATGAATGGAAGGCTATGATCGTCTACGCGTGTAACACGCACGGCACATAATGAATGAATGAATGAATGAATGAATGAATGTATGGTCTGATCCATACATATCAAGTCTACCTTTCTTGTCAGATGTTCTGAAATCGGTATCGTTTTTCTAAATTTTTACACCATACCACTGGCCCCTACAACGCCCTTTCTTTTTCATGCCGCTCTTCTTTAGCATTGTTTTTGCTTCATCCTTTCCGAATTTTCTTTTTTGAGTAGGCTTTTACATTATTTTTATCGCCTACCCATTAAAAGTAAAAGTAAATTGTCAAAACTTGTGATATCTGTGAGAACCTTGCATTTTCTTTGAAAATGACAACTTAATTCTTACTTCATGCTAAATGAAAACAAATCAAACACATTGCTTGCATATATTTCAAATAAAGGTTATTAAGGACTGTGTCAGTCATACCCGATATGTTTTACCACATTTGGATGACACTTAAAGAGCTAATAAACTTTTTTCTAATCCTCAACAGACATTTGATACACGTTATGTCAATTTTGGTGTTGGTAATATCAGAATTTTCTAAGACGTCAGGAAAAAATCGTCCATTAGAGAAAGGGTTCACCTATTTCGCATTAAAAGTCACATGCGAATTACCGTTCTCAAAACGAATATAGCACAGATAACACTGCACAACAAAATAATATTTTTTCTCTGTTACCGGAACCAAATTGTACATTTCTAACCAAGTTTTACACGCTGATTCCAAATCTGAAATCCGTTTTTCTCTAGCACATAAGGTGTTTTTTTTAGAAAATTCCCATGAAAACCACAAATTCCCTTTGAGTGAACTTTTTTTCAAAAATACAAAAGTTGATTCAACAAATACCAAAAGCCTATCAACCTAATACCATTTTTATTGAGCTATCTGTATACAAGTGAGGCATTTAAAAATAGAATATTGCATAGCGACCAATAAATATTACAAAAAATACTATTCCCTTTGAAGGCAATTCAAGTCAAGGTAAAGTACAGTCTTCATCACACAAAGCTCTTCACCCTGAATGGTAATATTGGATACTTGAGATCACATTTTCAATACAACTCAAACAAAAAATGCAATACAACGTAAACATCAATTTTAATAAAGTTTAATACTGAATTCGTACTTCAAATTGTTGTCCAAACAATATAAAGGAGGAGCCAGAATAAAAAGTTCACAATTCGAAAAATGTTCGAGTCGCTCTGTTATGTGCAACAGTTGTGTCTCGTTTTAAGAACCAGCGATAGTCTCCAAGCATGGACTCGTCCCATCGGCCTTGATAGCAGTGGTCAAGCGTTGAGATTATTTGATGAAAATGTTCACCATGCTCGTCACTTACAGTTCCGAGGTTATCTGGAAAGAAGTCGAGATGGGAGTGAAGATAGTGGACTTTCACCGACATTCTGCAACCCATTTCCTTGAAGCTGAGCAACAGATTAGAAATTACTTCCTGATAGTTACTTGCGCGCTTGTTTCCAAGAAAGTTCTCCACAACAGACTTTAAAGCAGTCCAGGCCTGTAGTTCTTTGTCCCTGAGAATATTGTGGAATTTGTCATCCCTAAGTAGCTGTCGGATTTGAGGTCCAACAAATATGCCAGCTTTGAGTTTTGCATCGCTAATTCGGGGGAATTTTTGCTGCAAGAAGATGAATGCTTCTCCGCTTTTATCCATTGCCCGTACAAACTGCTTCATCAGGCCGAGCTTTATGTGCAGTGGAGGTAGAAGTATATTTTGTTGATCAACCAGAGGAGGGTGCTGTACGTTGTGCTCACCTGGTATGAAGCTTGATCGTCTCGGCCATACTTTCTGTCTATAGTGCTTTTCATCTGCTCTGCTGTCCCATAGGCACAAAAAACAAGAATGTTTGGTGTAACCACCTTGTAATCCTAAGAGCAAGCCAAGAACTTTAAGATCACCACATATCTTCCACCGGTATTCTTCATATTTTATGGCACTTAAAACCTCCTCCATAGCTTGGTATGTTTCTTTCATACCAACTGCATGTGCAACTGGAATTGGTGGTTGTTCATTACCATTATGCAGGAGGACAGCTTTAAGACTTACTACAGATGCATCTATGAATAGCCTCCATTCTGTAGGATCGTGATGCAGTTCAAGTGTACGAAACAATCCCTGAACATCAGTACAGTGACAGAGTAAACCAGTCTTTGTAAAGAAACTGGAGAATGGTGTATTCCTACTTCGAAATGAAGAGATCCGGGCATCTGGACCAAGAAGATTCCACTCCTTCAAACGTGACGCTAGTACTTCAGCACGCTGTTTGGAAAGCGCCAAATCCCTGGCTAAATCGTTGAGCTCGGCTTGAGTAACGAGATGTGGCTCATCTGTTGATGGTTTATATGGACTGGATCCGTCACTGTAACTTGTTGAAGGCTCGTCGCTGCCAGTAGATGATTTGGTCCGTTCTTGTGTAGATGATGGAACTGGAAGCTCGACACCGTGTGGTACTGGCAGGTGTACAGATATAACATTTGGATACTGCACAGTAAGCTTGGATTTTCGGGAGTAGGCTTGAACTTGCGTTAAACAAAAGTAGCAATCAGACACATGGTCAACTGGTTCCCGCCATACAGCAGGCACAGCGAATGACATTTTTCTATCCTCACCTCGTTTCCAAGCAAGTAATGTCACATAACAAGATGTACAACAGCTGTGAGGTGCCCATTGCTTATCCTGATCACCAACTATACACTCAAAATAATCACTACAAGCATTGCATACAGCTTGACTTAGTGGCTTGCGTTGTGATTTAAAAATGAATTTTCCACAAATGTAGCAAAAGCTATCAGGATTGTTTTTACATCCTCTTCGAGGGGGCATTTTGTTGAGAATAATATGTTTTGCACAGAGTAGTGAAGTATTACACTATCTTTGAGATGAGCGGCTAAGAATGACAACACAACCGAATCTGAATAACTTTGTTTAAGAAATGAACAAGGCATCACCAGTAGCTTCATTTCTCGAGCAGGCCTAATCCTTTCTTGTCTTGTTTAAGAGCAAATAGACAGCGGCTAAAGTCTGATTAAACAAAAGCCAATAGAGACTCATGTGTGGAACAAAGAGAGACTACATATGAGAATCTTTGTTCTGATCAAGAAATTACGTAATTCACAAAAATTATGATTTTATGAAATTACGTAATGAATATCCCAGGTATTCAAAGTGAATTGACATCTTTTGCATCAAAATCCCTCCGTTGTAGTAACAGTATAACACAGAATGCTTGATTAACAACTCAGACACCCTTGAACCCCTGTACCTGCATGTTTTTACACGAAATCAAACTAGTTGATCAGCAATTCGAAACCATATTTGAAAAATTTTGAAAATTAAATTTAAAACAAACTGGACGTGCTAGAAAAAAACTAAGCCCAGATTCGTGTTCAGCGCCCCAAACTGTACCGGAAATGATAATAAACTATCTGGTAACAAAAGTGATGTTGACCAGTGTAATATTAATACAATGTTTAACCAAATATTAGTTTAATATATGGTATTTAATGTTTCATTTAACGTTTTACAGTTACAAAGCCTAAAAGCGGATCCCCACTAGACAATTTTTGTGACGATCGTCATGAGAATTCGCGACGACACATGCGCAGTAGCAAAGAATAAGCTTTTCTGACGAAACTCCTGACGATTTTGGTTCTGACGAAAAGTTAAAACAGTTTTAACTTTTCGTCGTGCGCTTGACGATCGTCAAAGAATTAGCCAATCAGATTTCAGAAAAAACGCTTGCAGCGATTTCATCAGTTCAGCATGGCCGCCAATAATGAAGTTAAATATCGCAGTGTGACTGCTAGTCTCTGGTCAGGTTCAAAGGGCTCTCTCATATTAGTTGTACTCTTCCTAATGTCGTGGTCAACTAATTTTAGCAAAATTTCGTATGTTTCTGGGAACATACGAAAGTACTTGAAGAACATTTCGTGGTCGTGTAGTCGTAGGTCTTGTATCAAAAGCTGAAATTCTCCCTTTCTATCTTTCCTCGTAGAGCTTTCTTACCCAGAACCGACGTTTCCTTTTTATAGTTTCGTTATTCTGTTTAAGCATTTTCTGACGTTGATAATAAAGAAGTAATTTCTTTCGACGAAGCAGCAATAGAGAACATATTTTTTATTTACGGCAGCCATTACGAGATGTGTTTTTCGTTTACAGAAAACCGCCAAAAAATCGTCAGGTAGTGGAGATGCCTGCACGAAATCGTTGAAAATGTCGCGAATTTTTAGAACGATCGTCACAAAAATCGTCAAGTGAAGATCCACCATAAGCCAGTGCTATGGATATTGTCTTCACTGCCGAACCCAAGTTGAAAAGGTTGTCACGCGAATGTTTTATTGGGTATTGTAGCATGACGTCATTGTATCAGGCTCCTATTTTTTCTGAGTTTGAAATAGTGTAACTGCGAATGAGGAATAACTGGCTAGGCTACCTCATTACACAGAAATAAGACGTTACATTAATTAAACCGCATTTAATCTGTTGCGGCTTAATAAATGGCGGCTTAATTTATGTAGTAATTTTTTATTATTACAAAAATTGGAATCGCTATTTTCAACGAATTTTTAATTATTTAGGTATTTTGATATCATAGCACTTAGGGGCAAATGGTAACTGTTGCAAGAAATAAGCAAAAACGCTTGTTTTACACTACAGTTTACCATTTATTTTTACATGATTTCTTTTGTTTAATTTAGTCATCATCGTCGTCATCATCTTGATCATCATTGTTGACGCCCATTTCCTTTAACAATGTCTTTCTCTCGTCAACATATGAATGAAAATTTAAGGTCTCGATCATTTTCCGTAAACTTTCTAGCTTTTCAGTACTGGTCCAGAAAACAGTCATGTTGATTAAAATTTCCAGGCCACCCTGAACCAAAGACGACTTTCTGGGCTTTAAATCTACCATTGCAGCAGACATTGTTGCTCCTTTTTGTAATTCAAACTAAATGTGCCGTGCTATTTCGCGTGGAACATGACCAACAACAGAATTTGCTAACTTTCCTGGCAATATTGTTTTTCCACAAACCTCAAACTTGTCGTGATGGTTATTGCGTTCACAATTAAATGTCAGTTTCTGCCCAACAAAGGGCTTCCAGTTTACGGTGTTATAAGATGCGTTGCGTCCACGCAATGCTGTGGTAAATTGATAGCAATGAGTTACTGCTGACGCCATATTATTATATTACTACGGTACTGCCAATTTGTAATTTAATAAAATCAAATTTGTCAATGATTGCAATGATCGAACGTCCAAGCATTACTTATTTTAGCCTCATTCAAAATTTGTATATAATCGAACATTGCATATATAAGGTATATTCGAACATTAGCCATACATGTACACAAAGTTGTTTGACTCAGAATTAGCATCATGTCTTAGTTTAAATACTTTGCACCATCTAAATCAAAAAGTGTATGTAACGAAGCGAGTTCGATCGCGGTTACTTTGGAGGTCGAGGGCATCACACGGCGAGAGGCAAGTAAAGTATCACAGGAGCCAGGAAACATAGACGAAAATAATGAAAAAAACGAACTAAGTATAAAGAGAAAGAGAAGTTAAGAGTTGCACGTTATACTATGCTACATGGTAATCGTCCCGCTGCAGTGCACTTTATGGATGAATTTCCAAACATAAATGAAAGCTCCGTTAGACGATGGACTGAAAAGTATAAATCCCAATTGACTGCCAATCCACAACAAGCAAATATCTCGATTGGGATGAAGCGCGGAAGACCAACGCTACTCTTTTCTGAACTTGACAAAAAGTTGAAAAGTATGGGATGTTTGAGGAATTTTAAGTTACCAGATCAGGGGTACGTTCTCTCTACGGCCGTATGAAGCTCTCTCGGCGAACAACAAATACGCCTCAGCCAGTCGTTACGCATGCATTATGGCGCGAATTTCGAACTAAATATTTGCACGATATCGCATCGATAGTTCAGGCTCATAAAATTCTCGATGAACTAATTCTTAATCTTGATCAAACGCTATCGAAGTTTGTCTCTGCTAGTAAGGTAACCATGGCTGGTGAGGGTGAAAAGCACATTCCAATTGTTGGTTGAAGTGATAATCGCGCGATAACATTGACATTAATTGAGACCTTGAGTGGTATACTTCTGCCGATGCAAGTAATATACAATGGAAAAACGGAAAGGTGTCTCCCAAAAGTTCGCCCAGGTGACGAAAATTTTTTTCTTTTCATATAATGACTCTCATTGGAGTAACGAAAAGGAGATTATTCGTGTGATTGATTGTATATTAGCACCTTACATTGAACACGTGAAAACCGATTTGAAACTCCTAAAAAATCGGAAATGTCTGCTCATCTGGGATGCTTTCACTGGTCAAAATACACCAAAAGCAGAAGCCAGGTTGGCTGAGTTAGGGGTCGAATCCGTCACGATGCCGAAAAATTTGACACACTTCCTGCAGCCACTCGATGTGACCACAAATGCAACATTTAAAAAAATAGAGTGTAACGAATTTAGCAAATAATTGACGTCTGTTATCATGCAGAAATTGTTGGAAGACTCAAATCGCGATGTTACGACCATCAAAGTGGACTTACAGTTGACCGCGTTAAAGCCATTGCATCTTCAATCCCTTAAAACAGTCTGCGACTTTTTCAAAACTGTAGAAGGACATGACATTATCAGATCGGGATTCCGATTCCGAGCACGGGAGGGAGCAAAACTTACTTTAGATCCTTATTAAGATGTATATACATATATACATATATTTGTATATTTTTCTTTTAAGTCCCAGATACATTTTGATAGTTCTGTGCCATTAATATACCTCTTTAATCTGAATGATATCGTGTGGTTATTATAATGAGTCTTGAATTATCCTTCCAAAGCACCATTATAAATTAACACATCGGAGGCCGTTATCACCTCAGTTTTATAGACTATGCAAAATTCCAAGCACTTCACTTTCCTTCAAGGACGCAGTTGGCTTTACTACGACAATTACACGTGCGGTCATCATTTTGCTTCTGTGTTATATACGATCTTGTTGAAGAAAGAGTCAATGAAAAGTTGTTAAAGAAAGAGTCAATGAAACGTTGTGATTTCTTAAGTTCCCCTTAGTTTCTCTGAATGTTTACATTCCCACAGCAGCTTAATTAATGTCACTAAAAATGCGTTTTTTCCGCCGTTGCGACTTAATTTTGTCCGGCTTAATAACTTCAGCGTCTTATTTTGGTGTAATAAGGTATTTCATCCCTGTTAGGCACGTGAAACGTCCTTCCGTGGTATCAAAAGATCAGTAACTCTAGTATATACATACATATATACATTAGAACTCTGAACAAGCATTTATTGGAATAAAGCTCTGTAATATCCATATTGAAACTGAATGGCAATGAAGCAAAAAAATTCCTTTCAAATTTTAGGAATATTGACAAGGGATAAGAGCAAATGAAATGAAACAGACATATCAGCAATCCTTTTTGTGTGTGTGTGATCAATAGTGTAAAATTTGAAGTAGAAAATGCTTCACAGCTTTTAAAGGTTGATTCATTAAATATAATAGTTAAGTGTAATATAACATTAACGTACACAATTAAGGGTGTAACAAAATATGTTATTAGTGTAGTCATTAACAAATGGAAGAAATGATAACAATTGTTACATGTTCTTACTGTTAATACTTCTACCTGTAGTATACGTTTTTAGGTAAAATAACATTTACTTTTTAAAACTAATTGTCACATTGGCTAAAGCATTAAATCAGCAATACCAAATGTTCTCGCTTCTGGCCAAACATTCGTAGAAGACACTATGCTTTAAAATAACTTTTGTGACGGATTGCAAAATACTGACAGTTTTCGTCAGTGTCTACAACAAATTTTCTATTCTGTCACTAATTACTTTGCTAAATTTTAAAACTAGAAAAACATAAATACATAGAGATTTCTAAACCTGCAAGCAGGATGCATAAAACACTAAAGGTATTACTAAAGGTGTTACTCTAACTGTTACTTTGAATATCTATCCGAACAATCATGTATACGATATCCAAAATCCTGATTATAATATAGCCTACTCTAACAAAGGTTATTACAATTCTAAACAAAGGTGAGAGAACAATTTAATGGAGTATATTTCCAACCTTTATAATACTAAAACTTGAAACACGAAATTTCGATCTGCTATGAGATAGTCTATTAAAAATCAATATGCATTTACTTATTGTCCTAAAAATGTTCATGCCATAGAAACATCTGAAGTCACATAGGAAAACATCTCTAATAGGAAATCTGTGATTGAACTGAGATATCTATGTGTACAAAGGTACTACTTAAAATCCTATCCTTCTCCCAGATTTGTTCCGGGCTCCATATCCAATTCTTTTGAAAATTGGTTTCACAGAACATACTTTATTTACCTGAATATTTTTGGAATTCCTTGATCATCCTAAATATTTTGTTGAATCCTTAGAAATGAGCCGTGCATAATTTTATTGGGTAAATGGAGTTGGCAGTCACAATAAATTATTACTACTTTTATTAAGATATATTGAATCGTGATAAATTTTTCAAGTTTTCTTATCATTTAAACCGTTTCAGATACAAAGGCGTGATCACAAAACGCAGACTATGAATATGGAGCTCAAACCTCAACGTTGTGAGCACTTATATAAATCAACACTTGGTTCCAGGGAATGTACTAGCTCCTCAACTGTAAAACTAATGCTTTTAGGTATATCACGGCCACTTCAGTGTAGTCATGAAGGCTCATCCTTAAATAAGATTTAACATTTTACAGGTTAACGTACTGGAAAAACGAAATGAAGGTCAAAGACTTGGCTATCAAAACTGATAATAATAACTAACGATTACATTCATTCTGCTGTCAATGTGTCATTTTGCCATTCTGCTTTAATACTTATGTCTGATGTCTGTAACACTCCTTATTTTCGCTCAGATTATCTCCTCTGGTGCTATACTTTATAGACAATACTTTAAAAGTACCCCAAGATTTATGACCCCCAAACAATTCAACATATTCCTTAAGTAAATCAATTTCCTTTTCTTTCTTACTACCTGACTGATTCCTTTTCATAAAAATCAGGACTTAGTTTTGTAATAGAGCTTCACTATGTATTTCCAGAAATTAACTATCGCTTAAATGAACAACGAAAAAAAATTAAGACCCTTTGAAAACTCCTTACCGTTAAAAAAGATATAAATGATATTCTAAAATCTGTACAAGGCGATGTGCTATTTACTCAAGTTCTGTTGTTGTAAACCCAAGCTAATATAATAAGCTGACGCTGTAGAATTTACCTGTATTTTTTCTTTTCTAAAGTTAGCAGAAAAAATCCTGCTTTAATTTCATTATATATGTAACTCGTCGTCACATTCTGGGTAGTTTTTCAATTTCTGGGTTATCTTTCGATAGCAAATCCAGTCAACAAAAGTGAAATCATCTATAAGCTTATAGCGATACAATGCTATAAACTTCTAAACATGAGAATCTGAATAATATCCGTCATTATAATATTGTTTGTATGATTTTCTGTTAACTGTTTCAAATTCGTAAGTTTTCTTTGAATTTTCTGTGTCTTTATTAAAAGTTGTTAGCTGTTTTACTGTTGGCAACTGACTTTTTAGCATCTTGCGCTCAATTGGCATTTGAAATTCATTAGATCGTGATTCTGAAAAAGAAGACTCAGGAAAACCGTAAGGATCATAATGCTCTTCATAATCATCACGAAAGGTTTTTCTCCTTGTTGCCTTTGGTTGATACCCATATGTCTCCAGGTTTATATCTTCCAGATTATCGCTGTTATCTAAATTGTATTCATAATCTCTCTTATCCCAATGATAGTACTGATCATAATTTGGATCATAGAAATTATTATACCTTTTACCCTTAAACATTGTATTTTGCAGCCCCCTTTGTTTGGCAAAATTTCTGTCCTGAAAAATACCTATACTCCTCGAGTAACGCTGTCCATTGCTATTACCAAAACCCTCTTTTCTTGATTTTTTTATCTCTTTGAAACCGACAAGTTGCCCATCACTCTTCGACCGTCTTAAGTCGTCATCAAAACTGTATCCAAAAGCTATTGGTCTGTCTTCAAAATTTATCCTTGAATCACTTTTCGATCGAACCAAACTGTCGTAGTTTCTTCTGCTTATTTTTCCTTTGTGTCCATGTTTGTTCATTTTATTTTTCAGCCTTAGACCGTGATTGTAGCTATCTTGGTATGACATATTCAATACTTTTTCATCTCTAAAGGATGAAGTTTGATTGGAACCCGATTCATACCACATAACTGGTATGGGTTCTTTGTTGTGATTGACTAACTCTGATCCCTTGTATTTTGGTAGAATAAGGTTGCTGGCTTCTGCTTTCTCCCACTCGTTTTTGCTTTCTCTCATTTCGTCATTAAATAATCCATCTGTTTCATCTTGCACATGGTGTTCTTGACTTGACTGGTTACCATTCCTAGAATTTTCAGCAAATCGTTCCCATGAGGTTTTTGATTCAGAACTGAATGATTCTCTTTCACTTAGAAATGATTCTGATAATTTACTCTGGGATTTCACATTACTTTCTATAGGTCGATCTTGTTTTCCAGAATAAAAAGGAGGGGGGATAGCTGGTGGTGGATAGACGATTGAGCCACTGGACCATCCATATTCTCCACTTTCATCGGTACCTGAATCTAAAGAAAGTCTTTTGATATATTCTTGGTTTGCAAAAAAAACGTCTTGGTCTCCATCAATTTCATCTTTTGGCTCCGTTTCGATACCACCCTTTGGTGGATTTTTTGGACCTAATTTTTCAGGTCCAGGGTATGGAGGTGATGTTGATGGATCTGGTGATTTTGGCAATCCTGACAAAGATTTGCCTTTCTTACCTTTACTTTTAGATGCACATTTCCCACCGGGTAGACAACAAGTTGCACAAAAGGTTGAATGAAGGCAGCATTTTTTCGCTAATACCGGACAAAAACGAGGTATACAAACCCATAACATGAAGAAAAATAGGAATATTATCGCAAGAATCAATAGGAGAATTAGAATCCACCATGGAAATTGTGGAGGCTGTAACGGAATATGCAGATTAGCACATGGATCTAAACGCATAAAAGTGACATTTACTACTTCAAACTCTTGTTCCATATGTCTGCTAAAGTTGGCGTTAATTTTGTCATCTATTAAAAATTTTGTGCGATACTTTGTTATTGTTTCATTTTCACATTTCACCAGATGAACTAATCCCCAAATGACTATACTCACATTCACAGATGTATTATGGGGTATTATATTTTCAATGTACAATCTTCTTTTGGAAACTTCACTATAATTGGCCAATTTTTCAATCAGATTATTGATTTTTGAGCAGTTTGTAGATAAAGCATTGAATGGAATACGAAGGTGGAGATAAGTGAGGTAATAAATATAATGATTCCTTTTGCGTATGCGTATGGAGAAATCATCGCCTATTACCTTCCCACATGCATCTGTTGCTGTAATTGTGTACTTGTATTCCGATGTTGTGTGCTCGTGTAAATGGCGATACAAATACCCTGTCATTAACCCACAGAAGTATGTACTTGCCTGCAAATTTGTTTCAGTTATGACAGATATTGAAGTGTTACTTTTACTAAGTAATTTAAGTGTAAGATGTTTGGTCCATCCGTCTTCTTTATCATAAAATTTGTTTTCAGGAATATGAATAACAAATACACTTCCTGAATAAAAGTCAAATGTTTTCCAGTCAACTATCAAACTAGGAGGATTCTCGCTTTCACAGCTTCCTTTTAACATGGTCTTTATCGAACTTATCTGGAAATGCGGTCGCAACGCCAAAGTAAGAAGGGGTATCTCTAAAAGCTTGTTAACCCTTGAAATTTTTTGACAGTCACATTGTGTTGGCCCAGTGTCACAAATACCAAAGTCCAGTTTAAATGCACGTTCTAGGTTCCTCTTTTGAAGTCTGGGTGAAGCGTTAGTTATTTCAAAATGAATTAGTGTTAGTGGTGTGTTTTTTATATGTTTTTTTAGTTCTCTTGCCAGTAAAATATGAAGTTTTACATCAGTCGCTGACATCACTGTGCCTGATCCCGTTAGCTGGACCACTTCAATGATAAAGTTGTGAGGTGGGCGGTGAATATTGATATTTACTTTACGATCTTCAGTATTAGATGTTTTATCTTTTGAAACCAGAAGATACTGAAGTTGTGTTAGAAATAAATCACTGTATGTAGGATATCCATAGATTGTACGGGTAGTTTTGTTAAACTTTACCCATGATGTCTCTGACAGTGGCTGTTTCGAAGTGTCTACTAATTCTAACTGTTGATTTCGAATACCCTTAAATATATTTGCGGGAATCTGAAAGGAAATTTCTGAATCAAAGCACATGGTCGCATTTGTTGTAAGATATGAAGGACCAGTAGATGTAGTTCCGTTTTCGGTACAATTAGGTGTTATGTGTTCTCTGAGGTAAGATATATTGAAAGTGGGAGCAAATTGTGAAATCACAAGAGACTTTGGTAATAATTCGTCTGTGAAGAATGTATTGGAGATTGCCTTGATTTCTGACACATTACACGGATTGTAATGTATTGAGCAGTAGCCCCATTTTATACTTAAGCCATTTCGGTCCCGAGTGTAACTTTGAACAACTATACCACATTTTTTGTATTGAAGAAGGCTGCAAACCTTTTTGAGAATGGAGACAACAAGAAACACGTCTGGTTCAGAAGTGTGTGTTTGCATTTTTGAAGACATTGACATAAAATACCCGATAAAAGTAGGATAATTTTGTTGTTGTACTTGGACATTTATTTTAGAACTAATAGAATTCTGACATCGGTCAAAAGCAGTTATATAGAATAAATACGTACCGTAAAAGACGCCACTTGTCGTTTTTACGTATATGAACTCGTCAACAATTTGAATCCAGTAACTCAGAGGTACTGGTTCATTGTTACCAAAAGTTAGCATGAGAGTTAAATTCCTTGTAGTTCCGTCCTCAAAATCGAAGAATGTATCATCGGATATACGATAAATAACATAATCACATGGTGTCACTGTAATCTTGTTGATAAGAACTCCTTTAACAGGGATTTTATCAATCTCATAAAGGCGATCAATTACTAAAGTGCCCCTTGAAATGTAAGAACTTGCAAACTTAAGAAAACCAGGGGTAAGAGTTCCGTCTATGCTTCTTAGTTTTGCCTCCATGGTTCTCACATAATTATCCTTGAACAAACACATATATTTCCGCACATTACAGTAACCAAACTGGAAAAAATACAAACGATTTGAATGATCAAAACGAAAATTGGTCACTTGAGTTTGGGATAAATTTCCGTAGCCACTATAAGAGGACACTAAAGTGGCTAGCTTTTGTTGAATGTCAAGGAAGAAGCTATTCGTGGGAAAATTACTTGTAACTGACAGACTAAATTTATAATACAGGGTTTTGCCTTGTTCAAGAAAAATTCGAACTATTGTTTCAACCTCATTCTGATTTGAATTTTTTATTTTTAAACGGTAAATGTAGCTCTGTGAATGTTGAATAATATAGTCTGTTGGAAAGGCATAAATAAAGAAGCTAGTGGCATTAAACAGGATCCATGAATTAGTTGGAATTGAAGTTCCATCACTACGGACCATTGTGATTGTTAAATTATAAGTGAAACCGTCGACATCATCGTAGGCTAAATTCCAAGGAATACGGGTGGAAAAGAAACCGCAGCGAGGAATGCTAATATTGTAATTGATTATAAGTACTTTGAGTTCTCTACTGCATCTCGTAACAACTCGGCCTAGTGTGAACCGAGGAGCTAATGTTAGTCGAAAGTCTTTCTTTATGCTTCCATCATGTTCAAAAAACCTTTCAAGTAATAAACCAACCTCTGGATCTTTGCAGTCGTTCGGTATTGTACAAAGTTGAAGAGAGACTTTAAAAGTAAAAGGATTTGTTTTCATTCTTTTCATTGCAATGTACTGGATTCCAGTCGTATTTAAGTACCACTCTATTTTTGGATACAATAGTTGTAAATAATACGCATTAATTTCCATAGCAGATTCCAATGTAGATAGAGTAAGTTCAAATTGAAAACCAGGAACACTCGCTGGTCTACCAAACTCAACAGTCAATGCTTTTTTCTGTCCATACACTTGCTTGGTTGCTTTTGACTCTAAATAATAAAGAAAACTCTTTTTGTGATCCGAGCTACTCAAGTAATCATTTACTGAAGGAAAACCATATAAGGTTTTATTAGTCTCATTAAACCAAAACCATGAATCTTGTGATAACGGTTTAAGGTTTAAATCAGAAACTTTTAATATCAAATCGGAAGGAATTGGATTGTTCAAGATGTTATCCATATTCAACTGAAGACGTTTACAAAGAGGTACATCAATTGGTTTGAGTACATCTAGGATTATTTCGGTCCCATTACATATATTTTGGTTGAGCATTATTTCAAAATCAATGAATAAAAACTTGCTAACCGTCACGACTGGCAACATATGCTTTTTAACCATCTCTTCACGTTCCAACATATTTTTCAAAATTAAATTTGCATCGAGATCACAAGTCGAGCAATTAGCAATAATCAAATTAAATGTTTGCCCTGGTACCACTGGTGATCCATAAAGAAACAATCTAATAGCTTTATCATTGGCTATTGGAAAGCTAGCAATTTTTTTAAGGATTTTGATCACTCCTTGTACATGATAGGTATATGAAGACTTCAGAGATGCTCCCATTAAAAACAGACCTGATGAAGGGGTATTAAATTCAGCTGTAATGATAATGCTTAGTGTTAGCTCTGCACTTAGGTTGTCGGAGTCTGTTGCTTGAAGAAGATATTTATATATACCACCTGGTTTACCTAGCTTGGCCTCATTAGTTGGTAGACCTTCTAACGTTTGAAATTGTTTGTCAAAATAGATCCATGTGGATTTTATAAGGGAGGAACCGTTTTCTTCAAAGAGATTGAGATTCAGCGTTCGGGTATTTCCTTGGTCATCCATAAAGGTATCTTCTGGTATCATATATTTAAATACTCCACAGGATGCAAATAAAGGTCCAATTGTTCTGTTTACTTTTGGAGCTTCCAAAGGCGGCCTTTCGCAAGAAGCAGCAGCAGTAACAGTCAAAATTTCAAATTCTGGTTTCAGAAAACGTAAGATATCGTCTCTAACTGATTTTGTCATAATGTCGTTCATTTCAAACATACGGTTTAAAAAATACCACACTTGTCTTATGTACGCTCCACGATTTTTTTGTACAAGCAAGGTCTGAATCAAAGTACAGTTTGTAAAAGTTATACTGAATTGTGATAATAAATCTTTTTCGTACCCAAATGATAAAATATGAAAATCATGAGGATTAGTGGAAATAGCATTGGATAATTTTTTTAAAAACTTTATGATAACTTCAACTAAAGTCATGTCTTGATTATAAGAATAGTTTATTTTCATAGAGACGTTACATACTAAGTAAAGCTTATCAAAAATCATATCATATCCTGGAAATCCTATGTAGAATGGGATGTTCGTTTTTTTCCCAGATAAAGGGTGCATTGCCTGTAATTGAAAACTATTTGAGGGGCTAATCTGTGAACTCGTTGGAATGCCTACAACTGTTTGAGTTACTGAGTTAAGATATAGCCAAAAATGTGTAGACAGAGTTGTTCCAGAATTCCTGAGCAGTTTTAAATAAAAATCCCTTGTATTTCTATTATTGCTGTCCGTGATGGTATTTAACGGGATTTTGTAGAAAAACCACCCACAGTAGCTTTTATTCAAATTTGATGTATTTGTTACAATGACTGTGATATTATTGCTGGGAATACATTCGGGCCCCTGGTAAAATACGTAACGAAGATCAAACTCGTTTTTCAATGCAGATATAAAACGTTTACTGGGCATATGCTGAAATGGTATTTCCTGTAGCTTTAACAATTTTTCTTTAATTTCGTTTGAGACACATGTTAGATTGCAGAAACTAAATTGTAGCTCCGATAGATTTATTAAGTCATAAACATACAACGACGTAGACATTTCAGTCGAATCAAGATACTTGGTTATTTTGCGAGTGATGTTATATACAATATATGCTGAGGGAGTGTTAGGATCAAAGTTATTATAGAAACCAAGAGTAAACTTCACCTTGTATTGTGACAAAGGACTTTGTAGGATTATATCATATGTTACGTTAGCAGATCTTCCAGATAAATCTGTTGCTTTTAATATATACGTATACTTACTATCATTAATGAGACTTTTGCGTTTAGCACTTTCAGTAAATATTCCATAAACTGTTTGTGTCTTTCCGTCAAGCTGAACCCATTCATTTAACGAGAGTTTGTTGCCGTCAAGGTATAGCAGTTGTAAAGTGAGTTGTCTTGTGTAACCATCTTTCTTGTCACGAAACAAAGTGTTTGAAATGCGATCGCGAAACTCTGTGCATGCAGTTGCATGTGCTGTCACGTGATTTTGCGATGAGTAAGGAGGTTCTTCTATACAATTATAACTCAATAAACATTGAGTAATGGTGAAGTCATAGGAAAGAGCACTCTTAAAGCCTTGAGTTATCTTTCCAGATGAAGTTACGAGTTTTGAAAATATTCCAGTTAAAATTTTCCTATATTCTTCTGAATGTCCCATTCGAGATTCGTGTAATGTCAAAAATGTAAAGGTACAATTACTGTACTGTATAGTGTATTCAAAAGTACTGGTCTGTTGAAAATTTAAGATCTTAATTTGATCCCCATTGTGCCCATAAAACTGGCCTATTTGTGATATCAATTTATTCAGAACTTCGTAGTGAGTGGTAAAATTATGCCCAAACTTTCGTCGGATAGAGAGAGTAGTAGGGCAATCAGAAGTGAAAGGAAATCTCTTTATATTAATTTCAAATTCCGCTAAAGCTTTAAGTTTTGCACTATTCTCTGCTTCTATATAGAAGCTGTACAATCTCGAGACTTGGTAGATAGCTTCAGTTACATAGCCGACAAGCTTTAAACGTGCAGTGTCAAGATGTACCCAAGATGATAAAGAAACAGGCACTTTTTGGCTGTCAAGTAACTTAAGACTAAGGAAACGGATATCTCCATCGCTAGGATCAAAAAAAAGTTTCTGTGGAAGATTATAATTTAGCATTTTGCAGAACGTAACGTTTATAGTTGGTATATGATCCACAACTATTGGAGGGTTTTTTGCTGGTTTACATTTGGTGGTGTAATGCATTCGCTTTAGCTCTGCAATTGGAGAATACCTAGTAACAAAAGAAGTAACAGATGTATACCAAAGATTCATAGTCTCTTTTGTCTGTTTTAAGATTTTTGAATTGCAGTCATCTGGGGTACATACTGTCCATTGAAATAAAAAGTAAGCTGTAAAACCTGGGTATTCTTGTGCTTTAATTAATTTTATGGACTCCACTTTTATATTGTAGTTAAAAGCTGTTTTTTCCATTAGCAAGATTGTCTTTGTGACAAACAAATTATTTGACGATTTAGGAAAAATGCTTTCGGTTGTTATCTTATATGGAGTCGTGGACAGGGCAACTCCGTGTGTGATCATGACTTTTAGTTTCATCAATGAATTTGCACCAGTTTCATCCATGGCTTGAATGTAAAACCACGTAATATTAGATGGAGATGACCTTTGTTCTTCCCGAACGGTGGCAATAATTTCTTGCCTTGATATATCGATATTAATCCAATTGTCAAGGCCAACGATTTTCTTTTCTTGAGTCAATAATTTGAACACCAGCTTTGTAGTGTCTCTTTTATCGTAGTCGTAAAACCATTCTGGGCCTATTTTCAACTTACGATAACCACAGGCTGGAACTTGCATCGTTATTTGTTGGTACAGTGGAATTGGAGGTATGTTTTTGCAATTTCCTGTGAAAAATGTTTTTACCGAAATAAGAGATATTTCTCTGGTAAAAAGGGACTTAAACTTTGGTCTTACTGTAATTTGATCTTTTTGAAACACTTGATTTAAAATTCTGATTAGTCCAATGTAGTCTACCTTCTGAAGCCGGGAGTGAGCTGCTTCAAGAAAATTATACTTTGAAGAACAGAAACTCCATGACAACATTATCCTCCTAGACCTTTCACGTACAAAATTTACTAGTCCTATGGAACTATTTCCTTCCAGTTGAAAGAAGGATTGTAGCTTTCTGATAAAAAATCTGGATAATTCTACATTGCTCTTAGCAAACATTGACTTCGAAAGTTCGAAAAAACAGCGAATTTGACAGTCAATTAATAAATTAAAAGGGCCACGTATCTGTATTTGAAAGGTTTCAGACACCGATAACTGAGAACTATCAGTAGCAGTTAGTGTAAAACTAAAGCCAGATTTTGGTTGTTCTGAAGCTGATTTTGCCATAACAGAAAACTCCATGGTTTGTGTTTTTGTGTTTAGTACTATCCATGACCTCAGTGAGTCAACTAACTGGACATTGTCGTAAAGCGACAGTGACAAACGTCTTGTATCACCATCTTCATAGTCGTAAAATGTATTTTGGGGTATTTTATATGAAGAGAACGCACAAAGCCGTATAATAATTGTTCCTATTCTATTGTGTACTTCCGGGGCATTATTAGCCTTGCCATTACACTCTAAGCCAAATGATGTGTACCCAAAGACATCTGTAAAGTGAGTGTTCATGACTTCCGCAAATTTTTTCTTAGGCAAACCAGAACTTTCAAGAAGTAACATTTTTACTTTATTCAGGGCCGCTGCATCACATGGGTTGTACTTGACTGAACAATTGCAAAAACGTATCTCACTGTAAGCTTTAGTGTTTCTTGAAAACTGAACAAGACCAAAATCGTTCTCTCCTTTTCGAGACAAATAGGTGTTAATAATTCCTGAAAATAGAAATATTTCTTCAATTTCTGAGATTGACTGAGCTAAACTTTTATACTGAAAAGTGTAATAGTATTTGGGGTTTTCGAAAGAATCAAATTTGATATTTACAGGCATGAAACCATAAAGCCCGGATGAATCGATGGCTACTAAATTAAAAGTACTTTTTGAACGCTTAAAATCAGCTACCTCGGATAGTGTAGGAAAACCATAAACCAACTGCAAAGTTGAATTAAATTTTAACCAGAAGTTTGATGGCAATGACTGGTTTCTTGAGGTCTGTAGGATTAATGAAAGGTTTCTGGTATATCCATCTTCTTGGTCATAAAAAGAGTTGTGTTCCACTAATTCATTCAACCCTCCGCATGGACTTGCCTTAATTATCCACAAAGATTTTAATGGTACTGGAGGGTTTTGACTTTTCAGACAAGCTGAATGTCTTATGACATTTACTGATTCAACTGTGAATGTATTTCTGTAAATGTTTTTGAATTCCGAATTGATAATGTCATCAGAGATAAACATCCATTTTGTATATTTTTGAAGACTGGATTCATCACATCGAGCTGGTAGCCCACAAAAATGCGATAATACTTTAAGCCTCTGTTTAACCAAGCTAGCAGATTTAATCATAACCGTACTGTCCTTAAAATACTGATTTGTTTTATTAACAAAAAAATATGAATAAAAATACAATTCGGGCTGATTTGCAGCAAGAGAAACTATGAAATTTATTTCTATGGTGTAGTAATTTGAAGGCAGTTTTCCGATTATAAAAATTACCAAGAAATTATCAACGCTGAGGCCCTCACTGTCTTTTCCTCTTACTGTAACATTATAGCCGGAAGAAGGCTGATTTTTGAAGACCAAGTATGGAATAAATCCATCTATGGTCTTTCTTGAAGAGACTGATATCCACTTTGGTGATATCTGCCACAAATGATTTCCATTGACATAAACTATCTCCAGGGAACTGATAAAATTATCTTCTTCATCATGAAATTCTCTTCTAGTTACTGGATAAGAAAAAGATGAACAAGGGGTAAGGTTTAATTTTTTAAATTGAAAGGGCGCTTTTGGAGGACTATTTTTCTCTTCACAGGGGCCTACATTGAACATTGTTAGTGTCCGCAGATTAAATTTTGGACTCATTGCCTGCTTAAATTTGGCTGATAGAGCTCCTTCATTGGTGACTGATTTTCTAATTCTCGTCTTTTCATGATCGTTGCAAGTATAATTGAGAAAGGAACAGGTAGACAGTTGTAACGACATTGCTGTTCCGAAAGTAATTTTTTTAAAATTTATGGTTCTGATTTTTAGATATGGAATTGCAAGCTCAGCAAATTCAAAGAGCACTTTTCCTGCAATGGGAGCTATATCTGTAGAAAATATAACATTGAGAAAGAAACCGACTTCTGAATATTTTTCATTTATTACGAAACGAACGTCTGTCGTCACGTTTATTCCTCTCTTTGTTGTAGCAGTAAGCCTGTAAACAAGATAATGTGGTGTTCTGGGTATACTTTTTAATATATCTTCACAGAGAACCCCAAGAATAATTTGTGTTTTCTCCTCGAGGTAAATCGGGGAGTTTTCTTCTAAAACATAACCATTCTGGCTAGTCAAGGAGAGTGTCAGCTGCGTCGTATTTCCATCAATTCCATCCCAAAAAGTATTTTCTGGTATTTTATATCGTAAAGGAAAGCAAGAATTCAAGGATAATAATACAATTGGATTTAAAACCCGTGGAGGAGTATCTATTGCCTTGCAACTACCTGATAAATGTAAATCTAAGTAAAGAACTTCAACTCTGCTGAAAAGAGCTGATTTGAAGTGCCGATTTACCTCGGTCCCTTCAAAAACTTTCTTCGTAAACCAGCTAATATTTGCTTTATCACATCTTTCTCTTGGCATAGAACAATTAGTCCATACTACAGTAATGGTATCAGCTGATTCTATATCATTTCCAAGTTTTAGGTATTCCACAGTATGATCAAGAGTGGAATCAAAATATTTCTCAATTTCCAATCTCAAAGTTTGGTAAACTTCAACAAAATTAAGAGATCTTGTTTTATCTTGTAGACGAACTCCCATTGACAAATAAAAATTAGGCAAAAGTGACATAGTACGTATTTTAATCAAAACTCTTTGTTGTACACGGCTACCAAGGTAATCACTTGCAGTCAAAATTACGTACACTTGATTTTGTGATAATTTTTGTGCTACATCTAGGCTCAACAAAACCATTAATATCTGTAAGCTTGCATCCAGCTGGATCCAGTATGATTTTGTAACTGGAGTTTGGTCTTCCATAAAGAGGTCTAGCTTTAAATTTCTTGTATTTCCTTGTTCCTGGTCATAAAATGTATTTTCTGGAATCTTAAATTTATATGTTCTGCATGTTGCTACTGTAACTGGTCCAAATGCCTTTATCAATCTTGGGTTGGCATTTGTAGCACAAGGTCCATTTACTTCTTCTCGTAGGTAAATCTGAGTAAATTCTGGAGCAAGATATTGGAGAAACTCATTTCTCAAAATCCCATCAGATATATACAAAATTTTATTTACCGATAACAACCCGTTGATATCACAAGGACTGTAACGCATTGAGCAGTTGCTCCACTGGAAAACGCTTTTACCACTTGCAGATTTGCTATAAAATATGCCATAAAAACTTTGCTTTGAGTCATTAAAGTAACTAGTCATTTTTCTTGCTAAAATATATAATGGATTCCGTATTAATGTGGATACTGATGCTTCAAGAATATACTTATGAGAATATTTTGGAGCCTCACCAGTCAATTTCAATGTTACAGTTTGGTTTACTCTCAGTCCACTTGAATCTTCTGCCCTAACTACAAATTTTGTAATTTTAGGCAGAAAATTCATTTTTGTTGCGTCCACGACACCAAAAATTCGTTGAGAAGTTGGATTATTATCAAGCTGTACCCATGAGTCAGCATTGGTAGGGCTACCATTTTCTTGGAACAAACGCAATTTAAGATTTCTTGTGTCTCCGTCTTCGGAATCATGAAAAGCGTCCTTTGGTATTTGATAGTTAAATGTACCACAAAAACTAATTTCTATAACTGGTATTATACTTCGTATAAATGGAGGGTTTTTTGCACAGGGCCCGTTAAGGGATTCACTTTGGCTTTGGATTTCAAATAGTGTAGAAAATTTTTCTTTTAAACCAAGAGCAATATTTTGTAGATCAGGAGTAAAGATTTTCTCTCTGACGCGTTTTATCAAATAAAAATTGCATATTCCAGGTTTGTCTGTATATGGACTCCAAATAAATTTGCTTGTACCATTTTCACCATTTCGGGACAACATCTTATAGTCACGTGTGTATACGACTGCAACGTTGTTTAAAAATTTGTTCAGAATTTTCATAATGTAAAAATAATGCACAGGAAACATTTCATTTGCAATTTTATATACTTTAAGAATCCAAGTTATATTGTAGTAAGCTACCGACGGAATGCCTTTGAGGTGACGCTTTAGTGTAATCCTTGCTCCCACACCTCGGGAATCAAAGGCTGTCAAGTAAACTTCATAAACTCCATTACTTGGCTTTTCAGCAAAAGCCTGATCGTTTGGGATTGATATTATCTTCCTTGGGTGTTTTTGTATTGCTATCCAAAAATTTTCTGGGTTAGCTGTATGTAAAGGAACCTTCCAGAGTATCTGAACTTTCATATATCTAAGATCTATCTCTTCTTCATCCGTAAACAAATCATCCGGGATAGAAACTTCATTAAAAGACGTTTTCAGACTAGACAGATCTATAACAACAGTGTTTTTGATATTATTATACTGTTTATTGAAATATGGATCTGCTTTCATGTAGTATTTCTTGCAAGGATCAATGTTTTCATTTGATACTTGCTGAAAAAGAAAGTCTGGCTGCATAGCTGTACTTAATTCTTGGGTTGGTAGAGACGGTGACCAAGGTTTAGTTTGAATTTTTGACCTAATAAATGCCCTTCCCAGATTATCGCAAGGGTTGACAGTTAACGATACGTTTTGCCAAAGAAAAAGTACTGCATTGTTGGACAAGAATGTTGTTTTGTGTATGTATATGTCCTGATTTGTACCACGTTGAAAAAATCTATTTAATAATGTCACAAACTGAAGCAAAGCTGGTCCTTCCTGTAAGTAAGATGCCTTATAACCAGTGAAAAGAAAACGAGTGCTCCATTTTGGTCTCGTTCCATTTAATTTGATACTGAAAACATCATCAACATAGACTCCATTTTTATTAGAAATTCTAAGTACATATGAAAACACAAGGTCTGGTGACAATTGTTCATCAACAGGCACACCAATTATTGTCCTGGTAAATTTGTTATAGAATACCCACGATGTTCTCGGCAGTGACTTCTTTTCACTGGACAGCAGTTTAATGCTGAGTATTTCTGAGCTATTTGATGTAGTATAAGCACCAATTGGAATTCTGTAATAAAGTATCTTACCAAATGTGACTGACAAGACTCCCACGGGACTACGAATTTTAGGGGGATCACATACTCCAGAATAATTTTCAATGACCAATGTAGGACTGAATCTTGTGGCCATATATAAAGCAGTTTTAAATGTATTATTTATCGCACCAGTTGTCGTCTTCATTAATGATGAAATTTCCATAAGTTTTGAAATGTCACAGGGGGCCAATATAAGATTAAGAAACGAAAAACTTACAAATAGTTTGCCAGATTCCAGACGAAAGTCAACAATTGTAACCTGCTTAACCATAATCTTCATGTACGCAGATATAAAAAAGACAAACTTTCTAGCAAACTTTGTATAAACCAGCTTTGGGGGATTTTTTTGAATTAAAATAGCGAAGTAGCCAATGTTTCTCACAGCTCCAGATAACCTCAAAATGAAAACATGTGTTGCGCTTTCAAGCAAAGGCGTCGATCCAACTAAATGAACCTGTACCTCTTCGTTACTGTTCACAACGGCCAGTGTTGGGAAAATATTTAAGAATAATTGCGAATCGTCGGTATAGTTTCCTTGGAGCTGAACCCAAAAGGTTTCTGGGACAAGAGATCCATTTGCCAGCTGTAAAGCCAAGTTTATTTTCATTGAACTGCCAGGTGGGGATTGGAATATTTCAGACGGCAAATTGTATGATTTCTGATCACCTGCCGCTACAGATAACACTGATTTCTTTAAGGTAGCGATAGGAGGACTGCCCGATAGAAAACTACATTCTTGTATGAAAAGTTCGTTTGACTCTTTGAGGTTAAATAGCGGCATTAGAGAATCACTAAGCATTTTTTTATCTGCTGGACCTTGCAACTTATTTCTCAAATTGATAATATCCTTAATGCTGCAAGTATCTTTAGACAGTAATTTCTTTATGCTCCAATAAAGAACAACATTAACACCAATCTTTGCTGGTGTAATAGTATATTGTACAAAGAAAAAACTCGCAAAAGAAATATTCATATGAAAGCATATTGAATTCCCAACCTGAAATATTATTTCAACGTTGCTAAGATTCTGCATAATCTTTACATTTTCTGTGTGCAAGTGATCTTTCCTTTGATAGCTTGGCACGCCAGGGATTTCGATGATGTTAAATTCTATGTACGTGCTGGCTGAGAGTCCCTCTGAGTCATATGCTGTTATAATGTACCTATAACCTAGAGATGGCTGATTGTGATAAACAGACCTTGTATTAATGCCCAAAAGTCGTTGTGAAGATGCCACCAAAACAAGCCAGTTGCTTTTGGATACAAGTTTTCCATCGTTTTGATAGAGCCGCAGCGAGAGATTTCTAGTGTATCCATCTTCTTCGTCGAAAAAGATATCTGTAGGTATAGTAATACTGAAATGGTTTTGCTTTACCTGAAATCTTGGGAACCCTCTTTTTACATTTGGTGGAATTTGCAGGGATTTGAGAAACAGGCTGCAGATAAAGAAAAAACAGGTATGTTACGAAATTTCAAAAGAACCAATATACGTAGGTCATTAAAATTAATTACTTAAAGACACCTATGACAACAACCTAAATTTATATAGGTCTGACTATCAGGGCGCGAACAACAGAATTTCACAAAAAAGGGGAAGACAGAGTAACTACGGTTATATACTGAAGAAAGACTTTTGGGCCAACATTACTTAAAATTACGAAAGGCAGTAAACAAACTTTTAGTGTACAAGAAGTAGGTCAAATTGGATTTGTTTGAAATGAGGTTGTGCATGAGTAAATAGGAAGGTTAGGAGTAATTAAAGAGAGAAAAATCTTTCCAAAATAATCACAAATTCAAAAAAAACAAGCTGCAATTAATATTTCAGGCAACCAGAATTCAAAATAGTATTTAAAACTATTGTAAAATAGGTTACATATCAAAAAATTAAAGGAGATGAAAATGAAACTAGCGGCTGGCATCTGATGCGTCGTCGTCGTTGTTGATCATATGCTGTGTTTCTACCTGTGGACTACAGCAAAAAAAATTTCTTTTTTCTGCCAACTATCAGGTTTGGTATCAGTCCATTTTTGGATGGTCTGTTTTCATCTCAATATCGGCCTGTCAAGGTGGCTGTCGCTCCAATGATCGCCTTCTCTAGTGAGTCATTTTTTAATATCAGGTGACCAATGTATCATATAATCTTTTCCTTGATAAAGTATCAAAATGAACTCCGCGTTTCTAGTTCTTTATACATGGATTCCTTTGTGATATTTTTAGTGTAACTGATACGCAGTGTTTGCCTACAGCACCACATCTTAAAGGCTTGGAACCATTGTTTTCTGAGCTTTCTTGGTAGTCAACGTCTCGAAACCAAAGAGAGATTTTGACCCCGTTAGAGCCAACAGCATGCTTCAACATGGTGTTCTTTTAAATTTCCTTCTCGTGTAATATAGTCTCAAGACTTTTCATGCTTGTTCAGGACTTTAAAACTCCTTTACTGGTCACACTTTCTCCAAAACAGACCAACCGTTTGAGCAGTTTACTTTTCTAACCCTTATACAAAAGGTTTAACTTCTCTCTCTTCCTGATCACCTTTGACTTTTGTTTTCCGGAAGCTGAGTGATAGGTCTTATGTTTCGGAAAGAGTAGTCATTCTTATTATCAGGACTTACCATTCTTTTTTTGATGTTCCATCAACACTGTGCCATTAGTATAACGTATGTTTGAGATTTTTCGTTTTTCAATACTCTTACAGTCTTCTTCTATAGTCGTTTCGAGGCAAATTTTTTAGGCAAAGTGATAAAATTTGAAGGGAATACTTGCTTAATAAATAAATAATAATAATAATAATAATATATAATAATAATTAATAATAATATATAATAATACTTAATAATAATAATATATAATAATAATTAATACATGCATCTCAAAAATCATGTGGTCAAAATTTCATGGACAAATACTTGCTTATCAGCCATTTTTTGGTCTCTCTTTCTTTCCCGTTTTTGAAAATAATGATAAGCATTGCGTGAAATATTAGTACAATTGTCCGGTTTTTAGTGAATACCTGAGTGTCTCCTTTTTCAGGCGCAGAGACACAAAAGACTCAGCGCCTACCCTCAGGATTTTATTTGTTATTCCATATGGCAGTACATAGACTATGCATAGGTTTTAAGTATTCTTCGTTAATTTCCTAAAATTAACTTTATTGGTCATTTGTCAATGCAGGTTACTTTTTCCTTTTCATTTCTACTCACATTCGACTTCCTCGCGGATATTAGAAATATATGGCTGTTTCTCCTCGCAGCTTGCTTTCTGTATCATTTTGTATCTCCTTAGTTTCTTTCAATGAACTGAAGGTACTTCAGCCAACTATTTGCTCCCAGTCCTTTAATTTTTTACCATTACTTCTACAATTCCCAACCAACCTTAATTTTGTTAAAAGTTTCTAAAAAAGATAGAGCCAAATAACCTATGTTGCTGCAATCAGCTAGATCTCTGCAATAACATTTAAAAAACCTACAATTACAGTCCGAAGAAAATATGCCCAGTCAGGCAATTCAAAGAAGAAAAGCTATAAAAATTACCAGCTACCAAAACTTGTTTAAAATGCTAAAAAGCGACGTTCTACAGCAAAATCATTTGAAGATAAGTGAATTTAAAAACTCTTCAAAACCAGATACAACACCTTCAGTATGCACCCAACTAAAAAACCACATTACTGCTACAAACGTTTTGAAGCTTGGAAATATTAACGCGACATTATCATGGAAACTATTGCCATTTTAACATCAATACCCACAAAGTTGGCATGTGTTCAGATGTGTAAACGGATCATACTCACTTGTTGGAACACGAAAATTCATAAAAATCGATAAAAATGATACAGACTATGAACGAGCACTGCATAGATGCGAGGCACCATGCAGACTAATAATGTCTAATAATGGCGAAAACTGAAAACAACATTACCATCGTTAAAACCAAAAGTTGAAGAATATTCCACTTAAGATAAGCCACCTTAACGGGTCAGAAGGAAAATGAAAACATTCAGCTCTGCGTTCGATCCTCCATTATTACTGCTATTAACTGGTGAGTAGTAAACTTCTCTGAATTTCTTTTTTCTTCTTTCCTCTAAATTTTGTCCTGATAACAACATGGTTCAAGACAAAATGTTAAAAAATGTCTGCACTGTGCAAGGTAACACATGCTAATTCTTATTACCGCACATCCGATAATTCGCTGTTAGGTGTCCGTTATAGGCTGATAGTGAGCCTTCTTCCTAATCTCTGTCCTTCGGCAACACTTTCATCGTGATCAGTATTTGATTTCGAAAAGACAACAATCATAAAGAGTAGCATAGGTGCTGAGGGTTAAGCTGCGACTTTGTAATTTCTTCTATTTAGAAAATGAGTTGCGTTTCTTGGAAGCATGTGTTTTTAGTAATTCGTCGAAGGAATGGCAACGAAATACTTTTAAAAAAATCAATTAATATTTCGATTTGTTTCTTTGTTTTCTATCAAATCAATTAGACAGAATGGTGGTTTTTTTTCTTGAAAGAAAAATTATATATGTATGGAGAGAGAGAGAGAGAGAGAGAGAGAGAGAGAGAGAGAGAGAGAGAGAGAGAAAGGGATCAACAAATAACGGAAGTATAAAAAACATTTTTTCAGGATTATACAGAGAGGGTATGTATATGTGAGAGTGTATATGTAGGTATGTATACATGCATTGTATGTATATTCGTATATATGTATAGTTGTTTTAATGCGGCCACATTGAAACCAGCATATATACGTTGGAGATGAACTTCTGGGTATTAGAGTAAAGAAGCAATTTGACTGTTTGTTCAAAACAAAATAATCACGATGAGTAGGAGCAAAACACTTTTTATGGGTTTTGCCCCATGCTGTTGATCCTACTATCTCTTCAGCGGCTCCTTTGATGACAACAACTCTGTCATTAAGGAACCAGCAAAAATCCTGAAGATATCGCCGAAACACTTTACTGATGGGTTTTACAATTCATTTGCAGTCAGTGTTATCTAATCAATGCAAGTCTTTCTCAGTATGATGTCATAATCAGAATAAATTCTTGCCATATATCGAGTAAGTTGAACTAGCGATCAAGCAGATCAGGAGTGCCAGAGCGCCTAACTTAAGTGGTCTTTCAATTGAATTGATGAAAGTTTAGGGTAAAAATATTAGGTAACCAATACTTGGTCTCGTCTCAGATAGTTGGGTGGGCGCTCCTATTCCGCACAATTGGATTGAAGGAATCCTGTCATCATCATACAAAAGAAAAGGAGTAGACTTCATTAGAAGCTGTTGGGAACTTTTTAACCAGACATCTGCTAAACAGATTGATGGAGAACATTTGCCACGCAGTCATCCCCAAATCGCGTTGTAAATTTCAGTCTAGGAGAGGTAAGGTTTATACATTATATTTTCTGCAAGAAACAAATTCTGAAGAAACGCATCTAACAAAAAGAAATCCTCTACCAAGCATTTGTTAATTTGCCTAAAGCTTTCGCTTTTACCACCAGAGATGTTTCCTGGACAATACCTAGAACGTCAGGGTGTCCACCGATATTTTTCAAATTTCCCTATCCTTCTCCATAGAAATAACATTTGTAACATTTATTGGACAATTATCAGATACAATCTCCAGTGGTGTTTGTCAGTGGTGTAAAGCAAGGTGACATTTTAGCTAAAAAACTTTTTCAGGTATTCTTTCCCGTTCTTCTCATTCATGCTTCACGAACCTGTGGTGCAAGTAAAAGTGTGAGAGTCTTCATTTCTGGTATGAACGGACACATTTCAGTGCATATGAACCATGTGGAGCAACCCAACTGAAGCACTCCAATGAAAGTGGGGCCATTTTTCTGCCACATATCCTTGAAAATCAGGAAATCTACAGCGAGTCTCAAGAGTCATCCGGCATAGCAAGAAAAACAATCACTGGCAATGATATCGAAAAATGTCAAGGAAATGGCAATCATTTGTCAAGGCGTAACAATAATCAAATATGTATTTTCCATGTATGCAGAACACTGTGTTACAAAATTTTAATTTTTATTTTTTTGTAACTTTTTTTTTGTAAAAAAAGGTAATTCACTGGTAAGCAATACTAAAAAAGGTAAACATCTTACATGCAGTTTGTTGTTTACCTACTCTTCAGAGACCAGCAGTAGCCAGCCATCACACTTGCAACCCAACGTCCCTGATATCTGGTCTCCATCTTCTTCATGTCCTGATGAAACCGCTTGCCTTGTTTGTCGCTCAAGGATCCAAGAATTTCAGGAAACTGATCCATGTGGGAAAACAAGTAGTACATTTTAATGCTAATGTTGCAGTCAAGGTTACTAAAGGCGGTGTTGGGTGATTGCTGGCCTTGTTATTTCCGAGATGCTTTCTCACCACTGGAACAAAAGTCTTTCATGCTTTCAGCTCCGCGTCATTCATCGAACTTTGGTACGTCTGATAAGCTGAGGATCGTCGAAGATACCAGCTTTCAGTTTCTCTATAATTAATCCTGGAAAAGCCTTGGATAGATAGGTGAAGCAATCACCATCTTTATCCAGAGCTTTTGTAAATTGCTTTATCAAGCCAAGCTTGATATGCAGCAGCTGAAATAATATCCGGTCTCTGGCCACAAGAAGCTTGTTTTGTGCTCTGCAGAGAAGGAGGCCCTCTTCCTAAGGGCGGTCCTTTTGGGTATACTGACGGAAACTGTACCTACAAACCCATATGGAGAGAAAGCACGGGTATTAGGTGAATTGAGACTAAAATCCAAGCAAAAAATTCGTCATTTTAAGCTCAACACAAACACCTTACTCATGTTGATCATAGCAAATGTATTCCAGCACGTACTTCACTGCTTCAAAATTTTCCTTAAGTGTAGTTGAGTAAGCAAGGGGTACAGAGGTATACTGGCTGTAGTTGTGCAGTAAAACACATTTCAGCGATCCCTTGTTGCTGTCAGTGAACAGCCTCCAATCTTGAGCTTTATACTCTGGTACCCCAAGTTTTTCCAGAAGATTTGCAACATCTGAGCAATAGAGCAAGTCGTCTCCTTCAGAAAAAAGGCAGAAGTACCCTTGATGTCTGTGGTGATAGAGGGTAATGCTAGTACTTCCAGTGAGGAGGTTTATTTCCTTTAGTGTATAAGCCAGATGCTCGGTGCAGACTTTGCCAAGCTGAGATCTCGAATTGGATGATTGAGTGTAGTCTGAAAAAAGGAATGTGAGGCAAGTATTAGCTCATCTGTTTCAACACTGGACGGATCTTCATTGCTAATTGTAGGAAGCTCTCGGAAGACAGTTACCCGAATATCCAAGCAGTGTGCTACAAGACCACGTGCTGATTGTAGATCAGGATACTTGATACTGTTTCGAATCTTCCTCTTTATCTCACTTACATCGATACCGCAGAAATAGCAGTCGGTGTGATGATTTCCGGGTTTCCTCCAAACCATGGGGATTCCAGATCCTCGGTACATGTTTTTTAGGCCCTGTGTGGTGTCCAGGGTTTGTCTTGGTCACCACGTTTCATCCCAAAGTAAGCATGGTTTGCACGCTTTACAAAAGCGGTGACTGGTTTTCTGTTTGAAGCTATGGTGTATTCAGGGCAGATGTAGCAGAATGCTTCGGGCTTACGTTTACACCATCGTCTGCTTGTAGCCATTGCATTGGCCTGGAAATGATAATAATAAACAATAGTTCCAACTTGTCATTAACCACTGCACAAACGCTCTTAACTAAAGGTCCTTATTCAAAGATATAGTCAAACCGAGAGATCCAAACACAATAGGTACTTTGTTTCAAATAAGAAGATAACTTAGGTCCGGCGTTGAAATTTTGTAAACTACTAGCCTTAGTAGCTCACGTGCATTGTTGTTCAAATCGAGGATTAAATCCTCTGATAAGAAAGTTTTTGTTCAAGGTTGATATTCTGGATCCTTCCGTGGCGCAGTATGAGAGACAAAATGAATGCAATTATGAGACCATCAATCGAAAGTTCTTTTTGTATGCAGTAGAAATGCCTCGAAGGTCATCCGATCTTTTGGGTCATATGGTTTTGCTAAATGAAAAGAGATAAAACTATGCAGTATTGTATGACAATATTGCCTGCTACCCATTGTTTGTGGTTTGTAGGGGAGCTATTTCTTGTACACTGGTCAACAACAAATTTACTGTATGAAGTTTTGTTTGCCGATTATGGACCATTTTCATGTACTGAATTAGCTTTATGCAATAATTAAAAGTAAACACGCTGCGGGAACAAACAGACCTTTGAAGTTACAATGCTTAGGCACTTGAAGAGAGATAAAACCATTCTATGATTGCCGGTGCCCAATACATCTGAGTGTTTTTTTGTATTTATTGGAGCCATTTCTATTCTGGTTCTCTTCCAGAAGATTATCTATAAATAGAGGCCTGGAAATGAATAATTGGCTGTTTAGAGCAATGTACACATCAAACATCCTTTGGCTAACCGAGTAGGAATTCCCTCAATTTCAGGCTAATCAATAGCCCAAAGATTAGTATAAAAGCGATTCGAAATAAATAAATAAAACTTAAAAATTGATACTCTACGGTGTCTGAAAAACTTCCCAGTCATAATAAATGGCATTTCTTGAAGACAACGGTTCACAGTACCTCGAATAGGAAAATTGCTCTAAATTAAAATATAAAAATATTGAATATAACTGCACAACTTTTAAAAATAGATAGTGTCGATTTATCTCAAAAACTTTGCAAAGTATTGTTTCAAGATAACGATTTTGGGGAAGACGCTGGGTGTGTCTTGTCGTTTCCAGCTTTAAGTCTACAACAGGGTTTTGCAAGAAGCTAATGCTACTTAGGACTACTTCATTCCAGATCTCACCTTGCCACAACATTTCGAACGTTCTAACGTGAGTAGTAAATAACTTGATGTTTCTGGGATCTTCCCAAATTTGTTCTTTTTTTTTTAATTGAAAATTTTTTATCAGGTATCCAGAATCCCTTACGTTATCTACTACTTATACATATGCTATAGTATCCCCCATAAAACCAAGTTTATATACCACTAAATAAGCATAATTATAATGGTTACATATGGCTTTTTATTCGTATGGTTTCTTGTAATCTGAAAGCTCCGGCACGACGAAGTATTTCAACGGCATAATTTATTACCGTGAGAAAGTTACTTTAATGTTTAAAGACTCGTCGCGGAGATGGGAACTTAAGCGCACAAGGTGGAAAGAGCTATTATGAAGCTTGCTTCAAAGTGGCAATGGGCCGCGTCCACATATTTGCATGAATTAGGTGAATTCTCATATTTTAATAATGTGTGAGCTACTTCTAATTAATTTAAATCCTAAAATAAAACTGAAGGCAATCATACCAGTCACTTGTATGAGTCAAATCACATGGTTAAACTATAAAAATGTGAAGGCGTGCGTTATTGTCTATTACATTTTTTAAACTAAAGTAGTTGTTAATTATTAATTAATTTTATGGTGACAATTTTTTTCGTTTTTCTTATTATAGTATTGTTTGGAAATAATTAATCTGTTTGATTTCAAATTATAACATTTGTTTTAATGGTTTAAACTGTCATCTCCTCTCATCTCCTCTCATCTTTCTCACTATCTTTATCCTGATGATTTGTTTTTCAGATAACCATTTAAATCCTCCAGTTGATAAATACTGACTTATAGCCCAACTGCTGTAATATGTTTGGTTATTTTTGTTCCCTGTGACCCCTGTGCCCTCTGTGGCCAGAATTCCTGTCTCTGGGGCACGTTGTTGGTTTGAGTCACTTTTACGACATTTGTAGAGTTTTCACTCTTAATTTTTTCCTTGTATTTTTTTTATTGAAAGTTAAACAAACACCTAGCTTAGGTTATTACCCCAACCATATAGATTTTTAGTATCCCAATGCATTATATTCTTTTACGGCCCTTTGTCATCACATTCTTTCACATATTGGTTATTTGCTTTACCATATCGATTGGCTATATATGAAATTCCACCCCGCATTCCTTTTTCAACATATTGATACATATCAATATCAATAATAAACTCTAATTGATTATTAGTCGTCTTAAGGATAGCATCCCATGACAACCCTGGTGATGTGAAATAATGCCGAGGATCTCATTTTTTAATACTGCATACATGATTTTCTGAAGTTTTCAAATACATCAGTGAGACATCATAAATCTCTAATTTTGAATACAGATATGGTATTCACCCATATCTTTTAAAACTATTCCACTATTCTATTTTATTATATATTCTACTATTCTATTCTATAATATAATATAATAATATAATAATATATAATATATATAATATATATAATAATAATAAATAATAATAATATATATAATAATATAATATAATAATATAATATTATATGCTATTCTACTTGACATAAACTGAAAACTATCGAGAAAACTTAATTAGTTTCCAACATAAAAGCCATGTATATATTCCATGATATTCGGAGTAACATTAGTATTAGTTTGACTGATTTCTTTTCTTATTTTTTAAAAAAATAGTTTTTAGCTATTTCTCCAATATTCTGCATTATAGAATGACTATCATAGCCTATCAAATTATGGAATATAATAGGTATTTTGATTCTATCAAGATCAATTCTTAGTTTTTTAATTACAGTCTTTTATGTCCTGACCCCCTGTATTCTCCAGTTATATGGCAATGATCTCTAACAGAAATATCCTTCTCATTATACTTTTTCTCACAAATATGACAATCATCTGCTCTTTGAAATTGCTCATATATCAGTGATTTTTAAAAGTTTTTTTAATTTTTTTAAAATAATGTTCTTGCAACCCATGTTTCAGAGTTGTAGAAAATAATGGAGACTATAAGTGAATCGAAGAGGTGTAACTTCACTGCCAGGGAGATGTCTTTTGATTTCCAGATTGTTGCTAGTTTCCAGAACTGACTCCAGGCCAATCCTTTTCGTCTTTTTAAGTCCGTATGGCAGTCAGCTAAGTCGGCACCAAGGTATTTAAAGTCATCGACGACTTCCAGACTTATGTTCTCTGAGATTTATACTAAGACTTTGCCTTCATTTACCACAGTTCTTGGTTCAACAACATCTCTAATCATAACTTTAGTCATTCCATAGTTGATATTCAAACCAACTCTTTTTGCTGAAGTTTCTACTGTCAGAAAATACTCTATCAGTTGAACAGGTCCTTTCGGTTTGAATCGACTCCTTTGGAACAAGTTGTTACCGGTTCATCCTTGTGATTAGAAGAATAGACAGAGTAAGAAACGATGAAATACTCAGACGTGTAAAGAGAGGTAATTTGAGCGATAAAATGTTCCAACGTCAGCTGAGATCGTTAGGGCATTGGATAAGGAAGGATGATATCATAAGTAGATTCGCTTTGTTCGAGCATTTCCAAGAAAGAAACCGACGAGGAAGACCTAGGCTAAACTTTATCAAGCACATACAAAATATCACCATGCTGACGCCTGAATAACTCAGAATAAGAGCCCTGGATAGAAGAGGATGGAGAAGAGGTGTGGTCGGGAGGTTTGACTTACAACCTCAAGGCTGAAGTAAGTAAGTAAGTAATGTTCTTGCAATATTTAACTTCTAGTATTTGTTCTAAAAAGTTATAACCAGATTTTTCATTTCTATGGATCTGAGTCTCACTTGTGTACTTATCATCATAACAACATACATCTTTATATCCATGGTTACTTCTGATATTTTTCAGTTTATGATTTATCATTATTAGGTTTACATCTTTGTATTCTCTCATTAATAGCTTTAAACTCAGCATAAATAGTAAATGGTACTTGTAACTGTTTGTGATAATTATTAACTTGAAATTTTTATTATTATCAGGCATTTTAAAAACCTGAGCACCATTAATTTCAAATAGAGTTATTTTTATTATTATTAAAAAATAACATTTTAGACAATGGATACAAAAACACTGTTTTTAGTTTGACTGCACATCAATTTTTCAAACGTTTCATTAAAACATGTTCTCTTTCATCTTCTTTTACTAATAACAAGGTCATCTGATCTTCAAATCGATCTTTCGAGATAAAAATTGAATACACTTGTTTATTTTCATAACCAAATACATTAACATTAATCTCATTCTGTTTTTTCAATTTTGCTGCACTGTTTTACACTAACTAGAAATTCTATTCTACTTTTAGCAAGATTTTGTACAAATTGTGGATCAATTTTTTAATTTTACGAGAGTTATTTTTGTGGGCTTAAATAACTCAAATGACACCACAAAAAGCATTTCTAATCATCATTTTTTTTATTTTTAAACATTTTTATTATACCATTCTATTGGTAGTTTAATATAAGAACTACACTGTAAAGGCCAAAATGACAATTTTTTTCTTTAATTCTCCATTTTTAAAAAAATGTGAAATCCAACAAAATCTTCTTGTGTTGATTCTAAAGATTTTTGTATTTTAGTTTGATTTATTACAGCCAATGCTCTGGTATTAAAGTAAGGTGTTTTATAAACTTTACCATCTTCTATATCATCATGATCATCATAATCATCTCTTGCTTGAACAGGTTCACAAAAAGTAATTTTTAAATTTTCATAAAATTTAAAAATTTTTTCCAATAAAATATTTTAATGCCAATCTTGTTTGAGTCAGTTGTTTTAGAGGACCTTCATTATTTGTAATACTTATTTTGTAAGATTTAACACATTTTTTAAAGCACGACATGTTTCAGTTATTTTAGTTCGTGGTAATTGGACTGGTTTATCTTTAAATTCTAATGGTGGTGAAAAAATTATTGTCTTCATAATCCTTAACCATCTGGTTAACACCTTTTCTTGGTGCAGGAAGTGGTTTCATTCGGGGTGGTGACACTGCTTTCAATGTTCTAGGTCCAGGTACAGGTTTAAATGTTCTATCTGTAGGTACAGGTTTATTTTGTTTCACTAACATCTCAATTAATTCATCCTGTGATAGCTTTTCAAGATCTTTCTTATTCATTTTCATTTCTACATTATTATGGTTATATTTTTTATTATTAGAATAACCACTAACATATTAAATCATCATATTAATGATTCTTTGTAATTAGAAAAAATTCCAGTTACCACTATATACTTTGCAGGAATATTACAAAATTTACAAAATTGTGTGTTGTACTTTCCATCAATATTTTTATTTTCATCAATAATATATTTATCTTTCTTGCCAATATCATTCATTATTTCAGAATAATCTAAATCATTGGTACTTTTTACAGTATCAACTAAATTAATTTCATCTACCTGATAAGAACTTAAACTATTACAATATAAATAACAATTATCGTATATTAGTGATTCTTTGAAATTGAGAAAAAATTGAGTTACCAATATATATATATATATATATATATATATATTGCAGGTATATTACAAAGTTCACAAAATTGTGTGCTGTATTTTTTATCAATATTTTAATTTTCATCAATAATATATTTCTCTTCATCACTGACACTATCAATTATCAAATTCTTATAACTTCTATCAATTGATAGAAGTTATTATTTTTATTTCTAATATAATTATCCTCATTATAAACATCATTCATCATCAATTCATGTTCATGTTTTCATTTTGTTCTTTAATGGTATTATCATCTTTTAAAATATATCTTAGAAGGTCTTCAAGGACCTGTTTTCTATCAGATGAAGCTTATAATATTATGTTATTAAAATCATTCAAATCTCTTATAACATATTTATTTTGAATATTTTGTATCACAAGACCAAAATCTTCTTTTTCGGTAACATCATTTTTATCAGCTTTGTTCAATAAATTCATAATATAATCCTTCATACCATAATAATCTAACATATCTTTAAATGACTTTTTAAATACAAATGTTTTAAAGAAATATTACATTGCTAATAAATACTAATAAATATTGCATGAGTAAAATATCAATAACAAATTTTATTTTTCATGTTCATCCAATTTATGACTTGTATGGTAGCGATAAATCAGGAAAAATATTATTGTTAAAAAAACAATTAATATGCTAACAGAAAAAGGTTTAATCCTAAAATGAAGTATTCAATAAAAGCAAACCAAATATTTAATGATCAAAATATACTTGCAAATATGGCCAGGCATCTATCTTCTGGTAAAAATGAATTAATTGAGAGTATGATATACTATACAGATCGAAACCAATTGATTAACAGAATTAAATTACGTACTGGTCCAAAAAGCAGCAAGAAACAATTCAATTTAATTACCCAATTAAATTAAATCAATTTGAAACTGATTATCAATTATATCTTTCTATTGGAAATTTTGCTGATTTAATAGGTTTTGATAAAACGATTAACTCCGCCATGGCCGGTCCCAAGCCCGGATGAGAAAGAAGGAGGGTTTGGCAAGGGACCAATCACCCCTTCCCATAAAACAACCACCGATTACGGAAACTTGGACAGCAAACAATATGAAAACCTATGGTCTCAGAACCATGTCGTGTGAAATCCCTGAAGATAATGACCTCAGATGGGAAGACACGCATATGACGGCTGGGGGCGAAAGCCTACGGGAAGTCTCCAACCTGAGAACGACATGCACGAGATCACTTCTAACACCAAAAAGATACATCCATGTAGGATGTTGGAATGTAAGAACCATGTACACCACCGGAAAAACTGCAGCAATAGCAAGGGAAATGAGGAAATACCATCTACAGATACTAGGCATAAGCGAAGCAAGATGGACTGGTTTCGGAGAAGTGAAGGTCAACACTGGAGAGTCTGTACTGTATTCTGGATCAGATGAACAACATCATAGAGGCGTAGGAATCATGTTGAGCCCTGAGACTAGGAAATGCCTAATCAAGTGGAATCCAGTGAATGAGAGGATCATTAGTGCTAGATTCAATTCAAAATATGTAAAAGCCACCATTATTCAGATCTACAGCCCTACAAATGATGCAGATGAAGAGGAGAAGGATGATTTCTACGAACAACTACAGAAAGAGATTGAGTCAACACCGAAGCATGACATGTTGATTGTTATGGGAGACGCAAATGCCAAAGTGGGTTGTAACAACAAAAACCATGAGAAAGTTTTAGGGAAAGAAGGCTTAGGCGTCATGAATGAGAATGGCGAAAGACTTATTGAGTTATGCGAAGAAAATGATCTTGTGATTGGAGGCACATGCTTCAAACACAAAAATATTCACAAATACACATGGACCTCACCAAACAACAGAGACAAAAACCAAATTGATCACTTCATCATCAATGGTAGATACAGGAGGTCTCTCGCTGATGTACGAGCCATGAGAGGTGCAGATGCTGGAACTGACCATAACCTTGTGGTCGGCAAAGTGAAGCTTAGGCTTTCGAGACACAAACTCAAGAACACCAGCAGAAGGGCAACATTCAACACTGCACTTCTGAAACAAAAGGAAATCCAAAAGCAATTCACAGTAGAGTTGAAAAACAGGTTTGAAGCACTGGAAGAGAGCATGGAAACAACCATGGAAGAGGCAAACATACAAAAAGAATGGGAAGATTTTACCACAATCTACACGGAGACAGCTGAAAAGATCCTGGGTAGGAAAAGGAAGGAGCATAAAGAGTGGATAAGCAGTGAAACTTGGAAAGCTATAGACGAAAGGAAGAAAGTGAAAAATGAGATAAACTGTGCAAGATCAGAGAGAATTCGTGCTATCAAAAAACAGAAGTATAGTGAGATGGACAAGAGTGTAAAGAAAAAGGTCAGAGAAGATAAACGTAAGATGATAAATGGGCTCGCTGAAGAAGCGGAGCATGCAGCAAAAAACAATGACATGGGAACTCTGTACAGGATTACGAAGCTATTGTGCAACAAGAGAAAGAAATCAGCAACTGGCGTGAGAGACAAAACTGGTAAGCTACTCATTGAAGATGGTCAGATACTTCAAAGATGGAAAGAACACTTCAAAGAAGTATTAAATGTTGAGAATGAATGTGACAAAAATGTAGAGGAAGATGAGTTTGAGAGCGGTAATGTCGAAACCATCGAAGAAATCAACACAGGGCCCTTCACAGAAGAGGAAGTGAAGATAGCAGTAAAAAAGTTGAAGAGCAATAAAGCACCAGGAGTAGATAACATCAGCGGAGAAATGTTAAAAGCTGGAAGCAAGATTACATACAAGAGATTACTACACATGTTCGAAAAAGTGAGAGAGAACATCAATATGCCAAGTGACTGGAAGAAATCAATGATAGCTAAAGTACCAAAGAAAGGTGACCTTACCAAATGCGACAATAGTAGAGGAATATCCCTGCTCTCCATACCTGGGAAAGTGTTCGGCAGAGTTGTTTTAGAAAGAATCAGGAAAGGAGCAGAAGAAAAGCTGAGAAATGAGCAGGCAGCATATAGAAAAGGACATGGGACAGCTGAGCAGATTTTCATACTTCGAAATATTGTTGAACAGTGCATTGAGTGGCAAGCATCACTGTACATTAACTTTATTGACTTCCGTAAAGCTTTCGATAGCATCGACAGAGAGAAGCTCTGGAAGATTCTGAAGTTTTATGGAGTTCCAGATCTCTTCATTGAGATCATAAAGGAAATGTACAGAGAAAGTAGTAGTTGCGTCATTAACAACGGGCAGACATCAGAGTGGTTCTCTGTAAACACTGGAGTTCGACAAGGCTGTGTGATGTCAGGCTTCCTCTTCATTATTACTGTGGATTGGGTCATGAGGAAAGCAACAACGGCAAAGAAAACAGGAATAAGATGGAAGTTTACCACCCAGCTTGAAGACTTAGACTATGCAGACGATATCGCCCTCCTGTCCAGCAAGCACCAACATATGCAGGAAAAAACTGAAAAGCTATGTAAATATGCTGAAAGCGTCGGTCTCAAAATCAACACAGACAAGACCAAGGTGTTGAGACTTAATCACAAGGAAAACCGCCCAATCGAGATCAAGGGCAGAACTGTTGAAGATGTGGACACCTTCACATACCTCGGTGCCATAATAAACAAAACAGGAGGATCCACTGAAGATATCACACATAGGCTGAGTCTAGCAAGAAATGCGTTTGCCATGCTTAACCCACTCTGGAAGTCAAACCAATACAGTAGTAAGACAAAAATTCGAGTGTATAACAGCAACGTGATGTCCATGCTACTCTATGGAGGAGAGATGTGGAAATTAAATGGAAATGATGTCACCAGACTGGAAATATTCCAGAGAAAATGTCTGAAAAGGATTCTCCGTATCTTCTGGCCCACAAAAGTCACAAACACCGAGCTCTACCTTAGGACGAAGACCAATCCAGTAGGAGAGCTCATAAGGTGTAGGAGATGGAGATGGATTGGACATACTCTGCGGAAACCACAAAATGATAGCTGTAGAGTAGCCCTAACATGGACACCAGAGGGGAAAAGAAAGAGAGGACGCCCGCGAACAACATGGCGGAGGAGTGCGGAAGCAGAAAGAAATGACCTGGGATGGCAAACATGGAACGAAGTTAGGAACATAGCCAAGGACAGAGAGAGATGGCGGAGGATGCTGTCAAGCCTTATGAGCCGCCCATGGCTCGAAGAGGATAAGTAAGTAAGTAAGATAAAACGATTATAAAAACATCTAGTTACGGTGAAAAGCTACCTGATATAACAACGAGCATTGATTTAATATTTATACATTGCAATTTACTGAGTGAATCTATTATTTCTGGAATACAGAGTGATGTTTTCTTCAGGTTTAGTGATGATGATTTGATAAATTGCTGTTATAAAAATTATACACACCATTAATATGGAAATGAATTTTTGGTCACTAAGATATTGTCAAAATTATCAATTTGTCACTGCACACAATACCTCTAAAATTACCTCAAAATGACCAATATCAAAGAAAAACAAAGTATGATGTTAATGATAGCAGTTCTGGGAGTACCTTTAGATCTATTTAAAGGTTATCTAGATGTTAATTGTAAAATAAGAAAAATAGCAGATGGTGCTGATCCTGTTGTTACTGATTATGTTGGAATAATCAACAGTTTTTAGATCAGATTCCTCCAAATGGTATATATAGATTTATTTTGGTTCTTGAAGATAACAGTGATGTTATGTTTAGACCTACTTCAACAGGAGCTAATAATAGTAGATATATAGTAACAAAATTCAAATTATGGGTTCCAAAGATGTCATTTAATTCAGATCGTAATAAAATGTTTTTGGAAAATATCTTAAACCATATATTTTGGAATGTGATAGAGAAAGAATTGTAGCTCTAACATCACAACAAAGATTTGGTGTTTTCAAACTTTCAACATGAATTAGAAAGCCTAAGCATGTTTTTATTTGATGTGTCAATGAAAGTAAAATAAATTCTCAACAAGGTAATGCTGACATTTTGATACGTTTGGAATCACTGGTACTAATAATACAAAAATAACAGTTAGTATGGGTCAATCAGAACTAAATCATGGAAATTTCATTCCACAAGTAGCTTTAAGACCTAACATAGAGCTTCGTAGAACCTATTATTCAGTGATTGAATATAGAAAAGCTTATAGTATGCTTGAAAACGATTCTCGTCTTAATCCATCAAGTTATCAAACAATGCATAGCCTCCTCAATTTTAATCCAACAAATCAACAAGATGGTTTAGAAAACTCAGTTTATTTAAGTCTTAGATATGATCTATCAAGCAATTCGACAGCACATTATGTCATGTTTAATTTAATTTTATACACAGAAGGGCTGAAAATTGATGTTCTTGGTAACGGAGCAGTTATTATAGCTTAATCAGCATACAGATTTTGTCTAACGAATACTGGAACAGAACTCTTACCATCAATTTCTGTTAGTGATGGTCGTAAAGTCTACTCACAAAACAATATCTGGGACAAGTTTGTGTTACTTTCATATGATAAAATCAAATGACTGATATTTATGACATTATTTTGATTTCATTTTTTTTATTTTACCAGAATTATTGTGTGCTCAATTGATCATCTCAATATTTTATCTGATATATTAATATACGGCAGAATATCATAATTATGGTGTTAAGTTACCTAAAAATCAGAAAGCAAAATTTGCTAAAGCATTAATGAATAAGACTTCTATCATACTAAGACTATTAAATAGTGAATTAAGTGGTGCTGGTGAGTTATTGTTAACTAGATCAGATTAAACGCAAAGAAAAGGCTAAATCTGCTAAAAAGGGAATTGATCTCAAATATTTAGACAAGAGTTCGTCATGTTGCAAGGCGAGGTAGTGATCTTTTCAATTCTTTGATGAATCTTGGGAATAAATTACTGCCATTGGTAACCAAACAGACTTCCAAGGTAGAACCTGGGTTAACTTCGGGTATATTAACTAGTCTAGATAATTTTTGAAAGGATAAAATCCTTGGGAAAGGATCAGGACAGACAGACAGTTACCTGATAAAACAAGATAAGATTAATCAATTGGTTGCACATAAAAATATTAATTAAGAAATAGAAAGAACAACTTATGAATGCTCTTCAATATAAAATACAGTTACTCATAAAAACAACACCAAAACAACGAGGTGGTTTCCTTGTCACTGTTCTTGCTAGTATTGGTGTTCCAATGCTGTTAAATGCTTTAAGTTGTACAGGCCATCAAAATAGGAAGCCAAAAACAGATGCTGTATAACAAACGCGGCCTTATTCTAATATGTTAGTACAATATAAATATCTGTTGGTATAAGAAATAGAAAAGAAAAAGAACTCAAACGAAAAAGACTGGAAAGGGCTTTCTTCCAGACAAAAACAGTCCCCTTTCACGGCGTACCTCTGCACGGAACTATCTTTTAAAACCAACATTTGTTAATGAAGCACTGAGTAATATGAATTTACTGAATCGGGGGAAATATTTTGGAATTAAGTAATTTAATGAAGTATTTGCAAGCGATCAAATACAGAATCAAACTTAAAAAGGGTTTTACGTTATAAATCTCGACAGTAGTGACAAACCTGGAACCGATTGGGTTGAAATTCATGTTAAGCCAGGGATGATTGAATATTTGAATTCGTTTGGGCTAAACTGTTCTAAGGAAGTTGTTAAATTGTCTAATTAATTTTATTTGAATTACACTTCAACACAGTACCAAAACATGATGAGTACATCATGTGGTTATTATGTTTTATATTTTATAAATAAATTGTATAAAGAAAGGAGTTATTCTGACATTGCAAAACAATTTTCACATACTGACACACAAAATAATGAATCATTCATCAAAAACTATTTTTAAATATCTAGACTATTAGTATAAACTTGAGAATGTTTAATAGGATGCATACAAGATCTGTGAGATGGACAGGTGTTATTTCAATAGATGGGTTGCTCATGATGGAAGGATTAGCAATCTTCAAGATCCTGTTTTTGCTAGTAATGTTATGACATTAGTATTTGCAAACAAAAAATACCTTAATAAAGACACTGCTGTCAAATTTTGACAGCAGTGCAGTGAGTTTCGGCTACTTAAAACCTCAACTTTTAAATGAAGTATGTGAAACCCTTCTTTGGGAATATTGTACAAAAAAAATGCAATTAGTAATTATAGATTAGATTGTGGAAGTACAAAAGAAATTGCATCTGATAGTCCAAGAAATGAAGCAAATTTTTTTTTATCAATCTCTGTCTGAAAATTATGCTTAACAAACAAATACGAGCTATCAACCCACAACATGTAGTATAACAGATAAAATTAATAACAGGAATCATCTTTAATTTAATGGCAGTAAAAAAATGGTAAGAGAAGCAGTGGCTTAATGGTTAGTGCAGTTTCACAGTGACCAAAGGGCTCCGGTTTCGATTCCCCAAGGAGGCAAAAGGAATTTGGAACTTCACAAAAGAAAAAGCTATTGGTTGGCATCAGGAAGGGTATCCGGCCAAGAAATTCCTCACTGCCAAAATAAAGTTCCTCTGAAGGGCACCGTCTGAGCCTCAACTGCTGGGGGAAAATGACATTGAAACCAAAAAATAAAGAAAACGCGAATGGCAACTGATATAAGTGTTCTTGTTACTACTGGTAATAATGGTATTGTTAATATATTCATTGTTTATAAAATGAACTCATATGCTGGTGGCTACTAGCTTAGAAACAATTTTTTTGACCATGATGATAGGTATTGTGATAAATTTCTGTTCTTCAACAGGCTATTTGGTTGTTTCAGGAACAATAGATGATCATATTGTTTTAAAGATCATTGATGATGATAACAATCTTGTTATTCGAGTAACGTTTAATACAAAGAATATTATCAATCGCACAAATATCACACAAGGAAATCCTGTAGAACTTAATGAATGGTGTTGTTTATCTACCCACTGGAATGTACCAGCAGGAACAAACAAATCAAGTGTTTTGTGTAAGGGAAAAATACAATGTAATTTTACTGCTGGAACATCAACAAGATCTCTTCAAATGACAGTTAGAGATTTAATTCCAGATGGAATAGCTGGATTAAAAGGCTCTATTACTTTTTTCCCTTTCTTATAAAAATAGAGTTATTTTAGATCAAAATATTAAACTTCATCCTCATATTTTATACGAAAATTGGTATCAGGTTGATCATGATAAAATTAGTTTCGCCTAAAATTATAAACACTATAATGGATCCTAAAATTTATTTGAAATTTTTGAAAGATACATTCCATATCATAAAGGAATTACACCCAAATGTTAATTCACAGATATTAAAAAGTGGAATGATTTATCAGTATTTAAGATATGATATAAGGGGTGAATTGATATCAATTAATTATATCCTTGAAGAGGATCTAACCAATAAATTTGTTTGATAGGTCCGGGTGACAGTTGTTTAATACATCAAAAAATATGGTGTTGTCATTTACACAGCTATTTACACAATAGTTTTAGTAGATTTTATAGCAAGTATAAAAAAGATAGAGGAAATTGCTATGTTCTGTTAGAAGATAGGACTCCAAGGTGTTTCAAATAATCTCCTTTGATTGATCATATTACTGGTTTTATTTGGAGCAATTAAAATTCTAATAACTATTAAAGAGATATTTAGTATAATTATATATCAATAATGAGTTGCAATTCTGATTTACAGGATGTTTAAATGATTTGAGTTAAATTATATGTGATTTTTGTAATGAAAGAATTGTCAGGTGTGAAAATAGAAAATAAATAATATTATTGTTGTGAAAATCAGGAAAATATAAATGTTAATGGTAAAATAGTATGTATTAATTGTGGTTCTGTACAAGATTATAAAAAATGCTGCTGAATATATTGATTAGCATAAAAGTCGATATAGGATTTTTAAGAAATCCATTTACCAACATAAGTATCATATGTTAAAATTAATATTCAAAATGATTAAAAAATAATAGTGAAAAATAATAGTTAATTTAACTCAAATCAAAAGAATACTATCAGTGTTCAGTGAAATCGAAAAAATTCGCCCACAAATCTCAGGAATCTAAAAACAGATGATAAATTTAGATATAGTCTTTTAGAATTATACAAAATATTAAATGTGCCACAAGAATTTGTTTTTATATCTAAATCTTAAAATACTCTTACTAAGAATCAACAGTACTGGAATTTTTGGATTTGATTGGTGATAAAATAATTGAGATTATTCAAAAATAAAGAGCAAAGCTTTACTCATGTTTTAATTAACATGAGATGATTAATAATTAATAAGGATCTTATAATTTAATTTGTTAATAGCATAAATATGTTTCTATTACTATTGTTAAATGATTTGATTATTATTATGAAAAACTTAAAACATCAATTATATTTTAACCTGTATAATGCATGGGAATAACGAATATCTTATCTTTCTTGCAGGTATTATCCATCCTATAAATTTAGTCATAAAAGCCTAAAATATTCTACTGCTTCTATAGTTAACAAGACTGACAAACTTTACTGAAAACGTTGATAAGTAAAGTAAACTTTTACTCGAAATATCAAAAGCAAGACATGACTGGAAATTATGACATCACATACAGCTGGCCGGCTTCTGCTGTTCTAAGAATCACAAGCCTTTAATAAATTTTACTTACCTTATATACGAAAGCAGGATTAGACAAGCTCTATCTTGACTGTGTAAGGCATACAGAATATTAAATCATTCTTTTATTTAGAAAACAATAGTACCTTACATAGCATTACACCCTTCTTATTGTTTGTTTTATGAGATCATCTTATATAAAAACTAAAAGGAATCCTGTGATGTAATACACAATGGATCTCATCCGTTTTAAAATATTTTATAAAGAGTGTAGTAAAACCTTAGTACAATTTTTATAAACTTTTCTACTACAAAAGCGATTAATGATTATCAATCACTTTTGTAGTAGAATATCAATTATTATAATAATTGATAGCCATCATATGAATTAGGTCCTCCCCCTCTTTCTCCCCCTTCTCTTCTTCCTTCTCTTCCTCCTTCTCTTCCTCCTTCTCTTCCTCCTTCTCTTCCTTCTTCTCTTCCTCCTTCTCTTCCTTCTCCGCGTCCTCCTCCTCTTCCTCCTCCTCAGGTGCCATGTCCTGGTAGAAGGTTGGCAATCATGACTTTCCACAGATTTCTGGTCTTTGCAGCATAAATTAAGTCATAAAAGCATAGAATATCCTTCTCTTACTATGGTTATTGTTCTTACTAGGACAAACATTGATAACAGTATTTATGTAAATATGTAAATAACTGAAGCTTTTATCCTGTATAAATATTCGTAAATAAATAAATAAATAAGGTATCCACTAATGACTTATGACTTGCTTGCTTCGAAAGCAACCCATAACCCATTTCTAATGATAAGAATTAGAAGCAATTAACTTATTATAAAATATGATAATTCATTTTATTTGTACAATTGTGTAAAAGCAAGCCCCATTGCTCTTTTCATAGCTCTTCCCGCCCAAGGGCTCGCTTGCATTATGGGTTTTTTTTCATCCATTTACTTGCTTACGCGAGTAAATTATAACGTCCGAATACTTCATCTATGCCAAAAAATCGCTATGCTTCACAAAAAACCATAAGACGTAAAAAACATAAGGTAACTTGTTATTAAAATATGAGAGATACAATAAATAAACCTAGTTGTTCACCTCAACTTATGTTTTGAGATTTGAATTAATTCAAAGGTAGGAATTCATTGTTTTTCAAATTTATGGGGTCATGGGATCATCAAAAATAACTTGCTTGCTAACAGGATCGATTAGAACTAATAACTAATATATTATTGATAACTAATATACTAGCAAAATATGAGAATTCATCTTATTTATGTAAATGCGTGGCTGAAAAATACCTCTTCCTACCAAGGGTGCATCAGTTCCCATCTTCGCCACGAGTCTCAAAACGTCAAATTTACTTGCTTATGCAAGTAAATTATCCCTTTCAAATACTTCGTCGTGCTAGAGCGTTTAGTTCACAAGAGACCATAGGACTAAAGAGCCATAAGTAACTGTTATAATTGTCCTTTTACAGTGGTATAAAAAGTGCCAAAGCCTCACCTCCATAATTGCAATGTTTTAACCGAAATGCAATCTAACCTGGGGCTTTATGTTTTAAGAGCTTCAAAACCTTCTTTATTCTATATCTTTTGTAATTCCAGTCATCGGGATATTAGGCGCACCAGATGCATTTCAATCTCTGTATCTAGGCTGGAAGATTCCTGAGGGGTCATTTAGTTTAACATCTCATAACTTTCCTATAAATTGCTCAGTCTAATCGTTTTCTAAACGAAACAACCTTAAATTATTTGGTCGTCAGTGTTACGCCTGAAATCAGTGATGTCGCTTTCAACTTTACAAACGATTTTCAAATCATCGCTTTGGCTCCACTTTCTCAGCGTTGTGGCATTTCTTTTTGATATTTGATATTTTCTCGGCTTTGCAACTGTTCTTAACAACTTTGCTGAAATTGCTTATCATGTAATTCGTTGTTGATTTGAATTCCAGTTTTCTGGGTCGAAATGTCATTACATTTTTGTTTCGTTTCCCCCCCCCCCCCCCCCCCTTGATCTGTTAGTTACACCAAGCTAACGATCGTAAAAATATTACCAATTAGTTGTCGTTGATGTTCGGGTACCAATTGCAAGTTTCTCACAATGTCGTCGAAGTTGCGGGGTGACGATTCTTGAAAGATTGTTGGAAGTAAATCAAGCTCTGATTTCATTGCAAGCGGATCGAAGTGACTAGCATACACTTCTGAAATTCGATTTAATTCGTCTCCATAATTTTCTTTCGAAATAGCTTTAAGAAGAAGTTGCTCCACGTTAGAAAAATTTTGATACCCTGGCTGATTGTACCTTTGATTATATCTTTGATAGTGTTGATAATGGCATCCGAAGCTTCGAAATAGATTTGTTTCAAGTAATCAGCAGGAGTATCTGGATGGAAACTTTCTTTACCACCTTTATATCCTTCCACAATGGTTAAAATAGAATAATCCGGCGGTTTCCTTTTCCTTAGAAGTGATGGCTCTTCATGTGAATCCATCTTGCTGGCAGCTTTTTTGATAACTTCGAAAAAAGAAAGGGAATCTTTTACGTTCCCCATTCCCTGAATCGTTTTGATGGTTAGCTCGGACAAATTGATTCCACTAAGTCCTGAAACTTTTTCCTTTTGAAGTGTCTTAGATAAATTATCTGTCATACCATACAATCTTTGGCTTAAACGCAGACCAAAATATAAAGAGAGTCATTTCATTTGGTTCTGGCATCCGATAATATGCGATTTTGTCTCCAAGTCTAATGCCTCTCTTAAACATTCACTCTATAACTTCAGCAAATGTTCGTAATTGTCAATTACTTTTTGAAAGCATGTAACACGCACTGTCCAGAGAGTAGAAGATAATTTATTTAATTTTCCTGGACCGAAATAATTTTCTGGCAACTCGTATTCTATGTTCTCGACTATCTTTCCCAATAATTTCTCCCGTTTTGGAGAATATTTGACGAGGAGACAAATCTCTCTAACTGTACCAATCGTATCCCTGAGAATTCTTCAATCATTTGTTAAAGACTTTACGGGGAGACTCAATGAATGGCCTTAACAATGCGTTACAACCACTTTTGTTTGTTCGCATGACAGTTTTGTTGCACCCTCTGAAAGTTTCCCTAGCATGTTGCTGGCACCATCATAAGTTTGCCCACGGCAATCTGACAAACTCAACTTAAATCTGACCACAACATCTTTGACAGCATTCACTATTGTGGAGCTTCGAATGTCATCAATCTCATAAAATCCAAGGAAGTCTTCGTTGACATCTAATTTTCCATCAATTGTTCTTATATTGAATGACAGCTACTCCAGATTTGTAACATTAGTATATTCGTCAAGAATCAAAGCAAAGTATCGGCATTCCAGTATATCCTTTATCTTGTGACGCAACATATATATTATAAGCAGGATTTCGTTGTGAATGTCATGATGGGTGTACTTATATCCTGTACTGCCATCCAGGTGCTTTATATTGTTTTCATCTTTTGTTCCAAATAGGCCAAACAATTGGGTTAAATTATCATTTTCGTCATTGCCTTGAAGGGCAATTCCTTGACATGACAAGTATCTCAAACACTTGATGACATCCAACAAATATTTGCGTTTAGCTTTCTTTATCTGCAAGGTATTTTTGTCAATCATTTCATCAGTGTCCTCACACTCTTGGATAACTAAGTGATAGGAAGCTGCAATACGGTGACAAGCAGTGCCTTGGTGGTCTGCAAAGCATTTTGGAGCCTTTTTCCAACTTGAAAAACCTTTGGTGATGTAAGCCGCCTCTTCCGGCGATTTTCGTGGCAAAGAAGCCTAATCTAGGGTTCCCAGTCCGCAAATGTCATGGCAGCATCACTTTTCAGCCACCGTCATTAGAACGAAATTGATTGAGGTCCATTCACATCCATCTACCTTGCGTCTGCTAGGGAGCCCCTCCGGATTGAATTCCCATTTCGTTTATCTCCCAAAAGACATATCTTTCACATTTTCATCCATACCCTCCAAGTTTTGTCAAACAAAGAAATGTGACTTATTCAATAGATTTGTCTCAAAGAATAGTGTGAGAAAATGAGGTCATTTGTCACTAATGACTGAAGCAATGCAGAGATACGGAGATACAGAGATAGATCAAATCTTTTACATTAGAAAAGAGATTGAAACTCAGACTGTCACCAAAAGCTACAAAGGCACCAGAAAAAAGCAACAAAAATAAAACAATGTCGAAAAACTTTAAAATCCGTTAACTCACTTTGTGTCGTAATGCAATCATGGGTATTGCTCAAACCAATGATGGTGACAGGAACGTGTTCTAGTGCCTGTTTCGTTTTTGGAAAAGAAAAGTTTGAAGGCGGTTGAAATTGTTCATAACTTATTTGCCGTTCAACGCTATTTTGTTCTTGTTCTACTTTGACCTGGTTTTTTTTGACGACGATGGCTCTTCACTTAGGCTGGGTGACTCTTCATCTTCCACATTATTTTTTTCTTGTTCTCGTACATTACTTTCTTCGCTTTGTCTTTTATTACTTTGTTTTAAAAAATCTGTCACTCGCTTTGTACTCATTTTCTGTTACTGTTAATATTTTCTGTCAATTCGCGTGTTTCAACATCTAACTCTGAACCCACAGTGAAATACAAACACAAAAACGCTTCCGAAACAACAGCTATTATGCATGGCATTCCATTTAGAACGTTCTATTTAGAGCGCCATACTATTATGCGAATACAAAATGAAGTGAATTCAATGGAATGAACTAATTATTAAACAAAATCCACAGAATGTCAATAGGGTTATGAAATCAATAGAAGATCAAATTGAAAAAGTATTTACTTGTATATTATCCTTTTAAAGACTGGATTTAAATATTCATAACGATTAAAAAAATTTAATTTCTTAAAAAACTATTGCGGGGCCATGGCTCTCCCGGCCTCCCCAGTGTCACGGGCCTGACCTTCCTTTTATCTTTCCATCTTATAATGGACAAACTAATACTTCCTAGATTATATTTAGTCATTTCCATCATCGTCTAGGTATACCTTTGATGCAATGATACGTGCCAAGATACGAATAGAGTCCTGGGTTTGAAAGCAAAGGCTTGACTATTCAAGGTGCAAACGTCCTTTCGGCTGTGCTATCTACTTTTTAAAATAACCTTACCATACGCCAGTAAAGTGATTAAATTTGTTATTGTAGCTTTCAAAGTAACCATGATGTTACTGGTCTCGCCTCCAACCTTTTTCCTTTTTCGGAGTGGGTATCAACAGTCCTTGGAAGACTTATTGATTATCATATGTTTTTATTAGTCCCATTGCTGGAATTCAAGAAGAGGGCTTGATTCTTCCTTAAGGTTTTGATCCTATTAAAAAGATTTTGTACCTTTTACACGATCCTGTCTGTTAATACAGCTTCGTCTGCATATCTTGGCTTATTTTACATCTATTAACTTTTGAAATGCTTTAACAGTCTTTTAACATAAAATCAGTTGTGATTCTTGTCAATCCGCATGCCTCCTTTTAAAACAGAAACTATCATCCAAGCCAGTTTTATGCTTTCCAACAATAAGGGAGCCGTTCATTGTGGAGGTTGACGTCAGTAATTATGCAGTTGGTGGAGTTTTATCGCAAGTTGGAAACGAAAATTGCTTGCACCCGGTAGCATATTTCTCCACAGCATTACAGCCTCCACAGAAAAACTGGTCGGCGACGACTGAAGAACAGTCGCCCTTGTGTGTACCGTCAGACACTGGCGAGTTTACCTGGCTGGCACAACATTCGTTTTGAATTACGACCATAATCCCCTAACACATTCCCGTGAACAGAAGAATAACCAAGGTAAATTTGCTCGTTGGATATCAAAATTAGAAGAGTTTGATTATTCCATCCAATACATTCCGGGAAAGTCCAATGTCAAGGCGGATGCCCTGTCAAGAAATACAGCAGCAAATAAAAAACAACCACCAACAGAGTTTGAGAAAAACTTTTATGCTTTGTTTGGTAGTAAAAAGGGATTTCGCGTTCAACTCAAGGAAGAACAATCGAAATACCCCTCGATGTCAGATGCAACAAAGCGAATTCTGAAAGAAGACACAATTTCGAAAGGTAAATTGAAAAGAGTCCAGTTGCAATTACGAGTATGTGATAGTGTGCTTACCAAATCAGGCCGCCCAGTTATCCCTCCTTCGTTGAGGAAACTTATTGTGTCAGAATATCATAACATTGCTCATTTTCGAACAGACAAAGTGTATTCATCGTTAAAAGACCGTTTCTACTGGCCTAGTATGTACAATTACATCAAATCGTTTAGCCAAGATTGTGAAACCTGTCAAAAACCAAGTCCGCCACATCTCCAATAAAATCACCTCTTACACCGATGTTCGTTTCGCAGTTTTTGTCTATTGATATTGCATACGTACCAAAGGACAATAATGGCTATCAGTATCTTCTGCTCATTGGTGATATTTTTTCGAAATTTGTACAAGCTGTACCCTTAAATGATCAGACGAAGCCAAAAATAATTGATGCTTTACTGAGAAACTGGATTTATATTCACGGCAGCGCTTTCTATCTGTTATTTGATCAAGGCTCGAACGTGGATGGAGCAGTTATGGCTGAGGTTTGCAATGAACTCGGAATTAAAAAGCGTAGATCTTCGGGATACCATAGTCAGGGTAATGGATTCGCTGAAAGGAACATTCGTACTATTAGTATTAGGTGCTGTTTTGCTACATCATGGTTTACAACAAAACAATGGCGTTTCATATTACCTGGACTAGTGTTCGCCGTAAACGCTAGTGAGAGCAAAGCCACTCATTGTATTCCATACAGTGTCGTTTTCGGAAGATGTGCCGTTTTACCTCAAGATATCGCGTTTGACAATTTGTCTCCAAACCAACACGATGAAATGCAACCGACACGAATATGCGACGAGTTCATCAATGAAAGATATTTTTCTCATGTTATCGATATCTTAGAGGTAAATAAACGGAAAATGCAACACTAGTACAATAGAAATCTTTGTTTTATTGATTATTCTGAGGGACAATACGTTTGGCTTAAAGTGAAGCATTATAAGACTGATGAAAATCGAAAGTTGGCCCTCCGTAGAGATGGACCGTGGAAAATCATCTCAAAGTTACCTAATGGAATAAATTTTCAGATCGAAAACGCTCGCAAGGAACGCAAGATAGTTCATCACGACCGTCTTTTACCAGTTGTAGACAACGGGTTTGAAATGAGCCTATTCCGAACGTAAAATCGGATGCAGAATTAAGGTCAAGTGAAAGTGGATTTTCAGAGGACAACGGTTATTTAGATTCAGATTCAGATTCCGGTGCAGACAACGAAGTCGAAAACGATGATTTAGATAGAGAACGTCCTAGAAGAGCGAGACAGCCGCGATTATTACCGGAAACCATTCCTTGGAGTGCAATTTGTATTTAATTATCGTTAAAAATAAAACTTCGTTTATTTAGGAAGGGGGAAATGTTGGCACCCCTCTCCTGCAACCGTCCATAAATAGTCACGTGACAATTAGTAGTATTTACGGTAAGTTAGGGTCTTTCCTTTTCATTCGGTTACAGTCCTTCGCAGTAAAATAAAGTTTTATCGAATATAGTAACTAATATGATCTTCTCCAAGTTTAATCAGTGCATGCAAGCATGCTGTTCAAATCTAAACTTTTCAATCCTTTACTTCAAAGATAACATTTTTTTATTTCTAACGATAGTGTTGATGCTTCTAATCTGTAAGACGTTTTGATAATAAAACATTTGTGCCGTGTACTAGAACATTTTTCTGTATAGTTACACTGAATGCGTCTAGTGTTACTGCTTGACTATAAATCTTTCGCTCAGGATCTACCCATCCTTATCTTTTACGTCATCCTTTTTCTGCCCTGGATTTCTTTCCCAGTCTTTTGACAATGTAGTACTGTTCTTTTCTCTTTCACCCTTTAAACACCTTGACGTTTTTATTCTCTGTTCCCTTACGTTAGACAATTTTTTTATTCTATTAATTCTCTTTTCTCATTTAAAAAGGTTTTGTTGTTTCTTCTTCCTAAATAAGGTGTTGTTTGTTGTATCTAGAATTGCAATTTTTCCTTCCTCCCCAACCTTTTGGTTTCATCTCTTCATTTTCTGGACGCAGTTAGAAGGTCCTCACCGAGTTTGAAACTTATAATTTTTACTTGGGATCCAAAGAAATTATATTTAGGCTTTTTGAGACTGCAGCAGCCAACTTCAAGTTACGTTTTAGTATTTATACTACTGTATTTCTATGCTTGATTCACTATTATTTAAGCTATATAAGAGCTATAAAAATTGTAGCATGAATAATAAAAATAATTACATAGCCATTGTTTTATGTTGGTAGTAATATACCAGTAAAAACCTGGTCTCTTTTGAAATATCAGAAATAAAAAATCAGTACCTTTTTATGGAATACTCGATACTCCTGCATCATTACCACTTACATCAACTCTTACATTAACATTATATATATATATAAACATAAATGTGTGTAATATGTAATTCTAAATAAAGTGTAATGCCTCATTCAATGTGAAGAGAATCAGAATCCAAATTTGTAAAATACTGGTCAGCAAAAGAACTGCAACAGAATATTTCCCTTAAAGATATCTACAATTGTTAGTTCTTTCCGTTGACAAATGGACATGTAAACGGGTAAGTAATGTTAATAGTTTTCATCAAGATATCAAAGGCATATTCCTACGCATGTTCCTATCACACCGAAATTTGTGGCATTTTCTTATATTTGGATCATAAAAGAATGTTGAGCACTAGTTCATAAATCGATTCTGTAATGTTCATTGTTTTTTTTCTGTATTGCTTGGTAAAACAAATTGCTCCATAAAGCAACCATGAGCAAATTGAAATTTCAAAATGGAAATTTTCTGGGGGTTTTCAAAATAATGATGGCATGGAATATTGTTTATTAACTTAGCGAAGTATTAGTAAAGTTGACCCTTTATCCCATTTATTACATTTGATAAATTAATACATGCTTATTGACAGAGTATTGAGAAAAGTGATTGGATGGTAAGAGCTTTTGAATACTATTTGAAAGTCAAGCACCAGATAGATTAAATATACACTAATTAACAGTGATCTTTAAATGGATTACAGATTGGGGTCCAGTGCAAAACCTTTTCACATCTCGTTGGATGGAAGTCGGTGAACATCTTAGCGACATTGAGAGGTAGCCGCTACACTTTTCGTCTGGTACTGACATCAAAATTTCAAGCTCGAAACATGAAAATGACCACAGTCCCACTGCTAATACGTCTCATATTTTTAATTGTGCGACAACACATGAAAAACTCTACTCAAATCAAAGACTACTCATATTATGTACCAGTTAGTCCACAATTTTGCATCTCAGTGCTATCTACCTTTTCAATTTTCCTTTGATTTCCTACAGAGAAATTAGTATTTGTCAGCAGTAGTTTGCCTGGCCTTGAAAACAATTGTCTGTTCCACTTCCAAAAAAAAGAGTTAAGTACTCTTCGGGTATAAAAACGCGACGTTATATGTCTGCTTTAGGTTGGACATGGTAAAATTCTTTCTGCAGTGAAGACACAAAAATCAAACCCTCTACCTATGTAGATGCCAAAACATTTAAAGGTTTCCATGGATTCCAAGCCACATCTAAATGAAGGATAGGGTCTAAATATATACAAGCACTACTTCTAAGTATTCCAAAAAGATATACATTCCAAGCAAATAAAGCAAATTGAAGGCTTGGACAGCCGGAATGGTAAAAAGGGATTTAAAAAGACAAAGCACTTCAGCTACTTTGATCAACAACACGATTATTCTTTCGGAAGATCCCTTCGCTACTTATCAATAAGCAGTTAAACAACATTGTTTCTTAATTACCTAACGTGTAACTAAAATAAACAACTAAAAAAATCAGTCCTCTTACCTGAAAAAGAAAAGAAATGTAAAGAGTTTTCCTGAAGAATGCATTTTCCCTTCCGCAAGTAAAAATAGTCAACAGCTACCTTCACCATTGCTAAGTTGCCCTATCATTGCTGCCCTGACCATTGTGTATCTCTGTTTATTCCTCACTATTTAGTACCAGTCATGGTTTCTCTATTCACACTTTAATGGACAACTACAATATTTGTAAACACTATGTACTTCAAGCCTATCAATTTTC
>RDPX01000213.1:780002-831684 GCA_003991215.1 Morbakka virulenta
AAAAAACGAAACTTTTTAATATATTAATATAAAAATATGAAAATGAAAATCTGAATAAAACTATATATATATATATATATATTGTTTTAACGCCCTCCCCCCCCCCCCCCAGTAAACGGGACTCAGACGGTGCCCTTCACAGGGACTTGTATTTAACCGTGAAGAATTTCTTGGCCAGATGCCCTTCCTGACTCCAACCAATGGCTTTTTCTTTTGTGAATATTGCAAAGTCGCCCCTCTGGGACTTGAACCCAGAACTCTTGGTTACGGTACACTTGCACTAACCATCAAGCCACGGCTCCTCGATGAATATGAATATAAATATATGAATATTTATATTATATATATATATATATATATTTTTTATTTTTTTTAACGTCATTTCCCCCCGGTAACTTGGGTCAGACTGTGCGCTTCACAGGGACTTGGATTTGGCAGTGAAGAATTTATTGGTCGGATTACTTTTCTGACTCCAACCAAGAGCCACGGCTTCTCGATGAATAAGAATATAAATATAGGAATATGAATGTATAAATATGAAGTGAAATGTAAAGGCACCCTGCACCAGGGCTTATCTTTCAGTCCTTTCCTTTTCGCAGTGGTAATGAATAGATTCATCGATGATTTAAGAAATGCTCCTCAAAATATGCTGTTCGCAGGCGATATTGTAAAGTATAGCGAGAGAAGACTAGAAGTGGAATTACAGCTGGAAAAAGAATCGACCGGACAAAGACAGAGTACCTAGCTTTGAAAGGAAGCCAGAACGACAGAATACAGCTAGGAGGGGTGAAAATCCCTGAAGTGACCAAGTAGTATATTTAGATTTTACAACAATTTTAAATCATCATTCTCTGTTATCCTTTCTGGGATATGTTCATACCATCTTTCCATGTGCACTAATGCAAGTTTCCTTAAATAATTTTTTTTCTACATTATCATAACTGTTTTTGTGGAGGAACAAAGAGCAAACCAGATCACAAGACGTTATGATGCAAGGCGATAAGCGTTCAGAGTAGTAAAATAAAATTACGTTTTGATATATAGATATAAATAATATTTTTTGATATTTTTGAGATGGAAAAATAATACTAAGTAAAAATGTAAATAACATGTATTTTAAGATTTACCGTGCTATTATGTATGAAACCAAAGCATAAAATACCATACTACTGGTATACCATACTGCTCCAAACGACGACGAAACTAAAATGATGTAAACGTTTTGAATCATGAAAATCTAAAATTCGATATGAGCAGGAAATCTGCTTGTCTATTGATTGCAAGACCTTTAAAGTTATTGTCAAAATTTTGAAATTTTCTAGCAACAAAATGCTGTGTAGAAAGTAAAAGTGCTGGAAAATTTAACTGTTGATTACTCTAATTATTTGATATATTTCAGTATGTAAAAAATAAGCTCTTTCTTCTGACATGCAATAACATCAATTGTAACATTTTTTTGTAATTTTTCTCTACTTACTTTAATTTTCCTTGTTTTAACACAATAAATTTATTCCAATATTTTGCAAGCACAGATTTTAGATGATAAAACTGACTCCTTCTGGATCCCCGCAAAACAAGTTCAAATTAAGATCTTTAATCTAATATATCGCATACAAACTACAAAGTATTACAAATATTTGACGTTATTACAAATATGTATAGGTCTGTAGCACAGCATTTTTTTATTCTTCTGCAAAATCTGTTTTCTATTTTAAACAGTTTCTTTCAAAAGATTAATTATTTCAATTTGTGAAAAAGTCAAACCGAAATCAAAAAGTTTGGATTTAGTTTGACTATCACTTTAGGGTCATGTTAAGCCTATTGGGGGAGGGAAATTCTTTATAAGACCGTCATTTTACCTGTTTTGCTTTGTCACTTTGAACGGAGTTACTTTTTGAGTGAGAAATTATTCACCGTTATTCAGAGTTCAAAACTCACATTTTATCTACATTTAAGTTTTTTTAGGAATTTAAAAATTAATTTCAAGTTTCACTATCACTGAAAGCAAACGAGGACCTGCATATGCACACAGTACCCTAAGTAGGCTACGAGCCTTGGATATGCTTCAAATACAAAACTCAATACATACATATCTTCTTCCTACTTTAGCTGTATTCCCAGTTATCAGCGGTATGAAATATTCTGCGCCACCATGACCTGTTCATCACGTCTCACACCCCCAGCCTTCTTTTTTATAATTCCTTATTCGCTACATCTCAAGTTTCTCTCATCTTCTCACTTATGCATGTTGCGCCCGCACTCTTTCTGATTTCTTCGTTAGTGTATCGTTGCAGCAGAGATACACCAAAGATCATTCTCAGCAATCTCATTGATGTTCGCATTAACATCTGTTCTTCTTTCTTCCTCGACGTCCCAGTTTCTCCTCCACATATCAGCACTGGTTGGATTAACGTGAAGCACACCTTTATTTTGACCTCTCAGGGGATTCACACCTAACTCCTTTCACTTCCCTCCATTTATTCCAGCCAGCTGTGATTCGCTCTCTCACCTTCCTTTCACAGCTTCCAGTCTCGCACAAAGCCTCATCACCTGTTGCAGTTCTTGATTTGTTGAACCGTTCTCTTAACTTAATACATACCAATGTAAGTTCTTATTCTCCAACATTTGTGTTGTTGTGTTGCGTAAGTTTGTTGTTAATGAGGTAATGACGGAATGCAGCAAATTCTTGGCTGTTAAAATACTATCTTAAGGATGGGAAAAACAAGCGTGACTTCTTCTTCTTCTTTACATGTACGTTATGCATTATAACTTCATGTTCCTCACTAAACCTCTCCACCTCACTCTGTCACTACATATTCTTTCAACGTCATGGATCATTCCTTGTACGCTACTGCAGTCGATGTCATCACTGTTTCCTGAGAGTAGACTTTTGATATAACTTAACCAAGTTTCTTTTGGTCGTCCTGGTGGTCGCTTGCAAGGAGTAAGGAAGGCTTCCAGAGATCTTCTTGCAGGGGTCCATTTATCTAGACGCAGAAGATGACCTAGCCAATTTAACGCTCTCTTTTTTTATCAAAGCACTCCAGGGTTGTTGTCTTGTTTTTTCATACAGTTTTTCATTGCTTATCACTTTTGGCCATCTGACCTTCAGAATTCGACGCAGAAACTTCCGTTGTATACAATCTACTTGCTTGCTTAACTGTGAAGAGAGAGTCCAGAGTTCACTATTGTATAAAAAGATACTGGTTACATATGCATCAAAGACTTTTAGCTTTGTTGTTTGGTTGACAGAGGAGCTTTTGAACAGCCTTTCGAATTTGTTGTATGCTGTTATTGCTTGACCATGCCTTCTTTTAATATCTGAGCAGGTATCCAGTAGGCTTCCAAGGATTTTGCATTCTTTCCACAGATCATTACCGTTCATGGATATCTCGTATTCTTCGGTTTTCGAGTTGTTTACTGTCAGGTCATTCTCCTTCAGCATGGGTGGTACGATTCTTTTCGCTTGTTCTATCTTAGGGTACCAGCTTCTCACAAAGTTAATATCGTCAGAGTACTTGGGATCAATCTGGATGTTATGTTTGTCCCGGGGTACAAGCCAGTCAAGTTCCGACCACATAAACTTCTTGTAGTCTTGGCGCTCAATGAATTTTGGCATTGGCTTAATGGTTTTAGCAAGATAAACAATGAAGAGTACAGCGGAAAGACAGTCCCCCTGACAGGTACCAACGTTTGTGTGAATCTCTGAGCCTTCCTCCTTACCACATTGGACTTTGATAACTACGTCATTTATCAAGATATTCATCATGTACATCTCACTAGCTGTCAAAACTTCCTCTAAGTACGACATCATCTTTGCCCGGTTTATCGAATCGAAGGCCTTCGACATGTCTAACATCAGAATGAAGATAGTGTAGTCAGATGAGGTGATAGCTTTTTCTGCTAGTGTTTTGATTGCAAAAACTTGCTCAGTGGTGGATCTACCAGGTTGATAAGCTGCTTGTTCAGGTGGTATGAAGGTTTTAAGTCTGTCCCAACATCTGTTTATCATGCACATTGACAGGATTTTTCTCAGGGTTGAGAGCAGAATAACAGGTCTTACATTCACTTTCTCACCTTTTTTGGGTGGTTTTGGCAGTGGTCGTAGATTGCCTTGTCGTAGTACTTCTGGGTGTTGCTGTCCCGCTGACGTTTGTTGAAGTATTTCAGCAATTTTACGGTGGACGATTGTTGGACTGTATTTTATCATTTCTGCGTATATGTGATCAGGACCCGGGCTCTTGTTGTTTTTCAGCTTCCTTACTACTTTCGTGATCTCTTCCTCTGTGAAAGGGGTTTCCATCTCAACCGGAGGGTATGCTTTCATTTCGTCAACATCCTCCTTGACAAACAGTTTAGTGAAGAAAGCTGTGATGATTTTGCATCTTTCTTTGTCAGTGCTCACAATCATCCCTTCATCATCAATGATTTTCGGATCTTTCCTTGGTGTTTTTCGTTGAATCACTTTTGCCGCTTCATAGTATTTACTAGCATCTGACTTCCTCTGTTCAACTTCCTTCAGTTCTGTATCAAGGCTTTTCTCATTCAGGATTCTGAGTTTACACTTCAGTTCATTCAGTACAGCATTTCTCTCTTTCTTTAACTCCTTTCTCTGCGTGGCCGATGTACAAGATTCAATATCACTTTTCAATTTTTTCTGGTTTTTGCTGAGCTCTGCAACAGCTGGATCATCATGTTGTCTTATGTTGTTTTTCCTGAAACCTATAGTTTCCTCAGTAGATTTGTGTAGGATCGATGCAATGTCCTTCCACTGCTGGTTTGGGTTACTTGTTGATACTGCTTGGATTTTATCAAACACCGATTCTTGATATTTTTGACAGATCTCTGGGCTCTGAAAATTCTTTCGATTTGTAACTTTGCTCTGTGGTTTCGTTCGTGGAAGTTTCCACCACTCAAGCTTCATTTGCATCTTCACAAGTTTATGGTCGGTTTGGGTTTCAAAACCGCCATATGATCGTGAGTCCGTGATGAGGCGTTTCTGAGAGTTCTTGACTATAATGTAGTCAATTTGATTTCTGTAGGGATTACGCCTGATGGTGCCATCATGGTGTTTGAATTCTCCATTTCTCTGGGGTGACGTCCAGGTTGTTCGATGTGCAAGCTTGTGAGGAAAACACGTGTTCGAGATGAGCATATTATTATCTCGTAGAGTGTTAAGTAGGTGTTCTCCGTTGCTGTTCAACTTTCCTTTCCCATACTTTCCCATATTCTCTTTGTACAGCTTATAACCAGAGCCAGTTTTGGCATTGAAATCTCCTAAGAGAAACACAGTGTTCTTACTGTTCTTTTCTGCTGCAAGAAGTCGATCGATTTGTTGATAAAACTCATCTCTTTTCCTTGGTTCTTTTTCCGATACTTGCAGGGTAGGTGCATAGGCTACGATGACATTTATCCTATACAGTTTTTGTTTATTAGTGTACGTAGTTGCTTGACAGATTCTGTCATTTATTCTCTTGAAACTGGGTTGAAGATCTGAGTCTATAACACATCCTACGCCCGAGAAACTGCTATCTCCTTTAATTCCTCCTTCAAAGAATTTGAAGGTCTTTCCATTGATGCTTACGTCTGTGACTTGCTCTTCGCCTTTGATATGTGTTTCTGTCAGACCAAGTATCTGGAGCTTGTACTTTTCGATGTCTTTCAGCACTAGGTTTCTGTTAAATTCGTCCTTGCATCCTCTCACATTTAAAGTGCCGACATTCAAGATTCTTCTTTTCATAATATTGTAGATGACAACAAAGATGGTAAGAAACTAGTGAGGATTCGACTTTCCTCTCAAGGATTTCTCCTCAAGAGTCAACACGCGTCGCCATGTTGTCCGACGTTAAGCGTGACACTGGTCCTCAAATTGGATTTCTGGTGACATCAAAACAATAGGCTCTGAAAAACTTTCTTTCCAATCATTGCAAGTGTGGCATCCTTCTGACGTCGAATATTATGCGGGTGATGTGCGATGAAAGCACCTTTTATTTCAATGCGCAGACGAGCCGGTAACGACAGCACAAGATATTGCTTGACAGCAACAACTACGGATGGAAATAAAAGAAAATTTGTTTCCTTGTTTGGTCATACTGATGTGCCTGGAAGCCCGGAAGTTGAAGTGTAATGCCGCGAATGACTGCCTTTTCAAATATTCGCGACATCAGTTGGTGACTTCAAAGACGCCAGTCACATCCTTCTCCACTCTCTGACAGCCTGAAAGTCAAACCCTAAATTTTCATAAGTTTGACTCCTTTTCTTTTTGTTTCGAACAGATTGGCACCGTATCAGTCCTCAAAATAATATACGTTTAGTTTTACATTAGAGAAGTAAAGCGGCTGGGGTTTGTGTATTGAAATTAATATAATGTAGATGATGATGATTTGAATTTATAGAAAAGTAAATTTTAAAAATATGTACTTGGATAATAACATACGAGAACTCAAAGAAAACCTTTTTCTTTTCCACTTCCTGGTATTGCAACTTTTAAATAGCCGCTTTGTCCAGCACAAAGCCGCCAATTGACCAATTTTCTCGCACATATTGCACAATGTGTTTTCACACTGACAATCTGGGACGGGTTGACGTGCTGTTAACGTTAACAATTGGGTCAGTTGATAGTTGCCTTTCACACCACTGTTGAAAATTAATGAAACAGAGTTAACGTTGCGCAATGCCTTATCCTGTGGGTCGTCGATGGAAGAAAAATCAAGTGGCAGAATCCTCACGGTTTTGAACTGCCAATTTTTGAACAGTTTCTACTTGTTTACTCTGCATATCATTCCAAACTTTGATTTTTATTTCGTACCAGAAAAACTGTGTAGAATTCGCTCTTGATATATAAAATTGAAAATCATTAAGGGTAAGTTTGTTAATATCATTACGCGGTGTCTGTTGAGTAGCCAGCTTAACCACAACCTTGTACACTGTGGAGGACTGGTTTGAAAGGAATACTCGAGGTTTTATGAATTGGTGTAAAAAAAGTGTTCCTACAAAAGTACAGAACCTGGACCAAAAATTATTTCATATAATTATGATGATTAGGAGGTGGAGTTGAAAGGCGAAGAACGTGCCGTGGCCATCACCGTCTATTGTGTTGGCACTCCAGGAGTTCTCTTTCCAGGTAGACCTTTCAAGCTATTCATTTCTTCAACATACCGCCATATAAAACACTCCATGGTTTAGTATGCCAAAAGCTCCATCCGGCGAACTTGGCCAATCAGGCGCACCATGCGTTGTCTGAGGAGCGTGTACTGAGTGGGGAGACCGGCGCGTGCGTGGATCTGGGCGTTGGTTACTTTGTCACTCCAGTTGATGTCGAGAATGCGGCTAAGGCAGCGCATGCAGAAACTATTCAGCTTTCGTTGTTGCTTGGTATATGTCGTCCATGATTCACGGTCGCACAAAAGAGTGCTGACTATCCAGGCGTTGTAAAATACCATTTTGGCTGGAGTTGTCAGTTTTGGAATCCCCTAAGCTCAGTTGGTGAGCCGACCTAGGTTTGTTCCTGACTTTCTGATGGGCTTGTTGATTTCTGCGTCGAGAAACAAGTTGTCGCTGATGGTGGAGCCAAGCTATGTGAACTGATGAACAGTGTTAAGCGAGTAGTTGTCAATACTGATGACAGGTGGGACATATACGTCCTGGCTCAAGATGCTGGTCTTTTTCAGACTGATGGTCAGTCCGAAATCTTGGCAGCGTTAGAAGAATCTTCTCACGAGGGACAAAAGTTGTTGCTCAGTGTGTGATGGATGTAACAGCAGCGTCAACAGCGAAGAGGAGGTTTCTCATGATGGTATCGCGCACTTCTGTCTTTCCTTTTAGTCATGCGAAGTTGAAAACGCGTCGATGTGATCTGGTGTTAAAGTATATCCCTTCGGTTGAGGTCCAAAAAGCGTGCTTTGGGAGCAGAGCAAAGAACATCCCGAAGAGGGTAGGAGCAAAGACACAGTCTTGTTTGACGCCACTCTTGATGCTCAAGCGTTCAGACATGGTGGCCTTATACTAGATTGTGGCCTTCATGTCATCCTGTAAAGATCTGATTGAGCCGTGCACCTTTGGAGGGCATCCTATTTTCAGAATGTTGAACAGTATTTCCCTGCTGACAAAGTCGGCTGCCTTGGTAAATTCCATTAAAGCAATGTAGAGGGGACATTGCTGTTCTCTGCATTTCTCCTTGAGTTGGTGGAGGGAGAAAATCATGTCCACTGTGGATTGCTCAGCGCAGGGAGCACAATGGGACCCGGGATAGACGCACTCAGCGAGCTTCTGGAAACACGTGAGCACGACATGGGCGTAGATTTTGTCTACGATACTCGAGACATAGATGTCCTACAGTTGTTTCTATCGCTTCTTCCATCCTTGGTTTTGTCGTGGGGCGATCTTGGCATCTCTTATGTCTTGTGGTACCCCTACTTCCTTCCACCATTAGAAAAAGAGGCCATGGAAGGGCTACAAGAGTATATATTTACAGCGCTTCATGAGGTCTGTGGGAATGCCATCGTTGCCAGGCGCTTTACCGCAACATAAGCGCAACAGAAGTACGTCCAGGGTTGGTTCTGCATGAAGCATGACGGGCAGAGGTTCGAAGGCTTCGAAGGACGATGAAACAACAACGATCTCTCAGGAGTAGAGTTCCACCCAACCCTTCATCTCCTTCTCTTTGTCGGTGGTTACTTTCCCGCTGGTGGGTTTTAGGAGAGCTGTCCTGCTCTGCGTTTGACAAAGTGTTTTCTTGATGGCCTCGTGGATTCCTTTGATGTTACCTATGATTTCTGCAGTGTGAATGTCATCGCTGAGCCAGTATTCGTTGGCAGATCTTCTTGCGGTGTGCTGGACTTTGCTCCTGGTGGGACTGAGTGCTTGGAAGGATTTCTCACTTGGCGAATGCTAGAACTTAGTGAGGGTAGCATCCTTTGTTTTAATGACGGGGGCCATCTCGGTGAACACTGTTTTTAGAGATCTTCCTCCCAAATAGTGCAAAGGCTGTTTTCTGAATAGTCTCAGGAGATGACCTCATTTCTCAGGGGGAAAGATGTGGTTTTGGCCTGCAGACACTTCATCTTTGAGGCATTTGGAGAACTCCCCTACTATCTCAGGATACTGCATCTTGGTGGTGTCGACGCGAGCCTTTTCTTCTTGTTTTGTATGATGGAGCTTTCTGTGTTTAAGTCTGGTTTTGGAGCATACTACTGAGTGGTCGGTGTCACACTCCGTATTATGGTACATGCGGGTCAGAAGCACTAACGTGAGACTTGCTCGTCTGACAAGAGTCATGTCCACTTTGTTTTGTCCCTTGGTCTGAAAGAAGGAGTTTGTATCGCATAAGCTACGATAGGAGCACAACTCCAGCAGGTGATGTCCGTTTTCGTTGATCTTGCCAACAAAATATCCAAGACAAGAAGGAAGGCACCCACTCTGGCATTAAAGTCACCAAGAGGAGAAAGTGTTCTCTGCAGGAGATGTCTTTGATGACCTCGCTAAGGTTGACGTAAAACTCATCTTTCATCTCAGATATGAAGATCAATTGACTCATCAGAGTGACTTGGCTATCAGATGTTTGGAGACGGAGAGTTAGCAGGCGTTCAGATACCTTGTCACCTGGTTCAACTATATTTAGCAAGGAATTCCTGACTGCATATCCAACTCCATTTCTCTGTGCTCCTCAGCACTTCTTCCGTGCAAGAAGGTGTAATCTTTTTCCTTGAGCCTGCTTGGTATGTCTACCCAATGTCTCAGGAGCTCATCGTTGATGACTTCTGTTTTCCTTGCATTGCCGATGTCTTGTAGATCTTCAAACAGTCCAGTTGTTATTGCTCGGAAGTTACAGCATTCTGGTTTGAGAGCTGGTTTTCTGTGTTTAAAGTTCCATTTTTTCCTTTTGACCTGGTGCAGTGCTTGCCGTCTGCTTGTCGGTGCTTACCTTACACCCAAGCACCCAATGGGAAATGCAGACTGTGGCGGGACAACAGCTTGTTGGCTGGAGGCTGCCTAGCTTCGGCGGGGGTAGCTGTCCAATAAGATCCACGAATCCCTCCCTCCATCAAAAGCACACCCTTGCGCCACGCCCTACGCTACTCGAGTGCTGTAGCTTAAAACCGGTATACTGCTGCTTCCCGTGTTGTTTCGCCGCTGTGTATAAAAGCTTGTCTCCCTTCCAAGGCGCAAGGCAGAGCAAAATGACATGGAGGTCAGGGCTTGCACATAAAGCAAATCTCCCCTCTCTACACTGCTGATAGACCCAAAAGGGGTAGCAACGACTGATACAATTTGGCACCAGGAGGGTAGCAGGAGTTGCCAAAACGTCACTAGAAACAATAGCAGACCGTCTTAAGGACTCAGCTCCGTATTTTTCCTTGGGGTTGACTACTGAAGCCTTTCCTGTGACCGGGTAGGCCGCAAGACAGCGGAGGTTGAAGTCAGAGTTGTTTAAGTCTTCTCCTAGGTGGGCTGCCATCCAAGGCAAAAAGCCCCATCTCTCCGAAGCAACTGGTTTTAAAGCGCCTGTAACCCGCTGATTTTTCACATGTTCTAGAAAACCCGCAAAAGGGGATAATGATATTTAAAATATTTATTAAAATATAGAATTACAGAGCACTATATTAAAATATAGACCAAATATGAGGTTGTGAAGAGTAATCCCTTTTAAAAATATTCCAAGAAGTAAAGGAGGGAGGGGCAGTGGCTGTTCGTCTATTATCCACATGGAATTAGTGAAATAAATTTGGCCGTCAGCTCATGAGGTTTATTTCTTTAAAAAAACATGAATATTGGTGGCTATTAAACAATTTATATCAAGAAATTTATATTTAATTGAAGATTACCTAAAATGAGATTGTAAGCAATTGATTTTTTTTAAAGTTCAGTAGACCTTGTTTAAAATTCAGTCAACATTTTTCTGGCTTAAGCTTAACTTAGTCACTTATTTCACTGAATCAGTTTTGTCCAGTTCACAGCATACAGCTATAGTTGCTTGCTAAATACAAAACTATTTTGTAGATTAAGTCCAATAATAAGCCTAGCCTAGCCTACCTACCTTGAAAAGAAGTAGGCTTTAAAGTTGTTACAGTATAGGGGATTATGAAAATGGAAACTGCAACCACAAAAAATCCGTTTGCATTTTGTTTTCCACAAAGCGTTTGATCAGGCTTTTATTTCTTTTCAAAGGTACTGAAGGGTAACTTTGCGTCTTCTAATGACTGTCGTTGTTTTTTTATGCAATTAAAGTAGTCCTTAAAATTTACCACTGTACGTCAACCTGCGTCGACATTGTTACGACTAAAAAAAATGATAAACCATAACCAAGAAATGTCATTACATTGCCCGGCGCCCAAAAATTTACCTCATACTCCAAAGACATCAAATCTTCACAACATCAAGAAACAAACTAAAGGTTGAAGATGATATAAAAACAGTAAATGTTGTTCACCAAGTTCACTAAAAAAAAAAATAATCAAGAATCAAATATTTTCCTTTGTACGTTTCACTTTCAGTTACTTGATTTGGTACTTTTTCCCACTTAAGGGTTCCCACACGAACAAGGCTTCCCATATACCCTCATCTGATTCTAAGACTTCCACCCTTCATCCACTGTATTCACCATGAGACTGATTCAAAATCTCTTTTCGTCGCCATTTTTTCCGCGTGCCGCCAGGGCTTGTGCAAAAACTTTGTCAAAGTGGTGTTGGCTCCGGGTCTTCAGCAAGCGCCGATTCCGATATTGTTGAATACACATGGCTATTTCTGTCCTTCAATTCACAGTATGTATGACACAGATCTCGTAGTTTTTTCGACAAATTTAAATTTTATCCAGTTGTTCTTGGATGCTTTCAGAATTTTATGTTCCGCCTTCCGCGGCTCGACATTCAGACAGTGGAGCTCCCTTAACTATGATGCTATTTCACCAGTTGGAGCGTTGAAAAGATCTACTTCGTGACAAATTTAACAACGGAATATTTTATAGTTCCACCAGCTGTCACTGTGGAGTGAGAAAAACACTTTTTTAAAGTCAATGAAATAGATCAGAAGAGCTGCCCTTCTAGATTTCTTTGATAACGTTGGGTACTTTTTGAGGTCTGTTTATTGGCGCTCCTTTTTTCTTGGAAGCTGCTTGTTCTGATCTAAAACGTCATACACCTCCAGTTGGTTTATTTCCTTGAGTAATCTTCCTTTGACACTCTTGCTATTAACTCTTTCAAGCACCGACGTAAAACCAACCCTTTCACATGGTTGATGATCTCGTTTGACATGTTCTGTCGCTTGATCTGCTTTCAAGAGCTCGATCAGCTACTAATTGCACTGGAATTTCCGTCCTTGACCACCAACATAATTCCTTCCTTCGTTTCATTTACTGGTTTTGTCTGCGATGAGATACTTCATATATTTTAGTTGGCGTCATTAATTTCTACTGGGTTATCTGGCAACATCCTGATAAAACTTGCTGATTACCAGAGAGACGCAAGGAACAGGGTTTTCTAAAATCTTTCTGGTCGTCTGCCTTCCTTGGCTACGACGCTAATCTGGTTTTTTCCCCCATTGCTAAACTATTACTTTATCACATTTATTAAAATATAATTAGCGAGTTTGTATCAATGCCCATGCTTCTGCCATGAGCTGCTTCACCAGTCCTGTTCATTACACACTTTATACGTTCTTTTGTCTCCTCCGATGTACTATTTCGCTTCGTCTTTCGTGTTGTACTTTACTCAGGATTGTTGCTAAATTTTTTACTAAATTCCTTTTGCGTTGTTCTCGGTGTTTTTTCCCCTTCGGTTCTTAAGAAATACTCGCTAAAACAAAGGTTTGCGTCTGCTTTCATGTCGAACAATACCTATTTCTTGGTTATTTGATCTTCTCGTGTCATTGTCGTTCATCAATGCCTTTAGTAACAGGTTATTATGTACTTCGACTACAAAGAGAGTTTCCAGATGCTTTTTCATGACCCTCCAGCTTTTCGAGTCTGCTTTTGGGAGGTCTAAACCTTCATTAGCATCTCTCAACGGAACTTGAGGAAAAACTTTTGGAGGTAGGCAACGAAGTCGAACCGATTATTTTAGGTATTGTCCAATGATCTGAATGTGATCTTTGTGCATCTGAAGGAGCCAGTAACAACCAGATTAACCTTTCGGGAATTAACATTTTGTACTTTCTTTTTTTCGATCTAAGTAAAAACGTCTCCCTCCCCTCAAGAGGAGAGGAACGTGGTTTCCTGAAATTTCAAGAGCATTTTGTAGTCGTTCACAGATTTCCTCTTGCTCATCTTCTTGTGTTAAATCAAGGAATTACTTGGTTTACTGTTTATTTGATATGGATTACGAATCCTTCTGTAAGCTGGTAAACAATTCAACAGGAGCCAAGTTGGACCATAAATGCTCGTCCACTCCCATAGTATTCCAACACCATACACAGAAATCAAGTTGCTCCTCTTGATACCTTCAGAGGTCCTGCATCTATCTCCATTCATCCAATTTCTTCTACGTCGTATCCTATTTCTTAACGATCTGCGCTGACATTAGTACCGAACACGTTGAACGTGTGCTAAAAAGGCAACGTAATGGGTGTTTTGAAGTGATACTTTCATGCAGAGCGCTTTGAATACTGTTTTTATCTGGTCTTTTCTCGAAATACCACACCACCTTATTTTCACCACACATTCTTTTTTTGTGTTTACGTTCAAGGCTATTGAAAAGAGTGCATTTTACAGGTAATGGTTTCACCCTGTCAGTATTTGACATTTAGTCCAAGATAATATCATTTTCAATAAAACATGAAAAATGTTACAAATCACAATTTACAGTTCTACGTCTTGTAACAACGTATTCGTAGAAGCTCCATTGATTTTTTACTTCCCAAAGTTCCCATTTGTAGGTGTCCCCACAGGGTGCACACAAAAACCCGACTCGCTTGGCAGTAAAACTGCTACAGGCATGGACAAAAATTTCTTCCTTTTTGTCAACAGACGCACGTTTATTTCTAAACCAAATTACATTTTCATGGCAAGATCCAAAATAAATCGTTGCGAAGAGAGAATGTCATTTCCCGTTGGTTTCAAAATCTGGGTTGACTGGACCAATAAAATATAAATTTCCAAAAAACAGAAAATAAATTAACAAAAATAAAGAAATAAATACAAATAAAATAAAAACAAATTACAAATTAAATAAATCTAAAAACCTGTGCAAATGAGGGCAACTGGCATTTGTAAGGGCAAAATGCTGCCAGTTAGTTACAACCTATGCTACAAAGTATGGTATCAAATAATGATTCTGCTCGATAAGCATGATACGACAAGCATGATATGAACAAACGAAACATATCACAGACAACGAAGTAAAAGTTAGAGAAAGGTAACAACAACTCCTTGATCAAGCCCGCATTTTTATTTGTTCCTCTGATGGGAAAATATTGGCTTAATGACAGCCACTTGTACAACCAGTAAAAACATTTACACAAAAAGTAAATGTTTTAATTCCATGATTACATTTGTATTCAACAAAAACGTTTCTAAAATACAAACCTAAAGAACGAAACTGCACCACACGCATTTAGCTCTCATCGGGAAAATCATATTTGCTATAAGGATGCAGACTGGATATCTGAAACCTTTGATATTAAAAGAAAGTTCTTTTCTACTTTAAAGCCACACTATTATGCAAATACAGTTTCTTCAGTATGCCCCCCCTCCCCACCTTCACAGCTTTAAGAAAAACCCCAAATAAAACCAACAAAACAGCTTATACATAAAAGTTCAAATGAAAACCAAAAGAATTATATGTCAAGAACTGCCAAAATTATAGATATACCGGTGAATACCCTTTTCTAAGAAATACCAAGAAATCATACATGGGGACGACGAAAAGTATAATCTGGTTCTACAAAAAGAATGGCAGAATGTCCATCATACTGATTACAAAAGAAATGTGAAGACCAGGGCTACCTAGCAAAGAAACAAGTCCGATTAGCATGGGATTGTCTAGCCCAATCAAACAACGCATACCTTTTACTTCAACCCTGCTAACAGGCCAAAGGTAAATTGAACAGTTAACAAATATTACCAGCTTCAGATCCCCTCTCAACTACAACTTCAGCTGAATCAATTTAAGGCCACAAAGCTACCGCAACCCAAATTCTGTTAAAGATATCCGTGCTAAAGTAAAACCAGATTATATCATTACATCTCTACATCACAGACCATACTATATCTTTTAACTATTAGTTTTACAAATTAAAGAAATCAATTTAGTTCAAGTAGTCTAACTCAACTTCTTAAAATGACTAAAACAATTTTCCTGGAAATTAATTCTGAAACAGCGGGCGTCAGTTGCGGACATAATGCCTGGTTTCACTGGCCAGAGGAAAAAATGTCACCGACACATTCGAGAGGCGCACATTCACTGACACACACTCGAGATGTGGTATTGTTACAGCAAGTAGCAATTCTCCATTCTCATTTTTATCTAAAATGACTTTTGATTGTTATCTTCGTTCCTTTCTTAAAATTTGTTTTACAACTATCATTGTTTTCGAGTGGAAGACAATGATAGTTGTCTTCCATAAGCCATCAAGGCGATGCTGTATTACTTGTGTACTTGTATCTCTGTGTATGTATACATATATATACACATACATATACATACATATACACACTCATCCAGACGATCAGTCTGGTCAGCGTTTAAGAGGCACCAACATCCTAGCCAACAGTAAGCGTTTTTATTATTTCAATTCTTTACTAATATTTATTTTGTTATAATTTTTACTATCTAAATAATTAATGAAATCTTGGATATAATCTCTCTAATCTACAAAATTTGAGCGCAACTACAAATTTTCAGCTAGATTTATTCGTCTGTCGGTGGTCTAATTAAATTAACTAACGAAGATTTTTGGTTATGAACTGGGGTGAAAATATATGTTGCACCGAACTGTATGCCAACCAATGCTCTGGTTTTCATGACCCAGAGCTGTATTAACGGCAGGTCAATTAAGTCCATTTTCAACCAAATCGTAGACAGCTATAAGGTCAGGTTGCTACAGTTGACCACGAAAGATAAACACAACGTAACAGATATCCTTAACATGCTATAATCTCTATTATCGGTTACCCAATTTAGACCTTTCTATGGACAAGCAACCCGACTTGTCAAAACAAATCGTCTACTGTCCAACAACACCCCACCACCACCACCAACCCCCGAGCATTAACAGGTAGCTTTTGATGCCACTTATTTTTCATTTCTTCTTAAACCAAATAGAGTACTGTTTACCCAGCAACAAATTGCAATGACGATACCGTTTCAGATATATCGCTTGTTAAATATGGAAACCTCACCAAGCAATACAACTTATTGGCGGAAAATACCGTGTTAAATTTATTGCCATTCAAATATTTGAATAGTTCTTAAGAGCACATAAAACTTATCATTTAGTATCATTTTTAAAAGTATACTCCTCCAAATATTCTATCATCGGTTCAAATTGGAAATGCTAAAGGGTTTTATTGCAAGCAGCAGTCTGGAAAGGCAAATGAAACACACTCAGTCCGTAACTATACTAGTGGTGACAAGAGGTTGAAAAGAAGTGAGCTAATTTTTAATCTGTCTGAATTGTACCGATATGGGAATTGACAAATTTCGAAAAATTCTACCACAATATTTTGCGGAGGTGTTTAAAAATCTACAAAATAGTATCTATTCTTCTTCTAAAAAAGTGATAGAGCGCATATTGTTAAATTCAACAATTATCACATGTTAATTACAAAAATATTTCAACTTCTAAGGTTAAGGCTAAAAATCGGCTTAGTAGTTGACAATCAAAATTCACTGCAATTCAAAGTTACGTAATGAAAAAAAACAACAACTTTCTTCTACGCCTGAGACTAAGTACGTTCCAGGCCAATTTCTCCCTTGGGGTCCTTACCACCCTCCTCTTCTACACCTTTTTCTTTCCTCTAAACTTTCTATTTCTGTGGATCTCCTGGAACGATCTCAGTCTCAGCAGGATCGTCATCGTTCTCCATTTTCGAAAAAAAAACAAAAAGAATACTTGGACACATAAAAAATTGAAACAAAATGTAAAAGGAAATCTCGTACAATTTTTGCTACTGCAATTGTTAAAAAATTACTCTAAAATAGATAGTCGAAACGCGGGGCGATTCAATTTGGTTTGTTCCCTCTGTTAATAAGAACCCCCAACGAAATGAATTAGTTACTGACCAAATATCTACAGTCGCACTAAATAAATGAAATAAATGAAAGAAACTTTATCATACTTTCTTTAAACCAGTTACAAAGTAACAGTGTAAAAATAAACTTCTCTTTTACAATATGTAATTTCCCTGATCAAATCAGGGTCATCATTACTCAAGAGAACTTTAAAATCGGAGTTATGCTCCAACATTTATTACACTATTTTTAAGTCCAACATTAAACTCCCTTTGAATAAACAACATTCAAATTAATTTAAGAAAAATTACCCCGTTTAAAAAATAGGCCCCTGAATATAAACTACTATAGTTAAAAAAGGCTACTGTAATAAATCACAACGTAATGCGAATCATTCATGGTACATCTTACTATTAAATATTGTATTGACCTAAAACTGGTATCATTCGCAGTGGGTAATATCAAAGCAACTACTGGCCTATGTACTAGCTCATTGCCGTAAAGTGGTTATTGCCTCTTTTTTTAATGCAACTATTTGTTGGAGCTCCTCGACATTAAACTAACCAAAAGAAAAAATTAAACAACGAAACCTTTAGTAAACGGTTTTAAGTGTGAATAATGAATAAAATTTTTACTTCAAAATAACTTCAGCAAGGTCAACCAATAACTTTTTTCTTTTGAATTTTGCAACATCGAGAGCCTCCAATCAAACAAATCCCCGCTATCTCATGAGCGGAAGTACGCCAATCTATCTGGCTACGGCCAACTCTACATTTTGAAATGAAAAGCTTCTATCTGTCGACTGATTTCCAAGATAGCAACATTAATATAACTTACTCAAATTATCGAGTAAACCACTTAAACTGATTGCTAACTGGTTTTGGAAAGCAACCTGCTTTTGTTACGACATAAGACGTAGTCTGCAGGAATATCACTGCACGGCTTGTAATTTCAACGCAACACAGAACATGTAAACAAAATCAAATTCTCATTCCCGAAAGATGCGTCTGTTCTTAGTAAAGATGTTCAGGTCAAGTTCTAAGAAAAGATGACGTGGAAAGTAATAACCGAGAAAGAATATTCAACAGCTATGTTTCGAGTTTGAGGGTATATATACATGGCCAAGTCATGTGGAGAATTGCACCAAATTATGGAAGTAAAGTTAATAAACCCTCGAAGAGGGAAACATCCTGATTTAAATAAAACGATGATGATGACTTTATGACATCCTGGCAATCAGCAATAACCCAAATAACAAAGTATACATAGTACATACAGACAACATATGGACATATAGGACAGATGTCTCTGTTTCAAATTTACCGACATTTGTAGCCACTCCATCTTCCATAAACTACAACAACGGGTTTTACAAAAAAACTAAATAAGCACAACATAAAAAATAAAGCAGTTGCGAAGTTTTAGACTGGACAACCTTATTTTAACGCACTAGATCAAACCTCTCACCAATGCTCATAAAGGTGTTGACAATTACTTTTTACGTTTTCCCACTATTTCTAAGTACACTCTTCACATTAATCACGCGATACATTCATATACAATTTTATCTCATATAAGATTTTGCATTAGTACTAAGTTTATTTATGTTTCAGACTTTATATGGTAGAAATAATCATCCAAACAGACATAAACTAAGACTAAATACACAGATGTAAGAAAACACCATTTACTATTTATAAGTACGAAAAGATCGCTGTACATTAACCCAAGAGTGAGTAATAAAAACAACGATTCTTTGGATGCTACCAAAGTAATTGCACACAAACAGGTAAAGAACATGGAAGAACGTCTGTTGTCGCTACTTAAAACTTAAACATTTCCAACTAAAATAGTCTTTTGTCCTTTTAGGGTCAACACCTTCAAAAACCAACTTTTTCCTCCACTGTTTTCATTTTACACACCGACGACCAAGTCATGGACGTAAAATCAATTTGTGATTCGACAATCTAGATAGCTACAAAGCAAACATTTGCACGCTAATATGTTCGAAAAATCATATAAACTCGTATAAATAAATGCGATTCTCAGAAAACCCATCCTCTAAAAAATTTACCCCATGCAAATGTTTACAAACGCGTATAGTTAAAACCATTTTCAATGTACCCATTTTCGACGTATTTTTTTCCATTTGTAGCCGATNTCAAACTCAATATTCTATGACAATAAAATAGTTAAACATTTCCAACTAAAATAGTCTTTTGTCCTTTTAGGGTCAACACCTTCAAAAACCAACTTTTTCCTCCACTGTTTTCATTTTACACACCGACGACCAAGTCATGGACGTAAAATCAATTTGTGATTCGACAATCTAGATAGCTACAAAGCAAACATTTGCACGCTAATATGTTCGAAAAATCATATAAACTCGTATAAATAAATGCGATTCTCAGAAAACCCATCCTCTAAAAAATTTACCCCATGCAAATGTTTACAAACGCGTATAGTTAAAACCATTTTCAATGTACCCATTTTCGACGTATTTTTTTCCATTTGTAGCCGATATAATACGATCAGTCTCACTGGGAGTACGTTTGGGGTCTAATGTAGCAGTCCCTTCTTCATTCCCACATTTTTTAATTTCGTCCTGTGCTTTCTTTATTTTCTTTGGGCTTACTGGAGTCGGTGTAACATTGTACAAAATGAGTCCAAGAAGTATGCCCCCGAAGGCAACGAAATAAAGGTACGAAAACTGCGAGGAAAAATAAAAAAAAAGGTGATAATAATATTCAAAAAGCAAAAATTTATTGGTAATTAACTGGCTTAAACTAAAGAATACGAAGTACAAACCAAAGAAAAGATAAACCTTAACACATTCTGACGAGGTCTTTGATCGTGTAACAACTAACCTTTGGTCTCCACGCATACTGCCGGCCTTTCGGTATTTTCGTACAAGTAAGAAGTTTAATGCCGTGCTATAGAAAAGCATAGTGGTCACGATGGCTTGAATAAATTCGTTTACTGTAAGTACAGGGCAGTTGAAGAAAGTTGGAATTTTAAAAAATCCTAATTAAATATACAAATTAATACCATCCAGAAAATGAAAACCAAATATTAACACATAAATCTGGGATCGCGAATAAAGAATTCCAGCATGCACTCTAAAATTACTCGTATCCTGACTTGCAATCCAGATAAATAATCTGTAAAACATCTCTCAATGCTCGGTTTCATTTCATTGATGGCCATTTTATTCTATGTCACCAAACCTTTCGATATTAAATAACTGTAGCAGATAAATTAAGACAAAACATCGTATCGCGAACAAAAAAGCTCTTTTTGCGATATGATGAGAAAGAGGTGAGCTTTTCTGTAGGATTGAATTTATTACTACGAAGCCTTCACAGTTTTCATTAGAACAGATTTCATAAAGTTCAAAGTTGCAGACTGCCTGTAAAAGTAATGCGGGCAATAAGTGAACGATCCAGTGAACGTACTTAGTTTCCTAGTTTCTTTTTACTTTATTCGCACAATTAACTGGTTTCTTTCTAACTTCTTACAATAAACATTTCTGGCTTATCTAAGCAACAAAGGAAACATCAAACGTTCAAGTTTGCCCTGTCCTTTGCATAAAAATTCCAATTCTTATTTTACAAATCATGCAAAACCAAATCAGCAGGCTTTATCCAACAAGGGCTCCAAATTACAATAGGTAGATTAAATGATCCCAAATAATTAAATATATTCTTACCTTGTAGCTAAACAAAAATAGTCCAAAAAGGAGGGTATACAGATCGGAGGTCAGCAACGACAGGTTAACCACCGTGGCACTGCTCAGGGTCATCACTACCGGCATCAAGGCGTAATAGCAATACTGACATACCGCAAATGCAATGATCAACAGCGCTAAGAAAAGTAAATAGAAACACAAAAGAGTACAAGCATGTCACAAAAACTGCAGGATGATTTTTAATTTACCTGAAAACCAAACAAATTGTTTTGTCTTAATCTTTATAATCTCTGGTCTAAAGTTATGAAAGGACTAATCACGATCAATATCATATTTGTGTCAAAATAACTACGCACACATCAACTCTGCACTGCCAACATCGCGATTATAGTGGTCATTGATAGCATCATTTGGAAAGAAAACCACTATCATTTTCGGGTTTTTTCGAGTAGTACGATGACGAAATACATCGAAAATTCCAATTAACTAACAAACCATGACCTCTCTCAATGTCATTTTTACAAAGTGGGCATACCCCAACTTCCTCCGTTTTATTACTTGGATTTAAATTTCATAATTTACCAAGGTAACGTATTTTCTTGGGTTTTACCTGCTAATCAAGAACTATAAAGTGTGATATTTGAAAACCAAAGAACTTCACCTGTCAGGGAGATCATCGCAGGTAATGGCCAGTCACAAAATGCTATCAAAATATATGTACTCTAAAACTAAAACACAAGCCCTTTCTAGATTTTCCTACCAAGTTCGATGCCTTGAGTTTGAATATCGCCATAGTTTCTTCGCTAGACATCCTGTTTTTGCTGTATAGCATACCCAGAGTTATATTTGGCATATCGTATGCAACATATATGCGGTTAGCAGCAAAGAAACCGTGAAAATAAGGATTTAAATGTGATTGCTGATTATGTAATTATTAAACTTAAAACATGGAACCACGCTGATAAAGAAAGTACAACGATATGACAAACAAATCTAGTATGTAGATGTTTGAAGCTAGTTAAACATAACGTAACTAATGTACATGTACATGGAGAAAGGGGCGATAATCTGCTTTATTTTTCTGCTAAGCTGTTGTTTATTCAGGCAGGAACCGTCGCTTGTTGTTTTTCCACGAATACCCGAGATGTGAGGAGTCCCTCCTGGTGGGTCAGCAGCAGACGGCTATCGTGTGCAAGTCCAGTCTTCCTTAGTACCGCTCCTCGATGTGCCTCAGGTCCTGGTGAAATTTCTCTCCCTCCTCGTCGCTCACACTGCCCACGTTTTAAGAAACCGCTCTGAGCGACTGAAGAGAAAATAAAGCCTGTTTCTTAACAATTTTCTTGTAGTTACTGGCTTTAGTTTTTGCAGGGAAGTCCTGAACTACATCTTCGAGTGTCTCCCAAGCTTCTTTCTCTTTACCATTCATCGACTGCTAAAACTTGTCATACCTCATTACCTGTGGAATAAATATTTGGTCCTTCGAAAAAAAACACCCTTAACTTTCTCGTATCGGACCGCAGAGACCGCTTCTCTCAAGTAGGCGAAGCATGAACTCGAGGCCTCCGAGCCCTCCACAAACTGCTTCATTAATCCAAGCTTGATGTGTGGAGGCTTGATGTGTGGAGGCTTGATGTGTGGAGGCGAGAAGATGATCTAGTCCTTCAAGATTGTTTAATCCCTGTCTTAAAGCAAAAGGAAAATCCTGGGAAGCCATTTCATCCTCGAGCATCTATGGCAACAAATTTTCAGGGAAACCTGTTTACAGTACCAAACCTAATTACTAGAAAAACGATATTCTCAAACCGTAGCCTGCAGAACGATACCTTTTACCTCTGTCGTCATCGAGTCTCCGTCAAAAAAATTTTATACATATATTTTTTTCTGTTTTCATAATTGCAATTTTCATGTCCTTCCCCTCACTCCCATCCGTCACCACTTCTGCCGGTTTTTTGTCTATAAATGGTCCGAATTCATTGATTTACCTACCTAACTGGTTTAAACTAAAGGGAAGCTAAAGGGAAGAACAGTTTTACGGCCAAGATATAGATAAAATTTGATATGATTACAATTTCAGATCAACATTTCAGCATCAAAATTATAGAAAAAATGGACATGAAGTGTTATGCAAAATTAAGAACTACAACAGATAACCATTGTTATGATACTGAGATTGAGATAGCGATATTTAATTAAGGATACTCTTTGTTGTGGCTCAACCACAGTTCTGCAAGTAAATAAAAGTACCTGCACGCAGGTTAAAAAAAGGTCGCACATCATTCATTTTAACTGAAAGCCGTACTTCACAATTCAAAAAATAACCCCTTTCTAAAGTCTTATTAAATCTCGTTTATTAGTTCAGATATAAGAATAAAACAATTTTTTTAAAACTGATACTTTCTTAAACTGCAGTAAACCACGTTTTCAGTATGTGAGTTATTCTGGTTCATGCTCTTGTTTTTCTTCAGATTTAGCGAGGCAATAGCACACTGGCTAAATTCACTTCAGAAGACTTAACATCTTTTTTTTTTCGATGTTCTTGCTCAAACTCATTTTATGAGGCCATACATCATCACAATCAAAACTTTTTAAAAGATATTGAGCTTCAGGGGCTCAAGAGATCTGCGCGAAATTCTCTTCATTACGTGTTAAGTATCAGTCAACAGAATATGTAACGGAATCACATAAAATTAGAATAAAAGTGAATTACAATAAATTATGATGTTTGTATTGTAATGTACCAAAACGTTTCTCTTACCGACACGGCCATCCCACATTATCCCTGCAACAGCCTCTCTCTCAAATATTATTCTAAGAAATAGCATAATAAATAAAAAAATTATTTAATATTAAAAGTGTTTCACAATAGCTTGTACTAAGTCTATAATCCAAATATCGCCAACTTTCTGCAACCATGCCAACGTCATTAGACATAGATTTTTCTACAAGCCATTTCTACAGCACAAAATTATTTTCGCTAATTTTGAAAAGGTATATTAAAGATTACCATTGAAAGGTATTCAATCAGACTTACCTTAGATTGTTAGATGGTTATGAGTAAAAGGGCATCGGTCTAATTTTATTACTGGTAATTACTATTTAGTCAATTTTTTGAAATTCTTCTAGTAAATTACTTAACTTTTCAGTACCAAAACAAGCATATCTACCCTGAAATCCTACATATCCTACATTCTATTCCAAAATGTACACTTTTGGAACTCACCAATTAGTCTGATCTCATCAAACATATCCACAAGGCTCATTAAACTGTAAATGATGATCTAAAGCCGTTGACATTTTGGAACTCTTTGAAATATACTTTGGATTTGCTACCTTTTTGGTACGGTTTTAATATTCAACATTCTCTTTCATGAGTCATATTTCACCTTCAAACAAACTTTAACAACCTCTATCCCACAGTTGCTTGTTCTCAATTGGCGATGACCTCATGCAGTAATTGCAAGTTATGATTGTTATGATAGAAATTATCTGCTTAAGTACCTTTTTCTTTCCAATATTCCACTGCAGCACAACGCAATGGGAATTCAGCAATTCTGTTCTTAAATGGTCACTTTAGGCCCCCGCAAAATGCTCGATTCCTGACATCAGTAACACCTTAACACCAAGATGTTCATGTTCCTTTTTGACATATCTGGACTGCATTCTCAAGTGGGCCGAGTCAAATAACAGAATGCTTTTGAGTAAAAAGTTCCCCCTGTCTCCATAACAACAAAAACACAACGTGACTGGATCCAATTACAAAGGATTTTCCATTCAATCAGACCAAAATCAAGCAAAAGGTGTCTTTTTCCCCACAGATTGTGCCACGCCGGTTTCCTGGAAAAGAGGTTTGTGCGATGTGCTATCAAACCCTGTAAAGTCTGTTTAAGAATTTTAATGGAGAAAATGAAAGAACGAGTCGAAATCAAATCTTTACATTGTCAGTCCGGATTTTATGCAAGAAGAGAAACAAGTGAAACAATTTTCATGGTTCAAAAGGTCTTGGGAAGAAAAAACTTTAAAAATACCTTTTAAATTCGATTTCAGTTATTGTGAAGCAGCATTTCACTTGTGAGAGAAATTGCTTTTTAGGTGAGCTCAAGAGCACTTCGTGTCAACTCAAAAGAAGGAAACATAATCGAATATATGTACAAAAAAACAAAGGTGCTGTTCTGAGTGAAGATTATCTTACAGAATGTTTTTTATGCAAGTGGGTCTTAATAAGGGATTGATTTTTTTCACTTGGTATGCTAAGCAGCATTTGCTTCGGGGTTTGTTATGGATGAACCCCAAAAATTTTAAACGAGTTTCATCTTCCTATCTGATACCATTAGTAGTAAAAATTGACGCAACTAAATAGACTAACTAAATAGATTGAAACCAAACATGCAAAATGAGAAATAAACATCAATGCGTACTGACATAAAATCGTGCCCCAAAAGTTGAGAACCGTATCAAAAGAAATTAAGATCTGCTAAAAATGCAGGGAACCTCGTATTTTTTAGTTCCAGTGTTCCAAAGAGTAGCTGGCAGGGGACTTGCTGTAGCCTAAAAAATGAATCAGCCGATGGCAAAGTTCTCCACGACCGCAAGGATATGGGCAATTGGTGGAAGAAGCATCTCCAGGAACTTTTCCACGATGATGAAGATCATGGAAACATAATCCCAGAAACGGCAATAAAAATCCCTAAAGACTAAACAATAAAGTTCGCTGGTCACTAAAAATATAAAGACCAAAAAGGCTGCCCGACTAGATAATATACTAATGGAAATACTTCTTGCACTTAAGGAGGAAGGTGTTGAACTTCTATGGACGATCATCGATAAGATCTACAAGAATGGGATCCTGAGGGTACGCTTAAGTCAACCTTTGTAGGCAAATATCATTGGAACGCTCGACTGCAACAACAATCAATCTAATAATACTAAGATACCAATATGGTAATGAGGCATTTGCAAATACAATGGGTAGAACAATGGGTCGCGCGAGAGGTTCTTGTTAGCAATACTCCTTCCAGACGGATTGAGGGAACCGACTGGTATCAACTGATAGTATATACGGAGAGAGATCTTTTCTATCATTTTTTTTCGTAGGGATATTCAACTTTTCTCCTCGGATGCCCTACTGCGAAGGCCTATCGAAGCTGTGATGTCCATCCAAGCCCACAATTTGATGCATACCTGCCTGGGGGGCAAGATTTTACTACCGACGCTCTGCCTTGAGATACTTGTAATATTACTTTTTTCAGCTTCACGTTTCTCTGAAAACTCAGTAGGATTAATTTTGTTGTTAATTTGAACCCAATCACTGTAAAGTAAAGTCATGTGGATCGTCGCCTTAAATATTAGTATTTTACTTCAAAATATTTATCAATTTGGTTCCAGGCCCTCGGAGGCTTCTTTAACATACAGTTAGCCTTCATTATAAACAGTCCACAGACCCTGTAACTCACACACGTTTCGCATTATCGCCTCATCGCATTTTCAAACAAAACCAATTTGTTTTAATCGTTAAAAAAAGGCAAATACTTAAGTTATCACTCAATATACAAAAGGAATCCAGTTTTTTTCACTTTATTAATAATTCAATGTTGTTAAAAAAACTGTTACTTGTCAAATTATTTCATAACGTTTACAATTAAAGAACATTCAAACCGGAGAGTTATTTGTAAACTATAGCTTTCAAAGGGGTGCAGGATTGCAGAAGGAAGTGTAACAATTTTGCAAATAAACGAAAGGAATTTAAAAAAAATAAGTCAAATTAATAAATAAAATATGATTCAAGCAATAATACAGTATAAGGAAACAATAACTTTAAACTTTTCAATAACCAGGCGTCAGTGTTAGATAGAAATGGCAATAAATTAATTAAAAATAATAGGAGTAAAATCCTCAAAATGATCACCTGTATATTTAATATAGTATTTAACTCTGAAATTTTCCAGAACTTTGGTATATTTGTATTACTGAACTAATGTTTACAGTAGTAAGCTGTTTTGGTAAAGTTTTAACAGCACTTATTGAAAAAAAGATATATATATATATATATATATATATATATATATATATATATATATATATATAACAGTATAACGTAATTGATTGAAAAAGATGGGAAATAAAGTAGTATATTTTGGTGGAATATTGGGGTAAGGCAAAAAATCTCTCTCCATACACTTATTGCAATATTTCTTAACGGTTTTAAAACAAGTTTTTATACGTTTGGTGNGAAATTTTCCAGAACTTTGGTATATTTGTATTACTGAACTAATGTTTACAGTAGAAAGTTGTTTTGTAAAGTTTTAACAGCACTTATTGAAAAAAAGATATATATATATATATATATATATATATATATATATATATATATATATATATATAACAGTATAACGTAATTGATTGAAAAAGATGGGAAATAAAGTAGTATATTTTGGTGGAATATTGGGGTAAGGCAAAAAATCTCTCTCCATACACTTATTGCAATATTTCTTAACGGTTTTAAAACAAGTTTTTATACGTTTGGTGGTAAGGATATCACGTGTCCTAGGGGATAGGGATAGGGTTAGGGTTAGGGTACAGTTTGATGCATACCTGCCTTGGGGGTTAGATTTCACTTCCGATGCTCTGCCTCGAGCTTCTTGTTAGCAATACTCGTCCCAGACAGAACGAAGGAATCGACTGGTATAAACAGATGGTATATGAGGACAGATATCTTTTTTATCATTTTTTGTCGCGGAGATATTCAACTATTTTCCTCGGATGCCCTTCTGCGAAGGTGCATCGTAGCTGTCATGTCCAAGCCTACAGTTGGGTGTGCATACTTGCCTATGGGGTTAGATTTCACGATGCTCTGTCTCGAGATCAAACGTTATTGTTTTGTGTTGGGGCCATTGTTTTGAGTGTAACTGAAGTCAGTCTGTTCCTGCAGAACCCCCATCAGAGGTATTACGCCATAGCATGTTTAGTTTCAAAGAGCCAGATTTCGATGGGATAGATATCGATGAGACGAACGTTGAAGAATACATCGAAGCTTTTTGTCGTTTTGTCGTTGAAATTTATTTGGGGATAGAGGCAAGCCAGCGTCTAGCAAGCTATGGATAAACTGCTAGTCTGCAAGCCTAATGAGCCATGCCCTTATCATCCTGATAGCTTTTATATATGTATTATTTCAGTCATTTTAGTATTAAACTACTTTTCTTCATTTAATCAAAAGCTGACCATTGTAAGACAGTTCTCATAACATCGTCCAGTGTTTTGTGTCTTTCATAAAACTGTACTGATGGTCTGAAATACCAGGTAGCAGTTTACCCCCTACTGTCTGAAGGACTATTTTCGTTAGGTTTCTAAGGGCATGGCTCATTAGGCTTAGGACTAGCAGTTTATCCAAAGCCCGCTAGTTTAATACTTAAATGACCATTAAATATGCATATACAAAAGCTATCAGGATTATAACTGTTGAATGCCCCAATTGCTATATATGCATCATAAATGTGGACTCTAAAAATTCAAGATAAAATGTTGTCAGTCTTAGGAACAAGACAGTTTCAAAACTATAACCAGAAAGGCACGTCGTGTTACATATCAAATGACAGATACCTGAACTAAACTTGGTTTAGCAAGAAATATTATTAATTGCATCCAGAAAAGCACGACAACTGCTTTCGGCACATAATACGAAACGAGAAGACAGCATCGTTTATTGAGCAAAAAAATAACAGTTCAATAGCAGACGGGAATATTTTAAGTCCCTCTAACCGTTGGGTAGAGTAGGTTCGACAGGAAATAAAGATTCCTCTCCAAAAAGTCGAACGTAATGTATCAGATTCTCGTCAATAGAAGAAAATTGATCACTTTTACTGTAACTACTCGATCTTCATAAGATCGTATCATACATTGTCTCCATTAATTTCATCGACAAAATAGTGTAGATAGTAAAGATGGTGGAAAATAGTAAAAGTAAATAATCATGTATATGATCAGATGTTCTAAGATCTAACATAATTTACAACCAAATAACTCGCAATACAGAACGGCTCCTTATGTTCACAAGCCGGGAAAATCGTTTCTGCAAATAAAATATTGCACTTTTTTGCGTTCAATGTATGCAATCTTTGTAAAAATAATTCGATTCATTCCTTTCTACTTAAAGGAAATGCGTTTTTTGTCTGCAAACAATAATGCGTCTCGTGACGTGTTATACTTTTACATGAATTGCTTGATGCACGATATAGGTTACAGCTTACAGGTTTCCGAAGTTTCCGTTTACATGCAGTTCATTTACGCTAACATCTAAAATGTCGAAAACTTTGGACTTTGTGATCTCAGTTGAAGCCACTGATATAGGAGCTTTATCATGACATACATCGTGAGTTTTCTTTTTTACTGAGTTAAATGAATGCAGAAGTATCATTTTTATCACTGCAATTTTGTGGTGACCTAAACCAAATATCATCAAACAATTAAAAAAATTACTTACACTTGAATAGTTGCAACAATACTGCCTGATAACCCTATCATTCCAAGGTACTCTGTTTTACTGAAGTTTTTTACTATAAATTCTTGTGCGACATTTGAACAGCCATATAAAAAGGCGCCAGCAAATGCAAAGATGTCACCCATGAGTTCATTTTTTGCTAAAAAAAACCAAGACAAAGCCAAAATATTTTATTTCAAACCAAAATAATTGCAAGTAAATATTTTCAAAAAATATTTATAGTAAAATTTGGCATTTCATTGAATCAAAATATTAACCACTACCAATTCGAGTTAACTTACCGTAAAACGTACAAAGTACAATGTAAAGTTGTGCTGTTACAGGCAATTGAAAGTGTCAGATTCCAATTACTACTCTGTAATTCCTGCAGCACGGTCATGTGTATTTTTATTCGGCTGTTTGAATGCAAATATGAAAAATTGTGGACATAAACAATTCAGCACAAGTGCTACTAAGAATACGAAAATTTCCTTCTGGTTCACACATGAACAGAGAAAATTAATATTTCAAATAAAAATATCCCCAAAATTAAACTTCCAAAGGCAACAACATAACAAAAATATTGTAATGAATTCGTATGTGACGAATCTGTACCCCTGCGTACCATTTGGAAGTGCGCTAAAGACAGTGAAGTTGGGAACCAGATTACAGTATTTCCGTATGCAGAAACACAAATCATTTTTGAAATGACTTAGATAAAAGACTGAAGCAGTTAGTAGTTACCAATGTCTTTAACAAGGAATCGGATTACAATACAAATATTAATAGCTTTATCGACAAATATTCCTTTGAATAACTGAAAAAACGAAAAAGTTAAGGGTTTTCCTTATGGAATATACTGGTCCTGACAGAACTAGGGAAATAAGATACAAAAGTCAAGTGTGGAAAAAGTGCTTTGCACAAAGTTCAAAGAAATAATTTGTGCTATAAGGATGCATGTTTCAAAAGCTATATGGTTATTTATGTGGGTGCCCAAAGACGTTCTGTCATTCCAAATACATAATCCACAGAATTAAGGGCATATCTTTGAAGTTCTACGGGAGAAAATAGTAATTTTATTCATTCTGTCATATACGATACATTAATGATAGGGAACGCTTCTTTTTAGTTTCCTATGTCATACATGCACCTGCGCGTGTGACTGGGTCTTTCGGTATTTACCAGCATTTTCGTCTAGAATGGGTCAGTTCGCGCTAATTTGGGCTCCACATCGTTTCCTTTGTCTAATATTTTCTTCTTTTATTGACCGTTACTCGAACAATCAGTAATCCTAATAAATTTCAAAATGTGTGAAAAGACCAGTCGCTAGGTAACGTACAATTATATTTTATGCATACAGCTTATCACATTATTACTTACCATTTTTTCCTGATTCACTCTCATCTGAGAAAACTAAACATATGGAGCCTGCAAGGCACAAACAAACTCCAACATAATGCAGAGCTTTATATCTCACTCTAAGGAATATATACGATAACATCAAGACTGTAGGTATCGTAAAGCTGTCACAGAGCTGCAGGAATAAAAAAAAAATTGCCCATATTTACGGTGGGGGTATAATCTCGATGATATATAGGTTAATCAAAAAGCAATTGAATATGTTAACAAAATATTACAATTTAAATACATGCACACACAAAAACACACACACAAATACTTCTACTCAAAAGTCCACTGCTACAAGAATGGGCAAAAACTTACATTTAATAATCACTGCATCGGTGATTAGAAATTTGCTTTTGGGCGGGCCAATCACAATTTAGCTATAAAAATAGTGTACCGTGCTAAATGTTGGCACGACTAGTTGCCTAACGTCTCAAGCGAAATACTCGTGTACTAACGTGATCCCTTTATTTCAGTTCGGTAGCAGTTTCGTTTTACGTCTGACAAAAAGGCTATGTAAGGTGATTCACAACAATTGGGCATTTGATGCCAAGTATGTTGTCAATGCATCAGATGACAAAATAATGAATTTTCCTTCACGTTAGAGTAACGCGAAGGAAGAGTACAGTAAGTTTGTTTAAGTAACTTTGATGCCTTCCCATAGAAATGGGAACATTTTGAAAGAGCAGTTGTATTGAAAAAACAGTTTTCTATCTCACTTAAAGTGAAATAAATTCTTTTTGTAATGGTTGTCAGTTATATAAATCAATTATTATATTTTTCTTTGTGATGGATGTGTATCAACTTTGTGATGGATGTGTATCAACTTAAATCTCTGTTGTAGCTTTACTGATGGTGGTGTTATAAGAACTGGAGGTAACCATTAAAACATGGAACAACAAGCAAGGCTACAAGTTTTTTTGTCTTTTTTGCTGGCAATAGTGGGGAATGAAAGAAGGTGCCAGTGTCTGTTTTCATTGCTGTGGTGCATGAACCATTGTAACTTTGAATAGGCTCGTTTTTATGCAACACACCTGTACAATACTGGATGTATGTCAATCTCTGAGCTGATCACTGAATGTTCAAACAATCCTCTTACTCTCAACAACAAAAGATAATGGCTTTTAATAATAATAAACCTAGTTCTCATTAACGTATGCAAAACTCTTCATTGGAGAACTGACAAATTGATAAATTCTATGTTAATTACTCAAGATAATGCACAAAATTGAAAATTGCACTCAGTGTTCCTAATCTCTATGGGACCATGGAGAAAAATACCTAATAAATTTAATCAATAACTCAAACAAGCAATGGTATTACAATCAGGATATCACAGAACCACTGAAGGCAGGCTTCTTAGTCTCTTTCTTTCAAGGGGTCCTGATTAAACTTTTTTCCCCAGGGTGCAGTGTACATTGTGAATGCATTTAAAGAATGTCTTTTGAAGTTTAACTAAGGTCAAATCTTTTGTTTTCTAGATGTTAATGTGTTGATAACGTGTTCCTGAACATATTCTGAATCAGGGAACCTATAACACTTTGTTTAATTTTGAACTACTGAAAGCGTAAATATAGTAAAAACCTACTAAAACAAAAACTTTTTGATGTTAGGTGAATGCATGCAGGCAGCAGAAAGAAGGGTCTACTAGACCATATATTGAGCATGATTGCAATGGTATTTAGCTATCAAAACAATTCAGATGACTTATAATACACCNAGAATGTCTTTTGAAGTTTAACTAAGGTCAAATCTTTTGTTTTCTAGATGTTAATGTGTTGATAACGTGTTCCTGAACATATTCTGAATCAGGGAACCTATAACACTTTGTTTAATTTTGAACTACTGAAAGCGTAAATATAGTAAAAACCTACTAAAACAAAAACTTTTTGATGTTAGGTGAATGCATGCAGGCAGCAGAAAGAAGGGTCTACTAGACCATATATTGAGCATGATTGCAATGGTATTTAGCTATCAAAACAATTCAGATGACTTATAATACACCAAACTCTGTATTGGCCACAAAATGTGTGAACAAATCACTCAATCACACTCAGTATCCAGTTGGCATATGGTCTTTTTGCCATTTGGTTCGGAGACCAGTGTCAGCTTCATTAAGGTTCCAGGCCTTTAGACCTTGCTCTATTGTGGCCCCCCAGTTTTTCTGGGGTCTTTCCCTGCCTAATGTCCCATCCACTTTCCGTTCCAGCAATTTCTCTGCCCATGACTCACTCCTCTTGACTTATCCAAACCAACACATGCATTTTTTACAAAGAGTCGGGTGAAGGGGTGGTTGTTGCCTTTACGTTGCAGATCCACCACCAGAGCATTACTCATTCATTCCTGATTAGGCACTGTTTATCTTCAGCCCTCATTAGCCAGTACTCACTTGCATGTAGCAATGCACTGCAGATACAGCTTTGGTACATGACTCCACGGTTAGGCAAAGAGGTACCTTTGTTTGTAAATAAGGGCAATAATTCACAGAACTTTCCCCACATGCTACTCTGCATCTCTGTAGAGTACAGCTCTCACATGTTCCTTCCAGGAAAATGCTGTCTTCGAGATAGGAAAATGACTCAACCACTTAAGTTTATCATCAAAAAAATTCACTTCCACACAGGGGCTAAGGGTAGGAGCTGGTTAGGCCAAGGCAACACATGCAACAAAAATTAGGGTCCTCAACTAACCATCCTCGAATATTGCTGCATTTTTTGTAGAGACACAGACTACAACTGCCACATATTATCAAGTTGATCCCCACATTCTTCCTACAGACACCATAGGGATTTTTACCAGTCCTGGAGGGAATTCAGCTCCTTGCCACTAAACATGATCTTTGTCTTACCAACATTAACATGCATACCCCTCTCTTCCAAGTTCCTTTCCCACAACGTCAATTTTGTAACGAGTTCCTCAACTGTTCCAGCAATGATGAGTAGGTCATCAGTGTACAGGAGTTCCCTGAGTCAAGCTGTCCAGTATTCTCTTGACAAGGCTTCAAGCATGATGATGAATAACAATGGGCTCAGTACTGAGCCTTGATGAACGTCTGACTTTACCCCAAACTCATCACTGTGTGAGTCGCAAACTTTGACACAGCTCTTTGCACCACTCTACATCGCTTGGATAACAGAGATGATCCTTACATACATATCTTTACATATGAACTCTTAAACAAAACTACAAAACTAAATCTCAAATCTTAAGTTCTATGATTTCAAGTAGATCAAGCAAGACTTAAAATCAGTCTAAACCAAAATTTCTAAAAGAATGTTATATCTGAAAAAAAATTAGTGTGTAGCATACCTGTGCACTTGTTAAAGTGGTGTACGTGTATGCTTTAATCAGCAAAAAGTTTGCCTCAACATCAATGAATCCCAGTAAAAAATACTTCCATCCACGTGTCCTTAAAATCGTGACAAATTTTTTATGATCATATGCCTGCTTTACTCCAAAACTACATGCAAGCATAAAATACATTAAAAGACCTTGGAAACAGGGAACATAGATTCCATACCACCTGCTTAGTGCTGTTGATGTTGTACCAATACTACATAACATAAAGGATAATATCTGACCACAGAAGATTGTCTTTAACATGGACCTGGATAAAAAAAAATTGAACAGTAAAAAGTTACTTTCAAAATATTTCCATATAGAATGTAATATTGAAATAACCACAAAATCAAATCCAAAACAATGTTTGTGTGATTGCTGCAACACAACATATAACGATTTTTGGTTTTAGCACCATTTCCTCCCAGTTTCTGGGGCTCAGACGGTGCCCTTCATAAGGACTTCGTTTTGGTTTGGCAGTGAGGATTTTCTTAACCGGATGCCCTTCCTAATGCCAACCAATGGCTTTTGCTTATGTAAAGTTCTGTCACCGGCTCTGGGAATCAAATCCAGTACCTTTTGGATATGGTGCAGTTGCACTGACCATTATGCCACAGCTCCTCAACACAACATATATGATTGTTTAATAGTGCTCAGTCTGATCGGGCCACATTAGGCAAAGTGATAACTTGAATGTTTTTCACACTTACAATTATTTTAATTGAAATAAATTTGTTGAAATTAATTAGTTGGAATATTACTTTTGTTGCTTTCCAAGAAAGAAATACAAAAATTTAAAAAAAAATTAAAAAACATAATAACATCAAATACGTGACTTATTATTAATAATTTCATGACTTATATGACTTATAAATAGTCAATTCAGCAACAAACAAAGTCCTACCCTGAAGTCCTACCCTGAAGTCCTACCCTGAAGTCCTACCCTGGGTACTACCCTAGAGTCTTACCCTGGAGTCCTGTCCTGGAGTCCTGTCCTGGAAGTCCTGTCTTGGAGTCCTGTCCTGGAGTCCTGTCCTAGAGTCCTGTCCTGGAGTCCTATCCTGGAGTCCTATCCTGGCATCCTGCCCTGGCATTCTACCCTGGAGTCCTACCCTGGAATCCTACCCTGGAATCCTACCCTGGATTCCTACCCTGGATTCCTACCCTGGATTCCTACCCTGGATTCCTACCCTAGAGTCCTACCCTAGAGTCCAATGCTGGATTCCTACCCTAGAGTCCTACCGTAGAGTCCTACCCTAGAGTCCTACCCTGGAGTCCTACCCTGGAGACTGCAGAAGCAACTAAAACCTGTTGAATGCACTATCAGACAAATGCTCTGCTGATTAAAGCATGCATTACTAGTAGCAAAACAGGTGTGGAATGGTTTATGTAAGAACAAAGAACTAAGAGCCAGACATGCAGTTGCAATACAGAGCCAGTTCTAAAAACTCCAGCAGAAAGAATACAGAAAATGGGAAGTGGTAAAATAAGCCATCCAGGAAACCAAAAAAGAACTTGACCATCCCAAAGAAAAAGAGCAAATGCAACTTTGGACAGAACCAGAATTCTAACAAAAGATGAGTGATTGACAAAATGTTCCAGAAGAGATTCACTCAAGTACTCAAGTAGAAAAGAAAAAGAAACTTGGTTTAATGAGAAATATCATGAGATTGAAGGCTGCAAGGTCTTTTGATTCTATCTCCATGCACAAAAATATCAAGATTTTGAATGATAAAAGTATGTGTTCCCCAACCAGATGCATCGAGGTGAAGGATGTCCCTGTGATCATGCAGACAGTTGAGTTGATGGAGCACTGGGCAGAGTATGTCGACAAGTTGTTTTGACAACGTGAAATATGTCTGCTAGAGATGTTGCAAAATGTAGGCATTGATGGCAAAGATAAAAAATCCTGAGGAATTCATACTGGGNGTCCTAGAGTCCTGTCCTGGAGTCCTATCCTGGCATCCTGCCCTGGCATTCTACCCTGGAGTCCTACCCTGGAATCCTACCCTGGAATCCTACCCTGGATTCCTACCCTGGATTCCTACCCTGGATTCCTACCCTGGATTCCTACCCTAGAGTCCTACCCTAGAGTCCAATGCTGGATTCCTACCCTAGAGTCCTACCGTAGAGTCCTACCCTAGAGTCCTACCCTGGAGTCCTACCCTGGAGACTGCAGAAGCAACTAAAACCTGTTGAATGCACTATCAGACAAATGCTCTGCTGATTAAAGCATGCATTACTAGTAGCAAAACAGGTGTGGAATGGTTTATGTAAGAACAAAGAACTAAGAGCCAGACATGCAGTTGCAATACAGAGCCAGTTCTAAAAACTCCAGCAGAAAGAATACAGAAAATGGGAAGTGGTAAAATAAGCCATCCAGGAAACCAAAAAAGAACTTGACCATCCCAAAGAAAAAGAGCAAATGCAACTTTGGACAGAACCAGAATTCTAACAAAAGATGAGTGATTGACAAAATGTTCCAGAAGAGATACACTCAAGTACTCAAGTAGAAAAGAAAAAGAAACTTGGTTTAATGAGAAATATCATGAGATTGAAGGCTGCAAGGTCTTTTGATTCTATCTCCATGTACAAAAATATCAAGATTTTGAATGATAAAAGTATGTGTTCCCCAACCAGATGCATCGAGGTGAAGGATGTCCCTGTGATCATGCAGACAGTTGAGTTGATGGAGCACTGGGCAGAGTATGTCGACAAGTTGTTTTGACAACGTGAAATATGTCTGCTAGAGATGTTGCAAAATGTAGGCATTGATGGCAAAGATAAAAAATCCTGAGGAATTCATACTGGGGGCAAACTGCTTGTGTAAGAGTTCAAAACCAGGTCAGGAAATACAATAACACCCAAACAAGCATTAGACAAGATTGCATCTTCTCTCCAGACCAATTTAACCTATCAAGTGAGGACATCATAAAAAGTACTGAAGAAAGAGGTTTTACAATCAGAGGGTACAACATGAATAATATATGACATGCTAATGATATGATCCAACTCTCACAGCCAATACTCCAGAAAGGCTACAACAACTACTAGGGACAGTTGTAGAGAAAAGTGGCATACAAGGGGTCTTAGTATCATCAAACTTTTTGCATAGCTGCAGGCAAAAGTAATGAGAATGTGAACTTTAAATTCAAATAAAAATTGGTGGTGAAGGTATTGAACATGTAAGTTCGACTATCTTGGTAGCATGATTTCCTCAGATGAAAGGTGTGGTGGATGTATGAATATTGCCAGAGCAAAAGAGACAGCAAATATCCAAGACATTGAAGAACATTCACTCCCCTTCAATACTGGGCTCAAAGAGTTAACAACTTTTTTGCCATCCCAGTAATTACATATGGGTGTGGAATCTCCACCATCACACCAGACCTGAAGAAGAAGGTAAAAGTAGGAGAAATGCAAATGCTATGTTGAATATTGTAGCTTTCCTGGGCAGATCATGTTATGAAGGGGTTTTGAGAACAGAATAAAATAAGAAGCTATTGTCTATCATTTATCAGAGACAGTTGTCATTCCTGGGACATGCAATTCAAAAAGAAGAGCTGGACAAGTTAACACTTGCAGAAAAAACTGATGAAAAACAAGTAAGAATAAGGCCAAGGATCACAAAAGTGGGAAGCAAAGGAACATCTTCAAAAAAGAACATGCTTTAATTACATAGTGCAGCAAAGGACAGGACTCTATGGAGAGTCATGACTGCCAATGTTCTGGGAGGATAGTGACTACCAAGTTTCTGGGAGGATGTGGCACTAAAGAAAGGAATGAAGGTTTTCCAAGAAACTTGACCACTTGGGCCAAATTGGTAATAAATCCAAAATAAACTGAATGAAAAAGCAGTTCACTTTGACTGGGTAGGCTATAAACAACAAACCAATTTTTATTCTAAATCTAAAAATCATACTTTTCAGGTGAGAAAAAATTATTGAGCAGAAGATAGCCAATTTTATGACATTGAAAGATATCTAGTGTAGATGGATAGTGGATATTGTGCAAAGGTCCATCAGTCCAAAGATGGGGAAAGGGGCCTACTTAAATGATGGTTTATCACTAGTCTATATGTAAGGAATAAAACAAGAAAAGTGGCCCAAATGTTTAGGATGGGCCTTAGTTAAGCAAATCAAATATGGACTCCAAAGTAAAAGAAGGCTGTCAAGTGTTCCCTAATAAACACATATGCATTCTAGGAAATATTCAAAGGATCAAGGGGGGAAAAGGAAAAAAGAAATTGCGCTGAGCATCTTCCCATCTTTTTGAGTCACAAGCCTTTTCTTAACCCCTTCATATTTTATATGGATATTAGTTACCTACTGGGGTGAATTAAGGTTATTTTTGCATTGAACCATTGTACCAGTGAACCATTAAGTTTACTTTTTTGTTCAAGCTTGGTGGACATTATATTAATAAATGTCACAACTTGCTTTTTAGTTAGATCCATTAGATCTGTATGGCAAGTAGGCTCTTATGAAATGTAAGGATCAGCAGTAGGTGAAGTCAATTCTTTATCACAAGTAAGAAGAAGCAAATTAATTTAACATTATAGGGTAGTAGTGTTTCCAGAATTTTGAAGGGCATGGCCAGAAAAATTGTTCAAGTTATGGTATAACAGACCCAGATCTCCCTACCAATTGTGCTTTGTGAAAGACTCTAGTCTGAGCACCCCTGAACAAACAATCTAGATCCATCCATGTCTAGTCAGACATCCTCATAGATGCCATAAAACTTGAGCTCGTACAAAAAACAGCATGAAAACTTTTGTGAACACTCATAAAAATGTTGAATTAATGAAACTGTTGAAGACTTCTATACAATCTCTTAATCATATTAGAAGAAGCACAGTCAACAAAAAGGAATAAATCTGTTGTAAACAAAATTACTATTATTCTTTACTTTTAAAGCCCAAATGAAGTAGCAGGCACAATTAAAAGTCAAAGCAATCTTGTGTTATCTTTTATTGTTTCGAGCCACAGACACTCCTCTGATGTTGTGAATCCAGGCTTTTCTTCTTCCTCTACTCTAATTTCCCCCCATTATTCCAATATCTATTGATGCCATGACTTCAATTTCCAATCTGAATTTCAAAAGCAGATAAGTTGCCACCTTTCACCAACAGAATTAAATATATATACACACACACCATATCTTAAAGGACTGCAACACTATCTCATCACTGTTCTTTTTGTACAGCCTTCTGCACCATAAAGCAAAGTGCTCAATATCAAACTCATGACTTGCACCACCTTGAGATCTTTACTGATGCCTGCTTACTTCCAACCTGCTGTTAACTTGTATTGTTGAATTCCAAGCAATAGCAATGCATCTTGATCTTCTGAAACCTGTCACAATATTCTTTTAGAACTGATACTAGATACCTGGAACTGTTCTACAACATTTATTTCTTCATTATTAACATTAACAGATTGTTTATTTCTACTTATTACAACTGATTGGGTCTTATCTGCATTAACTTTTAGGCCAAGTCTCAAACTCTCATGTGGAAGTTCATCTACTTGCTTTGTCAAGTCTGCTCTAGATGCTGTGACAAGTTTTGTGTCAAATGCATATCTGATATTCCCTGAAGACTGGCCAACAACTATACACCTTTGCACAACTCCTAGCTTTTCTGCTACTGTGCATACTATTACCCCTCCGCATATGTTAAATACTTTTTGTGAAATGAGACTACCTTGTCCTGAGCCCTGTTTGAATGTGAAACTTTCTGTATGACCACTGTCAGGCCAAATGATACCTTCTGCTTCACCATAGAGTTTCTTATCTTCCAAACTAATGGTAAGGTGTGCCAAACTCAATGAGGGTATTTCAGAGTATATTGTGGGCTACAGTATCAAAGCCTTTCAAGTACCCTACAAACATAACTCATAATTTGGGATCTTGTTTCTTTCAAGTCTTTTCTATCACATTCTTCTTCTTCTTTATCTTTCAGTTGCTCCCTGTTAGGGATCACAACAGGGGATCATTTGTCTCTATTTGCTGCGGTCAGCAGCATCTTCCCTTCTGACTCCCATCCCCTCATGTCCTCTTCTATTACACCCATGTAGTGTCTCCTTGGTCTTCCTCTCTTCCTCCTCCCTGGCAGATTCATGTCAATCATTCTCCTCCTGATATAGTTCTCTTCCCTTCTGATCACATGCCCATACCATCCGAGTCTTGCCTCCCTTTGCTTCTCACTCAATCTCCTAACATGTGCTGTACCTTTGATGTATTCGTTTCTGATTTTATCCAGGCATGTTACTCCAAGTGCCCATCTCAGGATTCTCAATTTTGCCACCTCCAACTCCCTTTCTTGTTTATTGGTTGTCGCTACTGACTCTAGCCCATACATTAAAGCTGCCTACACTACCATCTTGTATATTTTTCCCTTCACTCTTGGTGGAAGTTTTCTGTCACATGGTACACCTGTTGCCTTTCTCCAGCCATTCCAACCTGCTTGTATTCTCTTCTTAACTTCTATATCGCATCCTCCATTGCACTGTACTGTTGATCCCAGATATTTGAAGTCTTCTGCCCTTGTTACATCTAATCCTTGCATGCTTAACCTATCATCCTCTCTTCTATTCAAGACCAGGTATTCTGTTTTTGCTCTGCTTACTTTCATTCCCCCTTTTTCCACAACATCTCTCCATTTTTCCAATTCTTCAGCCTCATTTCTTGTCTTGCTGCACAACACAATGTTGTCAGCAAACAGCATTGTCCATGGTGCTTCTCTCCTGGCTTCATCAGTGACTTGGTCCATAACAATAGCAAATAGAAATGGGCTTAAGGCTGATAGAATGCACAGAGCAAATATTGCATCTATTGTGCTCTTTCCTGGCATAAATCCATATTGTTCCTGGCTGATATCTACCTCTTGCCTGATCCTTGCATCCAAAACTCGCTCCCACAACTTCCTGGTGTGGCTCATTAACTTGATGCCCCTGTTGCCACACTCTTGTGCATCTCCTTTGTTCTTGTAGACAGGGATCAAAACACTACTCCATTCATTTGGCACCTCCTCACATTCCAGAATGCTGTTAAAAAGCTTTGCGAGTATCTCTATACCTAAAGTCCCTGAGGCACTTCCATGCTTCGATAGGTATATTGTCTGGGCTTACAGCCTTTCCATTTTTCATTTTCTTTAATGCCTTCTTGACTTCAGCCTCATCTACCCTTCCAACTTCATGTTCAATTTTCTGTGCTTCTTCATTTCTGGCTTTCCTGGGGTTCTCAGTATTCATAAGCACTTCAAAATAGCTTTTCCATCTTTGTAAAACCTCTCTTTCTCCTGTCAAAAGCCTTCCATTGTCATCTTTGATTACTCTAACAATCTTTTGATGCCTTGTCCCTTTGCTTTGCAATATGGAATAAATCCTTTATACCCTCCGTTGGTTGCAGTGTGTTGTAAAGACCTCTGTGGGCCTTCTTCTTTGCCTCCTTCTTTGGCTACTTCTTGCTTCATTTCCTTACATCTGATCTCACACTCTCTCTTGTCCACCTCTTGGCCTGTTCTGTTGAACAACTTCTTTGTTCTCTTCTTGTTTTGAATACTCTACTGTATTGCAACATTCCAACACCATGTTTCCTTGTCTGGCTTTTGAAAGCTTTATGTTATGCCCAAGACTGTCTTTGCTCCTTCTCTAATTCTCTCAGTATGCTCAGCTTTATGTTATGCCCAAGACTGTCTTTGCTGCTTCTCTAATTCTCTCAGTATGCTCAGATCAACTTTTAAGCACATCTGTGGTTGAACTTGGTGACTCTAGCAACTCCCAGTTGAAATTTCTCCTACAATCAGCTTCTCTCAGCTCCCATCACTTTATTTTTGGTCTGTTTCCTTTTCTTTTTCCCCTTGTTCTTGATTCTTAGGTTGCATGCTACTAGCTTGTGTTGTGCAGCAACACACTCTCCCAGGACATAGCAGTCAATTATTTTGTTCAGGTGCCTTCTTCTGTAAGCTAGGAAGTCAACTTCGGTACTTCTTCCTCCACTTTTATAGGTGACTCTCTGGTCCTCTTTCTTCTTAAAGTATGTATTTAACACTGCCATTTCTGCTCTCTTTGCAAAGTACACTAACACCTGACCTTCTTTGTTTCTCCTTACAAAGCCACATCTTCCCATAACCTCTTCATCCCCTCTGTTCACTTCTCCAATGTGACCATTGAAATCCACTCCAATCACGCTTCTCTCTCCTCTAGCTATTCTTATGCATATTGTGCCCACATCTCTCCAAAACTTGTCTTTATCTTCCTGCATGCAACCCATCTGTGGTCCATATGCAGTAATCACATTCAGTATTGTGCCCTCCACATTTAATTTCAAGCTCATCACTCTGTCAGAGATTTTCTCTACCCCCAACACATTTTCTGTATAGCAAAGTCCCAAAACAATTCCTACTCCATTTCTTTTGTTCTCCTATCCATGGAACATTGGCTTGTATCCATTTCCAAGTTGCTTGGACTTGCTTCCTTTCCACCTGGTTTCTTGGACGCATAGTGTATCAATGTGTCTTTCTCTCCATCATATTTACAATTTTCTGTCCTTTTCCATTCATCGTTCCCACATTTAGTGTACCAACCCTCAATGTTTACATCTATCACCCTGAAAATCATTTATCTTGGATGCCTTTGTTTGTTTATTGAATCTAAGCATTGTAATGTAAGACAGTATGACACGAGACAGATAAAGTCAGATAACTTCATACAAAAAAAAACAGAAACAATCTTTCTGGTCTGCTACTTTTTCAATCGCCATCGAGCACATGGAATAATCTCAGAACGAGGCTATCTTTTACATTTGACAATTCTTCATGTAAACAATTTCTTATTGTAAACAATTGTACATACACTACATCCCTCCCTTTCATATAAAGAAAGTCAAACCATACTTTTTTTATTTTAACAAAGTGTAACAATGAACAAATAATAAACTCTTCTAGTCTCATATAACAAAATGACATGAATATTAAATCCAACATAATACCTTAAATGAATGTAAACGTTTAACATTTATCAAATCAATGTCAGCTATAAATGGAATAAACAAGATGTGCATCAAACAACAATTATCTCTGCTTTTCTTTCCAATAATAGAGTATTATTAAAATAGACTGTAACACATATTTTAAACATTAAAGTAGAATCAAATTAAATGTCAATACAACTTCTTTTTTTTTTTTTNTTCCTGATCCTTACTATCCGTATCTTGCTCAGACGTTAACTGACGAACAGTACCCGTATACTTTCGGTTAGCTTTACTTCTGCAACATGCAGCGAAATGTCCTTCACCTTTACAGGTGTTGCATATTTTCCCGATCGCTGGGCATTTCGGATCCCTTGACTTGTGACCCGGTTTTCCACAATTAAAACACTTAACGACATCAGTTTTCTGTGCGTTATTGGTAAAACCTTTCTTCTTGCCAAAGTTTTTACGTTTGTGCTTATTGCCATAGTTGACATGATTAACTTCATTCGATACTGCACCTTCAATAGCAGATGCCTGTCTATCGGACTCCTCCATGGCATGTGCAATTTGCTTAAGCTGAATAAGGGTGAGATCTCGACCACGTTCTAACAATTTGCATTTCAGTCTATGCGATCTACATTTTTCAATGACTTGGTCACAGATATGTTCGTTAACTGCTGCTTCACTCCCAAATTCGCATGTTTCGGCTTGCATTCTTAATCGTGTGACAAATTGTTCAATTGTTTCGTTAGGCTTTTGCGTCATTTTTCTGAAGAGATGCCTTTCAAACGTAATATTTACGATAGGGGTGAAATGTTTGTTCAAAGTTTTTACCGTTTTATCATAAACTGTATCCTCCTGCTCCCCTTCCTCCAAGGTGAGAGTGAAAAAGATGTCCTGTACTCTGGGTCCTGCAGTATGAAGAATAAGAGCTCTCTTTTGCTCTGCTTGGGTAATACCCTTCCCTCCGGCATAGAGCTCGAACGACCTCAGCCATCGTTTCCAACGCGTACCAATGCTATTGGTATCTTCAACATCGAAAATTGGCATGGCATTTATTTCTCCGTCCTTCATCCTCGTCGCCATTGTAATGTAAGACAGTATGACACGAGACAGATAAAGTCAGATAACTTCATACAAAAAAAAACAGAAACAATCTTTCTGGTCTGCTACTTTTTCAATCGCCATCGAGCACATGGAATAATCTCAGAACGAGGCTATCTTTTACATTTGACAATTCTTCATGTAAACAATTTCTTATTGTAAACAATTGTACATACACTACAAGCATTCTTCCACTAACTGAGATTTATTCCCTCTTAACTTTTTAAACATTTTTCTTTGAAAAATTTTCTTGTTTTTGAAAAGTCATTCCAGCTTTCGAGTTTTAAGGCTCATTTCATCGTGTTCTTCCAAAATGCTTTCCAACAACTTCATTTTTGAAAATACCAGTCTCAAGCTTGACTCCTATCTTGACTGATCTGATTTTGAAATTGTCAGTCCTTAACACTCTGAGAATTATACTGGACCAACACCTTTAAAAACACCTTGCAGGCAAGTGGATAAAACAGAAATTCAAGCCCAAGCCATTTACAAGTTTCATAGTCGGAAGAATGTGAAAAATTTGACTAGGTTTTTAACCTGACTCACCACCATACAATGCATGGAAGATACAGGATGCCAGACTTACCTTGTTAGTTTCAAAGTAATTTAGAAACTGGGAATCAGGAGATTACAGTAAAACCTTATTTATTTTTGTCTGAAGATACATGCTCTCAATGGCAAAAGCAAAAACATCCTGTGATTCTGTGGCAGGGACACATCAACCAAGCTTGTCTGAACTCAGCAGAAGACAGAGTAATGCAAAAATCCAAACCATTCAAGTGCTGTGAAGCAAGCAGGATGCTGAGTCTTTGGTGCTTCCATACTAAATACTGAGTTGAAAAAGTAACTAGTTATGGTAAAAAAAGTGGAAAAATAAGAAAACTCTAACTAAAGTCTGACCCACTTAAACACTTCAAATAATATGATAATGAGCAAAGGCACCACCCAAAACGTAACAATAATGTTCTACAATAAAACTGCACAACAGAAACAGAAACAGCCAAACACAGAGAAATATCTGGTGAAAAATAAAAAAAAAGGTTAACAAAATGTGTAAAGAAATACAGTGTTTATCTTAAGTTTAAAAGCCAAAAGCTCTTGAAAAAGACAACTTAGTAAAGAAAGAAAACAGGTGCACATCATAAAAATTCAACTTTGCTTGCAAGTTTGAAGACAAAAAGAGAGATACTTAGAACTCTTGCCTGTCAGTTCAAAGTCTGCAGTGGCATTTTAAGTATTGTTTTATGACACCTTTCAAGACTAATTAAATTTGTAGTTTGCTGTAGTTTTTCATTCTACCATTAAAGTAGTAATTTAATTATATTTTGCACCGTGTGTGTTTTTGTTATGCTGCACACAAAATCCTACAGAAACTTTAAGTACCAAGATAAAACGAAGTTGTTTAAATACATGTGAAATTGAAAGGTTACGTCAACAACTAAACCATAAGTTTTGATATGGCTGCCTGAGCCCTGCCTTGACGAAATGATTTAAAGGCATAAGCTGTGTTTGAGAAATAACCCAAGGCTAACTAGTGAGAGGACGGAGATGATATCAAAATGTTGCCAAAAAGGTAACTTTTATTACCTAATCTCATATATTAATATTGTAATAATAAGAGAATGATGCCAAGGCCAGAGCTTGATGGAAGGCCAACATCAACCGTCTCCCCTCATAGCGTTGGGACAAGAAGACGTAAAAAGTACAAGGGTATTATGTATATATATATATATACATATATATAAATATATATATATATATATATATATATATAAAATAAAATTTCAAAACACGTTTATAGGCCTATTTAAGCAGTATTCACCAAATCAAAAAAACTGTCTAGTTCTTTTTGATGGGCCCATCCACCCACTAATGTCCCATGTCATGCAAACTGACCACCGCAAATAATATGTTTCGTTATAACTTTAGTGACCTAAAAGTTACTGATCAGTATTTAGCTTATTTTGACAGCAGCTCAACACCAAACAAACACACCAGTAATGCCAAAGCAGGAACAATTTATGCACATCGGAAAACCGGCAACCGAACATGGTCAATTTTGTGATGAAAACGTACAAATGTGAAACTGAATAGAGCCGGCGAGTAATAAATAATACATATGCAACAAAATTATCATGAATTTCTACATTCAAAAACAAGCATATTATTTCATCCAACAATCAAACCACTATGGCTAAATATCAGCACAGAACTTCCTATAATGGAAGATATCATTGTTCGAGGAAACAAAAGCTCCCAACCGGAAAAAAATATTGATGCAAGACGGGTAAAATGCATGAAAATACGTTCTCTGTGCACACAATTTTATAAGAAGAATATATCGTCCGCCTTTATTAAACTGATATTTCGTATCTAGTATCAGTAAGAGAAATTAAACAAAAAAAACCCCAAAAAAACCGACAAAACACAAAAACCAATTAAGTCAACTCTCCCAGAACGAGCCAATTCTGTTGGCAGAACTTCGAACTCATGTTGTATCCCAGAGGACCACATCGTAAAGCTATTCAAACGAAACAAATTGACGCCTTCAAATAAACAGCCGTTTCAAGAGTTGTTTCAATTAATACAAATCGTAAAAAAAAAAATATCAATATTTTTAACATGATAATATTTATTAATGAAAACAAGCCACGCCATGAGTCAGTTGAGCCACTGTATTAAACAAAAGTTATCTTTCATTCAATCTCTGAACCAATCGACTCGTTTTGCACTTGATTTTATGCATAGGCCTACTCACATATTTAACCATGATGAACATCCTTTTTTTTTATCCAGTATTTCTGAACCTACGGTACACATTTTTTTTCAATTCCACATTTCAAAGTCAAAAGTGATATCTATCTGCTACATTCACAGCTAGTCAAATTGACACAATCAAAGTGGAAGGAAACAACACAAAACCTCAAAAATCTAGCTATATTGTGTGGTTTATTCGCTACTTCAATTTGGTCTGCTACGATTATGTACACCAATTGACATTCAAAGGAGGGAAGCTTTGATGAAAGGGATAATGTGCTGATTTAGAAAAAGGTTGCACAGTGTGTGCCTTTGTTAACAGAGATACTGGGAAAACAAGCAGTCATGCACACCCGAACAGAAGTTATGATTCATTTCTTCGGATGACCAATAAATAATTAACTCATCTAAAAAGGTTTCTTTTGTTAAAATTAATAACTGTTTAAATTTTTCACACGCTCTAATGATTCCTATTTAGTCAACATCAGGTCGGGGGCGTCGCTTACCACCTGTCCTGGGAGGGTGTGGGCGGCAGTGCCGTGCCACTTTGGGCGACAAATTTGGCCGTGGTCTGATATGTGAGGTACAAATGGAATAGGGTTTAATCTAAGTCTTCTCGTTAACAAAGTGTATCGTTGAGTAGATATGTAGGTAGTGAATGAAGTAGTGAAGGTCACAAGTACAAGACAGAATATCTGTTTAGTGTAGAAGGAATCTTAGTTTCTTGGGCAAGCAAACGACAGACAACAACTGCTCTATCATCTACTGGAGCAGAGTATGCTGCGGATAGCAGTGAACTCCAAGAAGCAGAAACGATTATTATCGAGCTTGGGATTCGAACAGAAATGAGCATTATAAAGACATTCTGGGTAGTAAAGCTCGGTCAATGAATCCCAAGTTTCACGCAAGAACCAAGCATGCAGACAAAAATATCATTTCATCCGTTATACCGCAGAATCCAATCAAATTGTTTCATCGTATTGCCCTACACATGATGGCGAACGCTTAAACAAAGCCATCAACGAAGAACTTTGTCAACCTTTTGTATGTCAACCCTTTTGTATGAACAATATATTGTTACAGTAAGATTTCTAGCAAGTTCCAGTGCTGAAATAGTTAATTATGCTAATGTATGCGCTAATGATTTTACGTCACAGTACGAGATAATTATGTTCCAAAGTCTGTCTTCCTTGCAAATTGAACCTCTGGCAACAGAACGCTAAAGATTTTTGTCTGGGAAAAAGAAATATGCACAGTTATTTTTAAATGACCTAAATAGAGGCAATTGTATTTTCAGCATTCCTAAGATATCTTACATATGATGCTACTTTAATGATAGATTATATAATCTATAAAAAAGTTAACAATAATACTCTACAGTAAGTTCACATGCAGAGAAATGCTCATAGTATACGTGCAGTACTCATAAGGGTTATTTCCTGGAGCTCGGCAAGTGTTTGAGCGCCAGGGATCTGCGAAATATAGTTTGGGGAACTTTTAACAATCGTACCAAGAGTTCCAATTGCAACTGGAACCGAAGTTGCCAAGCTTCAACAATTTTTTTGGTAGACTAGAGGGGTTCAAGAACGAAGACGTAAGATGCCCTTTCTCCACTAGTCTGAGAGTCTGCTTGGACTACCACTAGCACATCCTAAACCTCCCCTCAGCAGAGTAGAAAGCCGAAATGTAGCTGGATAGGAAGATAGGAAGCTTACCTAGTCAAATGGGAGGGAAACTTTTATATTTGTGGGTTTAGTTCTGCAAATAATGTAAGGCTAAAAACAGCTAAAAAAATATTTCCTGTGGTTCGTGGCAACCCTAAAACGCCCCTCCCACAGCGAAAATGTCATATTCATAGTATGGGCAGTGGCGTGAACAAGCCCACAAACAATGGTAAAAGTTACACGTCCCATTGGTGTCTCATTAAGCTGCAAGTCTGACCCAACCGTTATTACGTTACTGTAATGAAGAAATGTTGTAGGCAACAAAATAAACATGTTGGTATCAAATGCTACTTGAGAATACATCATGCGAGTGAACGAGACATACAACGAAAGACAAAAAGATATGCACGTGGTATGGAATAAGAGAGGATCACTCTCATATCAATGAATCATTGCCCACCCACAGTTTTAATCAGTATAAACGGAATCGAATAGTATTTACTGTTCACGAATGTTCAAAACTGATCGAAAGAGGTATAACGACAAACTGATAGGGGCGTCAAGGAACCTGGAGTAATCTCCGGTGTACTTAAGGGTTAAGGTTTTAAGCAAAATTTGAATGGAGAAAGAATCATCAAGCAGATCAAGATTGGTCATGTAAGTTGAAAAAAGAGGTAAGGGTAAATCACCGATAAGCTGTGGTTATTACAAAAAGTATGGTAACCGGTCAATGTAGGCAAATTTACAATTCGAAAGCACACTACCCAGGTGGGATCCATCAACATTAATGAAGGAAAATTACAACACTATATGCAGTCACAATTCAAACTGTCTAACTCAGAAAGAAACTTTTTCTCACTTAGTTGACATTTTGAAGTACTCTGTTTGCAGGATCCAATGAAAAAGAATGCTCTGAAGAACTTTATACGCATCTTACCTTGCACTTGTGTTAAAACTGATAACTGAAACCATGCACGACCTTTAGAAAGAGTGGGAATTCAACCATATAGAGGTAATAATAATGGTATATCTTTCAAAGGAGTCTTATTTGACCCCTAATGTGGCGAGCTTTACCTTCGAGCAATCTTCACTTTTTTCGTAACAGCAGTTGCAGGCATCTTTCCTAGTCGAACAATATAGAATTTCATACTCATTTTAAAGGGTTGGCTTTATGGACGTTCACGTGTAGTTCAGACTAAATGGATTTCTGCAAGACATTTATGTAGTGCCAGACTAATCCCTCCAATTGTCCAGGAGATACTTTTGAACTTCGGCTTTATCGGCTTTAGTGCTGTATCAATGATATGCGTTCCAGACCAGCGAAAAAAAACCAACTCAGTACGACGCTGAGCGCTTTCGTGTTTTGTGACCATTCCAACTGGTCATAAGTCACCTCAGTTGCTTAGATTTACGTGTTGTTAAAAGGAACTTGTATCAGTCGTTCTCACTGTTCATCTTAATATTTTATAAAAAGATGTGTAAATAATGGCGTGGTCTTCGCTGTAGTAGATAACTGAATGCATTCTTTCTGGTAGTTTTAGCCTGTGGTTCTCCGTTTATTTTCATAGTTAAAACAATTAATTCTCCTGTAAAAACGACCTTATCTTCCTTCGAACTTCCTCTTGTTAAAAGCTCACAGCAGCAACGCGCTTTGAGGTTTTAAATGCTTATTTTACCAACTCGAGACTGCAAGAGGAAGTGAAAGACAAGGCCGCTTTTGCAATAAATTAAAACATCGCTTAAAGTTAAGATCAAAAAACATTTTTTTAACAAACGAAGAAATAAGACGATTTATTAAAGTGAGAGAGAAAACTCTAGGAGCAAAAAAAATGCAAGTCTACTATGGCAATGTTATGCTGTACGTAAAGGCAAGGTGGAGGGTCTGAAACCAGTTGGGCTGCCACAAGCAACTGGAAGGGGGTAGTTGAGGAAGACAAGGGGCTACGGTGAAGGGATGCCATCAACTGAGATATGAAGAAAGTGGAAGTTAGGGAGACCAAGGCATGCGGTAATACAAGAGGACGACCAGACGACACTGTTAGAGTTGGCTAAAGGCCGATGACGAAGAAAAAGCAGCAATCTCTTCTGTAAAGTAATTGTTGTAATCGGATCTGACTACACAATTTTAATTCTAATTTAACATTAAAAATACAGTGATGAATAGTCATTTCCAGAGAAAACAATAAAGCACTGTGAACATTGTCAAACCAAAAGACTAAGACAACTGTGCAACTTACGTTTTGTTCCTGCTGCATTCTTGAACTGTTTGACTCCGGGAGAGGGTTAATTCCAAAGTGTGAAAAATGTTTATTTCTTGGTGTGATATTTCATGAAAGCTTCCTATACTTACATTGGAGCTGCTTGTCCTCTCGCGCCTTGAGCTTCCAGGCCCTCTGCAGGCTCCAGTGGTAACCATTTCCAGATGTTAAAACAAATGATATCATCAAAAACCTACAAAGCAAAACAAGATATGTTCTTAGAGTACTCCGGTGATATTTTCACCACCAGAAGCTCTTACTTCAAAAGTAAGGAAACTACTAGATCTTTGCGTTTTCATTTAAGTCATTTCTTTTTTAACAAAGCGAAATGTGAATTTCTTAATAAACAATAACTGTCATATTATGTTTTCCCGTAAATCTTTTTTTTTGAGGAATAATCCATCAGATGTCGATTCCTACAAAGAATCGATGAGTGAAGATAGTTAAACGAAGGTCGTTTGATAACACCTCTCATCCATTACACAGCTCCTTGGGTTTACAGAGATCTACATTTAACAAGCATTTTTAGTTCTCCCGGTTACGAGCTGGTGCTTCATATTTTCAATATTTTCCATGTTTTCAATATTTTTCCAAACTCACGAAACCAAGGTATGTCAACGGCTATTTCATTATAACCTCTCACCATAACAATCAGATACAAGCCCACACTCAACAAACCAAGGAAACTTTAACAATACAACGCTCCTATGAAAACATCAAATAAAATAGTTTCAAAACACACCCTGACGGGTAAAACCCATGGGTGCCAATCCGCTTTTCAAACTTCACCATACCATTTTGATGAATAGCAACGAAAGAATATGCATGAACCAGTAAGCATGTTGAGTGGAAGAAGCAAATAA